>OY978009.1:17504366-18036866 GCA_963854515.1 Pandemis heparana
GTCGATGCTCGATGCACGGTTCCGCGCATCTAGACGGAGTCAAGGTTGCATTCCGTCTCCCATTGTTAGGCCCCTAGAACAATAACATTGGTTCAGCTCAATTTAATTTAACATGTAACGCATCGTCAAGTTGTCTTTACGCTTTTTGATAGCTAATTATAATGATAGTGTCCCACTGTTGGAAAATAGTCTTCTCCCCTCGGCCTTTGGATACATGCGTTCAGTTTAGCGGGTCGATAGATCTTTGAAAATGCAGCTGTTAAAATTATCAGCTGTTTACGCAGGGTTGTTATAATTGAAGTTTATATAATGTCATAATTCAATTTGGCATTTATTATTATATTCTCCGAGTAATTACCGTTAGTCATGCAATTTTCCAACCCACTTGTTGCGTATCTTATCAGCGATGCCGTGAATAACAATTTACCTATTCTACGTCTAGGAACTTTACGTTAAGTTTAAGTTATTAGTCACTTGTTTCACATTACTTAGTTTAATTATTCGAGTTTACGCATATTTTATTTTGGTAGTCTACCAGAGACCCTAGGCAAAAACGGAGTCTAGTTTGAGCAAATTTTTCATAAAAATAGGTATGTCTGAAGTAGAAATATATTTGCTTGTTCAGCGCCTAAACTCGGAGCTGAGACAGGTCGCGATTGTGAGATCCATTGACTGTGATAACTGATAATAAATGTACGGCAATGATTCACCTCTTCAACTCAAGTGGGCGAAAAGTAATCAGTTGGTTGCGAGGTCTCAAGTTTCGCGACCGGGCGCCGCGCCTGCGTTTACAAATGAGCATATTTATTTTGGTTACCTGTTGATGTTCAAGGGCACTGTATGATATGATGTTTGTTGAGAAGATATTTATATTTATGTTCCATAACTAGAAGAAGGGCGTAATTTATACAAGAATTTTGGTAACCATCAAGCCGACGTAGGTATGGTATATCTTCCTGCAGTAAAAAGATGTCTGGTTTTTATTCGACGTCCATTCGGAATATTGATTACTATATTATAGCTATGTCTTTATAGATGAACATCCATTTTACGTTCTTTTAAAGAAATGTTATAAAGTTTGAACCTGTTGGTTGGTTAGTTGGGTCATACCCTCATACCACGCATTGACAATTATATCCTGTTTTGGGCTGTTAATTAACAATAACCAGCGACCTTCGAGTCGACGCGCGTCGGCTGCCAGCCATACCTACGCACCTTCCCACACTTCTAATCGCGGTTTTTCCTCATTAAAAACTGAGTTAAGCGAAGCGCGACAAAATGTCCTGAGTTCTCCTTATCATATTTGCCTGCTGTAGTTTATAATTATACACCGTCGTGTTACTCGTTTGAATAATCGTCCGTATCGCTCGCTAAAGATAACGACATTTCTAGCCGGCTAAAATATTCCAGGTATTTCATGATTCTATGGCAATTATGGTCTTTCCGAATGCGCTAGTAGTTTAAAAAAAATACATGTAAAAGAACCCTTGGCAGCCTATTTTCAAAACAAAGTTTCGATTGCGATTTTGATTTAGTTTATTTGACATAGACATCAGGCGTATCTCTACGTGAATATTGTCATGTAATTACGTTATAGTTGCATCACATGTGTCGAAAAACGATTAAATATGATTCAGAACTTATAGATTTGTTGTTGAAATGATTAGCGTAACGTTATCAAAGTGTGCGTTAATCAATACGTTGATGATGTTAAGGTGCCGGTGTTGCATTCCCGGTGATTGTTTGGTCTTATGCTGCGGCTAGCTTATCAGTTCGACGCAACCAAGGTTAGCAGACGTATTGGGTATAGACTGAGCTTTATACGTGTGTGTTTTTTTAATTGGATCAGTTAATGGGCGTTTATGCTACTGTAGTTTTAATTGCGATGGTCGATTACTCTCAGTTGTTTTTGTTCACGAAGAATCAACTGGTAGAAAAGGCGAAGGGACCTCAAACTGTGTTAGACTTGGCGCGTGTCTTTTGTAGGTTTCAAATAAGTAGCGCAAATTCATAGCAATGATAACTTTTACCGATAAGAGTTTTTAATGATTCACGGTTAAGTTCATTCGAAATATTATAAACGGGATGTGTGTGTGTTTATTAAAGGTAATCGCGGTTCACATCCCGTTTATAATATTTCGAATGAACTTTTACCGATACCGTGTTTTGTCTGAAGTGCATATGTTTAACACAAACGTAGTTTAGTTCCAATGAAAATGTTAGATTTTTAATTGTTAGTCTTTAAAAACTTCATTATCCTTATATAGTTTTAAAAATAGAGCTAAAAATACGGTACGAGAGTACTTTGTCTTTTTTTAGCAGCGCGGCAATGCATTCTAGAGTCTGTATTGGTTGTGTATCGTTTCCAGCACGCTCTGTCGCGCGTGGGCGGCGTGATATTCGCGCAGAGCGACCAGCGCTGGGCGGGCGGCGCGCGCGCGCTGGCGGCGCTGTGGGCGCGGGCGGCGCGCGGCGGCGTGCTGGCGTGGCCGCGGCGCGCCGCCGTCACGTCGCTGACGCACCCGCGCATGTTCAGCTACCTGCACGCCGCGCAGGACGACTTCCTGTTCGTGCAGATGCTGGAGCCGGCGCGGCTGCTGCTGGCCGACAAGCCGCAAGTGCGCGACGTCATGCGCGTCTGGGTGCAGTGCGCGCTCACCATCGACTGCATCATGCCTATAGGTCTGCACCTGCACCTCTTTTTTAATTGTTTATTTATACGTTCGAGACGTCCGTTCGGTGTTGTCATCAGAATCGCGGGCCAGTCTGACCGCTGAGTGTTACGAGAGAAACTTTAATTTGCACCGTTTCAGAAATGTCGATTTAATGTACGAATATTTCTGTTGTACAGATTCTAATTTGAATTAATCAAAAATAATTATTCATGTAATATGGAAAATTTTAACAATTTAATTTTGATCGGATGATTACAACACAACGGATAACTCACGTATAAAAGCCGAAGAATCGCTCCGACAATTGTTTCGGACTATTTCGAAGCCCGAAGCTATTTCGAAGTTTCGAATTGTTTTAGACTATAATAAAAATGACGATAAAAATGAGGGTAGTTGTGCGCCGATGTCAGCTGCACCGAGTAGCCGCGCGAGCAGAGCATTGGCACGCAGTGTTCGTTTCGCTGCCGCCGGGGCGAGCGCTCCCTGATGAAGGGCTTCGAAATAGTCCGAAACGATCGTCGGAGCAATTCTTCGGCTTTTATACGTGAGTTATCCGTCGTGTTGTAATTATGTGTGAGTCTCACGGTAGTTTCATGTTGAAAGTCGATCGGATGATTCGATATTTATTTCGGTATCTGTTTTATAGCTATGACATCTGATACCTGGCTCTGCTGCTATCTATTTCCGTTTGATGCGTAAACGTGTGTATCGTTATGCGCAGGCGCGCAGTCGGGCGGGTGCCGGTTCGACAAGAAGCCGCAGTACCGGTACTCGGGGTGCCACGGGCAGGACGCGTCGGCGCTCAGCATCATCCTGGGGCTGCGCTCGGGCTTCGAGGAGGGCGCGTACGTGGTGCGGGCGGGGGGCGCGGGGGCGGGCGCGGGCGCGGGGTGGCGGCGCGAGGCGGCGGCGGCGGCGCGGCGCGCGTGGGCGGCGCTGCCCGGGAACGCCACCGACGGCGTCAACACCGACCGCAGCGCCGACCCGCCCGGGAACACCAAGAACCAGCCCTGACCTGCCGCCGTCCCGGCTTAAACTATTACTATTGTGCTAGCTTCGCCTCGCGTTTTGCGTTCCCGCGACCGAATCGGGAAGGCTGCTCTGAATTTCGAAGTCCGTGTCGTACCGTCTCTCTCGCTCTGCGGTATCTCTATTGGTGTGAATGAAACGGCACGAAACGAACTTTGAATTTCAGAGCATGAAGCCTGGTCTCTCATAAGTTTTCGGTGGGCGACTATCACATAAAGCGCAAATGAGACACGAAGTGCGGCGCCGACATTGATCCCGCGTGCCATACGAATACGTACAGCTGTACGTATGGACGTACGTACGGAGCTCCCAGAGTGATAATCATAATATACTTTAGGTGTTACACGAACGAGTGTCGAGCAGATTATTTCGTTTAAAAAAAGCTCGAATCGCTTCAAAGTGACGATTGCGTTTAATAATTGAGCATAATATTGATCAAGATGACCATTTAGGAATCAATCACCGTACTTAGATACATCTGGTTCTGAGAGTGGCGTTTAGACCTTTAATAATATGGACCTTTCTAAAGAACGTCACGATGCTATCCCTCCCTTTAGTTATAATTTAAATCCTGTATAGATAGTGTCATGTACGAAAACGTGTGGATTTATCAAAATTAACCTTTAACAACATAGTAATAAGAACCACGGTGGGCGTCATCGTGAATGGCACCTATAGTAGCTTGGACCGATCATGATCACCGGTGTTAAATCCATCAATTATGAAACATACATGAAAACGTTCGTAACTTAATCTGATAGCAATTTCGCCTGAATGCTTGATTTTTTGCGTTTCGCAGTTTGTACTAACAAGCAGATGGCGGACAGTTAAATCTGCGCTTATCCAGTTTTTGTAATCACCGAAATGTTTGAAGTAGTCAATGAGGAGTTTGCATTTTTACTTTGCAATTAAAAAAACGCGAGGGCACAAGATTTCCTTCCATAAACATTCGTTAATAAATACAAGTGGATAGCGTTAATTCGCTTAAATAATATTGTACTTTGTCGCGTGCAAACTGTACTTAACAAAATATATAATTGAATCCTTTGGTTTATATGTACAAATACTGAATTATTGCTGTTCCTTACGTTAAGGCAGTCAATTTAAAATTATTGTAGATAGGTGCGGACATGACAACCGTAAGGCTTGCTTTAGTTTGTAAATATATTCAGTATTGTTTGGCCGGCTCGTTAGCAAGTACTTTATTTATTTATATTTTTATATGCTTAATAATTAATTAATAAACAAGACATGGTTTATGATTATACTTATGTGCGCCTCGAGCGAACGTGGCCAGGGTGCGCGGTTTGTGTGATTATAGATTTTCTTTATCATATTTTCTCACTGCTCTTTAGACCAAATAAAAAGTCGAGAGAGAAATCTGCGAAGTTTAAACCACGCCGTTTACATACAGTTGCACGCACATAGTGCAACCAAACATCGCCAAGCGTACCAGTGTGGCTAAACAGTCCCTTTCGACAATAACGCTATGAGAATGGAATGAAATTGTATGGGATTGACAAAAACCTACGAAAACCACTTGATCTAGCGGAATGAATTCTACTGGCAAGCGTATGTCGACATCGATACGCTTCGGAGCGTAGCCACTCAATTGAGCTACGCACACAAACACGGTGCGTCGTTGAAACTGTCACTTTGACGTTCATACAACTTTGTCTTTACTTTTTATTTGGTCTAACAAAGCGCTTTATTGTATTGTGTGATGATACTCATTAGCTGCACTCAATTATTGTTAATGTGATTTTTCTGTATATCTTAAAAACTTTCTTCCCTTTTCTTTCTTTACTTAATTTTATTTATAACCATGAGTAGGAATACACATACATACAGGTCAATTAATAAAAGAAACAGGAACAACTATGCAAGTTGAAATTGGTGGTCGCTACTTAGGTAGGTTTTGGTTGTTTTAGCTTAACGCGTGACACGCTGGTGCAATGTGATATGTATACTTAATTATTTTTGTTTTAGCTGTAATTTATTTTACTTGGCGTCAGTTTAAGCGCAGTTTGTGGAAGAGTTTGATTCATGCACGTCCATTATATCTAATGTTGTTTTCTATCGAAACGACTGAATCGTGGCCGACTGTGGGACCTTTTCACAGACAATTACATACCTCATCATTTTGGAAAAGACCTGGGGCCTTGCCATGACGTCTTAATGCGATTCAGTTTAAGTTCTCTCGCTGTCAGATTCATACTAAAAGTGACAGCCAAAATTTGAACCGAGTCGGAATTAGGACGTCATGGTAAGGCCCATGATATTCGTCAAACTGATGGACCGATTTTTCCAAACATTGCTAAGAACCACCGCAAGAAATCCGCATCCAAATCGGACCAACAGTTTGAGAGCTACAATGCCACAGACAGAAATTAATACACACACACACACACACACACACACACACACACACACACACAGACACACACACACACACACACACACACACACACACACACACACACACACACGCACACACACAGAGAGAAAGAGACATCGACGTTAAACTTATTAACACCCCTCTTTCGCGTCGGGGGTTAGTGGGAATGCATTATGATTATGACACTTGCTGTGAGAACGTCCTACGGTAGGTCAGCATGTTTATTACGTAACTCGCTCGCAATCGCCATCGTGTTTATTTTGACAGTTCTTGTATGAATGTGACAGCTAGCTGATTCCGATTCCAATTGTCAGCCCATACACGAACTGTCAAAATGAACACGATGGTGATCGCGAGCGAGTTACGTAATAAGCTAGCTGGACTCAATTGGATCGAGTGCATCAGTACCTTCGCAGTACTAAATGTACATATTGTTAATGTGTATTTTGAGTCAGATGGTGAGACGTAATACATTGACTAGTGGCTATCGTAACGAGCATATCAGAAACGTTGCTGCCCCGCAATGTATTACTAACGCTGCTCGCCCCATCAAGCTTGTCTTTATTACTGACTGATATTGTATCTTGCCAACACGATGGCTGCGTATTACTACCTACTTTTAAATTTTAATATGACGCAGCTGTGCGTTTTTGTTTAGCTTGGTTTTGATTTAATCGCATAATAATTTACAAGTTTAAGGTGTTGTAAATAGTTCAAACTGCATGAAAAGTTTAGTTTCTTTTCACTTTTGTTATTCGTTTTTTGTAATTTTTTGAACTTGTTTCTCCAACTCGTCAACAGCGTTTACACTTCTTGGTCGATCTCATCTCCTGTAACGCCGCCGCTCCGTCGGACTTGAGTATTAAACCACAGGGCATTATTGGGTTGCTGCGAGTTGCAACGTTGCAAGTAGCGTAGTTCTGGGTAGATTCGTTACGTTATATTCTTTCTAAAATTTAATTGCATTTGGAATATTTTTTGCTGTCGGGGCACGATCGTCTCTTTGGCTGTAGTTAGTAACATTATGCTGATTTGCTTTCAGCTGGGATGTGGCCTATTAGTCAACGTCTTTAAAACCAACAGAGTAATGTAATTTGTATTACTTGGTACTTAAAATGGAAATGTTGCAAAACTTTTTTCAGTGATCTCAAACACATAAATTTCAGCCGGCCAGCCATAAATAATAAATAAATAGTCGTACGGATCATAATGTAAAGGTGCGATCTAGTCGTTAGTACCAAATAAGGAGTCGCAGGAGTTCGCGTGCGCACGCGCCACATTAACACAATGTAACACCTGCATCAATAACACTACAGGGCTTATTAACGTTAAAACTTTGGTAACGTTCGTCAAAACAATGTTAGCAAAAACTAACGTTATTTGTTGTTTCTTTACCGTTAATAATGTCGTTGTTTTACGACCGTTACCAAAGTATTTTTATTATGTTTTTAGCAGCGTAAACCCTGATGCTTGAATACTCCAAATAAGTACTCGACAGTCGATTTCTTGAAAGTAACATGACTCGGTGATTAAAATCAGATAAATGAAATCATTTGACGTCAATTATTGGAGGCGCGTGCGCCGCGACGCGGCAGTAGGTGTAAGGCAAGGCAGCTAGTACTTGTAAGAATCTTAAGATCCAGGCGAGCGCCCGCGCAGTTGCATGTACATTGTATTGTAATACATTAATAGGATAGTTAGCGTTTATACCTAGATAGTTGCAGCGCTTGCTCAAGCTGGCGGCATCCAACTGCTATTATACACTCAAATTGTATAATATTAATGCTACTTACAAATAATATGTATAGTGGAGTCAATCCATCCTTACCTGTCTTAAATTGTCAACAAATTGCTTACCTATTTTACTGTTAGCTTAAATCATTGCTGAATCGCAAGTTAAGACAAGGAAGGTTGTACTGAGTTTACATAGTTCATTATTGGCGGACCGTTTTTGGTTCAGACCGACTTGCGTGAAATTATCTTATCCATAGAGTGAAACGATTTTTTTTTGTTTTAATTTTTCGATTCAAATTACTGTACTATTTTGTAGTAATCGGGAATCGAGCCTCTACCGATTGTACTGTGCTGTCTACCGCATAATATATGAGGTACAACCGAGATACATATTATTGTAATTTTCAAATGCAAATCTTGCTAAACGTGGCCTTTAGGTCTTGTTACCTCAGGCTCTGTTTACCCCTTAAGGGATAGAGACGTGATTTGTGTATGTAAATTTGCGCTTTGTAAAACGTCATGGCATAATAAAATTGCAGTTCCTTTTTACGCAACAGGTCTCCAATCCAATGTTTATATTGTATGCATAAGATATCAATGGACAGTGATAGTTATTTATTAAACTATGTTTATGATGAATGAATCAACTGTTTTATTGTAACTTTAATTGGTTGAGTTTTAAGAGTCTATAACCTGCGATCACTGAGTGATCATAAGTGAAATTTATCAGAATTAAATAAGGCGCACGAATAAGTGTGTAAGCAATGCGATTGTACTATCGAGGATGCTTCTGCAAAGTCGAACAAAGTCTACAGTAACACGCTAAGGCTTTGAGTGGGCAGTTCACCCTTTACATTTTGACCGATTTTGAGCTTTTTGGGAAGAAATAGAAATCCCCTTATTCGAGTCAAAAGAGATGGCGCCACGGATCAGAGCCACGCACGATACCTAGTTATTTGTGCTTCATTCAGGTCAGCGGTTATGCTGGAAACTGACGGCTTTTCATACTTCTGGCGGTGCTCACAATAGGTAAAGGTCCTTCAGAGCATGATGCAGTCTTTCAAATCGATGCGCAGGAGCCTTACCATGACGTCAAGATGACGTCCTAATTCCGACTGGGTTCAAGTTTTAACTGTCACTTTTAGTTTGAATCTGACAGCGAGCGGACCTAAACTGAATCGCATTAAGAAGTCATGGTAAGGCCCCAGAAGGCACTACGTGGTCGTGTCAATAAAGTTGTCAGAAAATCTAATGTGGACGAAGTCATCCTGGGCTGAACAAGTTCAATAAAAATAAAACAATCAGGAGATATAATTTTACTTCTCAAAACCTTAATCACGAAGTCACTAGCTATTATAAAATATCAATCGAATAATACATATAAAAAAAACTGATCTCAATATAACATTGAATAAAATATGATCTATATAAATTTGCAGTATAAAGGTCTATACAGAGAACTGCCGTAATAAAGAAGGTAGGTCTGAATAATAGTTTGCAATGATCTAAGCATCGGTTATTTACAATAAAAAATATCTACTATACAGGAACTATTCTCATAAAACTTTTTTGTTCATTTGTACTAATACCTCTACACAAACTTATATACAAGAGTTGGTGTTTATTCTGTGCACTGCAGAAATTGCGTTCGTTTAGCGATTTTATCTTACACAAATATACTTAACGATATAAAACAAGTCGTTCGTAAATAACGCACTATATTATACTACCTATGTATTGCTTCTGCTACAAAACACTCGGAAGGGGGGCGTCTAGCTAAAATCGAAACATTCCGAATTCACTATCTATTGTTTGTTTGTCCTGCTACTGAGCTAAAACATGGTATTCTTTATTATGTTGCCAGAGAGCTGCCATTGGCAAGATTTCGTAAATCATATTTCTTTAAGTAGTAACTATACCGAGGGAAGGCTAGTAAACTACATAAACTTTCATAACTTTTAAATAAATTTCTGATTTTAACATTAGTCTCTCATTGTACGTTAAGACACTCTTCACACACTTCTCAACTCGCTTAAAATCTAAGTAAAAAATGTGATGACTGTAACAATAAAAAAAAATAACTTAAATAACACAATGACTGCGGGTGGTCTTCTGCTTATAGGACTGGATTTATACATTCGATCCAACAAGTTTCAACAGGTACAAGATACGAAACGTATGAGTTCGTTTACACCAAGAACGATTTAAGAGTAGACTCGTAGCTTTAGATAATTTTGGAAGACAGCTGCTCACCATACTTAAAATTAGTACCAGAGTTAACACAATCGTTATCACTATGCAAATAAAGGCAACAATTAAGCGTCATTATAGAGTGTTCTATACAAAGAGATAAACACCATATAGTATATAACGTAAAGCATTATACATAGTAAAAATCGAAGAGCACAACATCAATTATCAATTACGCATCAAAGGTCCTTTACAACATCTCGCATCAAATGCTAATCAAGTATCCAGGTGATAGAAAATCACTAATTAGTTTAAACTTTACAATATCATTTCATTAAATACGTAGTTAGGTCGCATTGGAGACTTCTTGTGTTATACATATGTATATGCATATATTCATAAAAATATACCTGTTCTTCAGTCACAATTACAAGTCATCCACATGAGTACTATATTATATTACTTAAATGGACTGTGACTTAAAACTAGGCAAGTCATACAAGTGATAAAGTTGTGCCCTATAATTTATCTAAAACACGACATCGAAATAATCGAGTCGCTTCTAATAGCAGTGAGATTTCTAAATTTGTGCCTCAGTAGTGTGATGGTAAGTACATTGGTGTGTCAATTGGCTAGGGCTTTATGATTAACTTTTCTTAGGTTCCGGTCGTTCGGGCTCCGGTTTAGCGTCGTCTGTCTCGCTCTTCTTGTCCTTGAAGAGCAGCGGGATCATGCCCAGGAAGCAGCCGAATGTGATGCCCAGCACGCGGCCCTGGGGAGAGACCACGCCAGAATAACGACCATGCATATTTATATGCATCATTTATAAAAGACCACCAGCTACATTATTCCACCAGTTCTTTCATGGGCAGACTAGGCGGAGGCGGAGACTTCACTTGTCGTCAGCAAATCAACATCCCTTACTTTACACTAAACGTTTTGGATCGTCTTTCAGAACTCGTAATGGAACTCTACCTAGCTTGCGTCTGTGATCGTACAATGCCTGGTTTTAGAATAATTCGGACCCATTTCATCCCGTGAATGTAAAAGGCGACTAAGGGAGCAGTCGCAAGGTGGATAGTCGTCTTTATTGTTGACTCCAGATTCTTGTACTGGAAGGGTAGGAGAACCAAACTATTGTCCTAAGAAAGTCGCCTATATACTCAACGGCGAACAAGGCCGCTCTGTCAAGAGTGCAGCGACTTAGAAAAATATACGAGTGTTTTTTTTTTCAAGTACAATAAGGCACCCGAACGAGGAATAGGGCCACCTGATGGTAAGCGAGGACAACCAAATTGCAACCGAGTTGCCAATCTAGAGGGCTAAGATTATACCTCATGTGCCAGTAATTCTACCGGCTGTTACTCTCCACACCGGAATTCGGAACAGAACCAAACAACAGGATTAGCGAGTAAGATAGCCTAGCAACCCGCCGGACCTAGCACAAGGTCCTTCCATCGGGTGCAAGTGGTTGCGGCCGAGCTGCTGCGTCAGTCACCTAATCACTCACCATGTTGGAGAAGCGCCGGCTGACGGGCATGTCCAGCTGCACGGGCGACAGCGGCGGCGGCGACATGCCCAGCATCGCGGCCGCGCGCTCCACGTAGTACGAGGAGCCGATGCCGATCACGTCGCTGAACGTGTTGCCAAGCGCGGCCGCCGCCATCGTCGAAATAGTGATGAACGCCCCCATGCCGCTCTCGATGCTGTCACCCTGACATCAAATAGATCATGCTGACATTGTGCACTAAATGGATCTCTCATCTATCAAAGTCGAGAACTGTGGCCTTATTGTCTTAACGCGCGAACGCTCGCGATCGCATTCACCATCTCTTTCTACCCTTATCCTTTCTTGTTTGACAGAAATAAATAGTGACGAAATGAGGGTAGTATTTTCTTTATAATAACTTAAATCCCAGTGCATAACTCAGTGGCTGGTGCCCTGGCGACAGAGGCCGAGGTCAAGAAGGGGGTCTTAGATATTGGTATAATATAATGGATGTTTCTACTCAGTCATGGATGAAATATGCTTTTATGTTTAGACATTTATCTTTTCAGGGTTCCGCTCCTAAAGGAAAAAGCGGAACCTTTATAGGATCACTTTGTTGTCCGTCCCTCTGTATGTCAAGACCCTTTATACATACAGTCACGCCTCTTTCCCATAGGGATAGGCCACAGACCACCTACCCCCGAGACATGCCATCTGTACGAATTTCTAAGCAAACACTTCTGCCGACGTTGGCGGAATGCGACGTAAGCGGCCGGCAGGGGTGACGTCACGGCGATAGAAAGAAGAGATGAGGGCATGTCGATATTGTATATCGATAAGTAGTGGTGGTCATAATTCCAACAGCAGATAACGTAACTGACTTTTGGCGGTTTTGGTATCATTATTTGCTGTTGCTGTTTGTTGTCAGTCAGTACAATAACAAACAAAATAACAGAGCGTTCCTTTGCTTTTGTTCCCATACGTTTTCATTACGTTGCGGTCGCGCGTTGTATCGTAACGTAACGAAATAAGTATAACAATTATTATTTTATAAAATTATCAAGTAGTAATTTTCGTTCATTAATTCATTATCGTTTTGTAAAACAGCAATATAACAAGATAACAGACAACAGTTTACGATAAGTTATTGAAGAATAACGCAACTCTGTTATTCGTTATTGCAAAACAAGCCGTTATTGCCACCACTATCGATAAGTTACTATCCGGTTAGATTTTGGGAGCAATGCGCACTGTTGAAGTGATAACTTCTTGTGGGAGGGTAAACCGCTTCGTTCAGACAGAGACAGTTCACTTCAAACAACTCCACGAGTGACGTGACAAACAACTATCCAAACGCGACTATTTTCAAACGCAATTTGCTAGGAACGTAACATATCTTTACTCTGTAAACTTTAATATTCACAAAACACTGTCGATAAAATAAAATATTAACTAATATAAAACTAAACTAAAACTAGGTAATAAAAATTATAAATAAAAAAAACTTTCTAAGATATATTTACTCTGTTATATCATTGGTCTTTTTATCAAAGTTGATACTCGTCGCTTTACAATGACAATCGGTTCCGAAGTTTCAGTGTCAAAAGCTATTATTAAATAGACAAATTGACGAACGAAATCATTTTAACTTCATACTGTCTAGTAATAAGTTTTACGTGCATTAAATCAATCACTTTTAATTAAATGTTTGTAAAAGTAATTACGAAACAAGATTTTGATATAACTTCAAATTCAAAGACAATCAAATTGAATGAATGAATAATATCGATACGGTTTGGTCGCACCTCTACTTACGCGTGACGTTGAAATGCAAGAGATGAAACGCGTCGCAAAGCGTGCTAAACAAGGACAAACATAGACTTGGTACTTATTAGCGACCAGTGTTATTAGAACTCCGTGATTTTTTGTTATTAAGGTATTATTATACTTTGTACTTACCGATGAAACGTGATAGTATCCTTCTTCTAATTATTTTTGCGACTGTCGCTTTCACACCACTTTATAGCGCAATCTGGCATTTTTTTGTATTTTACTATTGTAGTTTTTAGGTCACAGTAACACGCTGCTTACGGGTCTGTTTCCTGGTCACTACTGAATGAGCGCGCGTTTGCGTTCGAAGTTATAGGCGCAATTGCGCAAATAGAATCCAGAAAATGCCGCCCTGTATTACAAGTCTAATGGGGTAGGTGGTCTGTGGGATAGGCAGAGACTATTTTGTTCCACTTGCTACGATTCTGACATACCAAGCAACCAAGCTGAAATTTATATCAAATACTGAGGTCTACTGTCCATTGGAGCTGTATATACGTCCATTACTTCAATGCAAAAGCAACCTTCGCTCAATTGAGTTTAGGTTCAACTTAAGTCACCCTAAGAAGTCGCCAGACGTATTTGACATGGGGGCAAAAAGGTTAATGACGAATGTTATAAAGTAAACTTACTGCTGTTATCATGATGAAGTTGTCCAGAAACCCAAACCCGATGAATGGTACAGAATTAGCTAATGACACTGCAAATAATAAACATAACTCATTACACACTGATGATTAAGCATAACATTAAGTAACAAGTCAACTACCTATTAATTAATTTCAAACGAACAAAAACTGGCAATTGTGTCCGACTCACACTTAAAGGGTTGCATATCATGGTGCCAAGAGACATCCACTGGGGCTGGCATAGTCACACAGGTGCACATAAGCCTCATATAAATTTTAGAGGAAAAAAAACTGCTGGTGCAAACGCCATTATTATCATTGAGCAAAAACGGCCAGAAGACCATATCTCTCACACGGGAATCCCCAAAAAATATATCTAAATATAAACTGATATGTACTTTAAATTACTTTAAATTACTGCAATAATTACTTAGAAAAAGTCAACTCAAATAATGATGATTAATTAGTGCTAATTATAAAACAGGATGGACTGGTTTTGTTAACTATTAAAAATAAACTTACAATGGACTAGCTCCCTTGTTGTAGGCTTGGGTACTGTTGCGGCTGAAATATTAAAACACATCAAATGAGTCCAAGTTAATAATCTTGATACAGCAACAAATAACTAACAAATGTATTGTTAGCAATGCCTCTACAATAGTAATAAAATGATGGCTTGGGAACCACTTGCTAAGCTATTAAGATTACTGAGGCTAGATGATAATCTTGTTATTATAATAAAGTACTGTTTTCATTATTTTAAATGAGAGAATCTTGTTGAAGTTAAAGCTAGTATTTATTTAAACATGCAATAATCTTAAGTTTTTTAGAGTAGCTGAAAGAAAACCTTATATTAAAAATAAACTTAGTATAGTTTATGGGAATAATTACATACCAGTAGTTGAGCATCCAAAATGATTGCATAAAAATATAACAGGATTAACAGGTAACAGTCAGTTGCAATGTTTAAAAAAACAATGGTAATTTACATGGTGGAGGTAAACAGTAGGGTCAATGACTGGTAAAAAAAAGAATGAACCACATCAAATTAACCCGTCGAACGTCCTGTGCACAGCCGTTTGTGCACAACGGGTAAAGAAAATGTAAGGAAATGTCAACAAAGATGCTTGATGGGTTAACTAAAAAATATTGGGCACTAACCATACTTCTTCTTGAGCCAGTCGTCTGGGACCCGGCAATAGGTCCCGGTGGGGTCAACGTCACCTAGCGTGGGCACTTTGCTCGGCCTGCCAAGTTTAGTTCTCCATCGCTGGCTAGCCAGTTTATCTAGGAAAACAAATCAAATTTTAAGTTTATTCAGAAGCCTTGATAAAAGCGTTGAATATATGTAATGATGAAAGCCATACCTTCAAATTCTTCCTTTATTTTATTAGATTCGTACTCCTGCAAAGCTGTCAGCAACAATTTTCTTTCATCATTGTTTAAGTGCAATATCAGTTCTGAAGCATGAAGCTTTGTCATCGGCCCTGATATTTGTTGCCCTGATTCATCAAACTCTTTCGATGTGGTTCCCAGACCTAAATGTCGAACTTTTATTGCCGCTGGTGTAAACCTTGCGCTGCTTCCCAAAGTGGTACTAAATCTCAGTTGTGAATTTGTTGGTTTTTTCTTACAATATGTATTTGTTAATGGAACACAAAACCTTTTTATCACATGTACAGCCGTCATATTAATATTAAAATTACTGTATTGATTTACACGAAAACTAAAATAACACAAGAAGAATGTCAATAATTTTTAGACCACTATTATAAAGGAAGAACGTTTCGTTACACGCTTTTTTCTTAACTGTCAGAATGTAACGCAAGTTTTTGTGTAACGGAGTGTACTTTCGTTCTGAAATTTGTACAGCTTTATTAATTTTCTTAATAAGAAGATTTCTGGCAAGGTAGTTTCTTATCCTTTGTTTCAAAATTCAATTAAAGTCGTGTTTATTCTGTTTGATCTGCGAGTTTAAATGTAACCTGTTATGAACAAGACGTGATGAAGGTAAGCAATAATCACGCTTTTTTGAACGAAAGTAGAAATGTCAAGTCAAACAGCTGTCATGTCATGTCAATCGTGTGCTGTCATGCAACTTTTTTCAGTGGTTCATAGAAAATTGAATTGAATGAAAACAGAGATAATTTTAAGCATTATTCACCGAATGTGTGGGTCCATTGCGCAACTAGAGAATAAGTTTCACCTTTAAAAGTCACTATGTCAGTACTCGCTTTTAGGACTAGAAATATAAACAGTTGACTTGTGTTGTAGCGCAGTGATTTGTTGTGGAAAGTGACCGAGGGATTGGTGTGCAGTGATTCGAACGGAGTAGAAGCGACCATGCACGATGTTGGAAGGACTGGTGGCTTGGGTTTTGAACAATTACCTTGGGAAGTATGTCGAGAACCTCAATACCGACCAGCTGAGCGTGGCGCTGCTCTCGGGTGGGTCTGACAACGAGTATCTCTTGCGAGTGTAATCTTCGCGCCATTTCCACCTCCTATAATTGGATTGAAAGCAAGCTGCTTAAATCTTGTATGCAGCAGTTGTATTATTAGTCTCGCTGATAGATTAAATTGTGGTTTTGAATGGAGCTACAACTGCTGACCTTTGCTCTTGTTGCTGCTAAAAATGGTCTACAGTGTGATTGTTATTCCTATTAGAATCCATTTTGACTAACACTCTTGTTGTTTAATTTTTGTCTTTTTATTGTGTAGCAATGGAAATAATAAAAAAATATATTTTATATTATTTGTTTACAGTAATGTTTACAAACATAATAATAATAAAAAAAAAATAATAAATATCTTGGGACAATTGACACCAATTGACCTAGTCCCAAACTAAGCAAAGCTTGTGATATGGGCACCAGACAACGGATAAACATACTTATATAGATAAATACATACTTAAATACATATTAAACATCCAAAACTCGAGAACAAACATTCGTATTTTTCATACAAATATCTGCCCCGACCGGGGATCAAACCCGGGACCTCAAGCTTCATATTCAGGTTCTCTAACCACTAGGCCATTAATATAATAACCTGGACTGAACTGGTTTCATGTCAACAACAGCATACTTTTGTTTTAATACAGTAATATAAAAAGAGTAGGTGGATTTTTGTATGGAAAATGCAAAATCAAGTACTTAGCCACAAGTTGCTTTACTATGTGAAATAAATGTGCTGGGGGTGTTTTGGAAGCTTGGGTAATTTATTTTAGGAAATGATAGCCTAAGACAAATAGAAATACGTAATATTAGTCTTATTATGGTTTTATTATTCCACATTTACAAAAATTACATTATTATAAAAATAAATCTTTAATTATTTTATTTTATTGCTTCTTCATACCTCTCCATTTTTCTCTATAGATCCATGGCTTCATAAATTCTATTTTTCCTGCTTTTTTTATCATGTCATCATTCAGCTTAGCCCATTCAGAAATACATTAAAGCCATACATATTTTTTTATGTTCATTAGAAAGAAAGAAAGAAAAATATTTTATTAGGGTATGTACCCTTTATTTGGCATTGTTGGTTATAATCAACATACTTTAAGGTTGTCTTTTTGTATTTATTTTTTGTATATTTATGTTAGTTTAACAAGAATCTAATGAGGCTTGAATTGAGTACACTTAGTCCAACTTGCGAAATAAAGGGTTAAAATACATATTGGTTCAAAATATATAATGCGATTTTCTTAGAAAATTGAAAATTAATAAAATTGTTATAAACTAAACCTAACCTAACGTAAACCAATCTTTAGATTTCACTATTAAAAAAGTACATCTAGCTAGTAGAAAATGGCATTATATATTTTGAACCATTATGCATTTTAACCTATTATACATTTTAAATTTATACATTCTGATCTGCACCACACCCATTTTATTGATAAAAAAAGGCACAGTTTTTTGGAAACTTGGTGATTTTAGTTTTCAAACTTTTTTTAGAGAACATTCCTGGTTATTGGGCTTGTTCAAAGGTATAATTTTATGCAATCTGACAACTCTTCTGAATCAGTGTGAAATAAGTTGTTGTTATGAAACATTTTGTTTTGCAGATTTTACTTTTTATTGATCATGCCATTGTATGTCAGTCCTACATCTGCTTATTAAATTTTAATTCAATCGGTGTTCCTAGTTAAATTGAAGCATGTAATGAAAACCATCTTGAAGATGACATTACAAAAAAACAAATTGGCACTAAATATCATCTTGTGTGAGAACTAGAAATTAAAGAACTAAATCGGAATCAGTCAAAATAATCAAATTTGATAGAACAGTCTAAAAAAATATACATTATTGTTCAAAAAGGTCTGGAAAAAACTTGATTTTTAAGGGGTCCTTGGATTATATTGGTATCACTTAATTTGGGTTAGGCTGAACTAAATCCTTGTTGTACTTCTTAAAACCAATTATTGTTAATATCCATCCGATACTATGATTAGCTAGGGTTAATTTAGGTTTCTGTCAGTTCATTTATTTTTCTTTGTGTCTACTCTTGCTTAATATGTCCTGTCAATCGTTCAAAGGTTAACTGGTAAAAATCTCTTTCTCGTGGCTCCAGGGAAGGTAGAGTTAGAGAACCTTCCTCTGAAGAAGGATGCGTTGCGGCACTTGGGGCTGCCGGTGGAGGTGCGGTCGGGGTTCATCGGCAAGGTGCAGCTGCAGGTGCCGGTGCGGCAGCTGCGCTCCGCGCCCTGGCTCATTGCCATCGACAAGCTCTACCTCGTTGCTGCTCCAGTCAACTTGGATGAGGTAAGACCAAAAAAATCAGCCTGCTATCGACCAACTGCTTAACTGAGTCCTTGGCCACACGGCACAGGGGCGCGGGGTAGGACGACAAAGGGGACCGAGAGGTGCGGGCGGGTAGTCCGCCTGCCGCCTGCGC
Source organism: Pandemis heparana (assembly GCA_963854515.1). Classification (NCBI taxonomy): domain Eukaryota; kingdom Metazoa; phylum Arthropoda; class Insecta; order Lepidoptera; family Tortricidae; genus Pandemis; species Pandemis heparana. The sequence continues at coordinate 17,523,245 of OY978009.1, forward strand.
ATCTCAGTCCCCGCGGTCGTCCCACCATTGGGATAACCCAATCAGTGGCGTGTAGCGGGTCAGGGTAGGCAATGGGAACGTGACGCACCACAATTTGTACGCGCTGCCTATCGTGCCCCCCATTGACCCTAGATCCCAATCATATCCGATGTGAAAAGCCGTGTCCTAACTGAGCGAGCCGCCTCGCGAGGCAGACGTTTTCGGTTCGATTTTGTGTCTTGTGTCATATAAAATAATGCCTCGTGCGCCTCGCCGAAGTGGCTCGCTCAGATATATCTCAGCTAAATCCTTTTGAGGCGCGAGGCATCTGTGCTTTCTACATGAATAGTATTAGCTGCTGCCCGCGCCTTCATTTGCCAATAATTCCGGGATTTGCTGTCCCAGACTATCTATCTTTATGTTAATTTCATTCAGTACTATTCAGCCATTCTGGCGTGATTGCGTAACAAACATCCAACCAAACTATAGCTTTTTAATAGCAGTAAGATCATATCGACCTTGCCGTGATGACACACTTACTCGTGCATATCATAAACGAATTATCTCACAACTGAACAGGTTTTAGTTTATGACCGGAATGTACTGGAATATTTTGATAATGACATTGTATATACATAGTTTGGACATTGCCCTCACCGACACAGTCCTGTTTCGTGTTAGATAAGACGCTAAGCATCTGATAAACAACACAGTCATACATTACACAGTAGCAGACGACAATTACATCACAGATTGTTTATTATGATAGCAACTTGAGCGTTTTTTGTAACAATTTAACAATGCTTATTAATTTTCTTAAAAGAAAACATCCGTCAATCTAATAAGTATTTGTTCTTAATCATGTGCATAAGACCCTATGACTTGTGCAAAACGTAGAAAATTTCTTAAATGAGGAGTATGTTTTGTTTAAATAATTCTGATACACTTAACACACGCTTGTGGTAGAAACTACTGGTACTGTTAAGGGCCAAGGCCTTAATAACCACAAGGAACAGAAGTTCTGACGCATGGCTGCACAAATTCTGTTCGAGGAATGCAAATAATGATGATGTCATAAATTCTTTAAAATGACGCGCATGCTAAGAATAATCTTGTGATGTCATCAATGATCATTTATGTTGCTTCAAAGATTGAGATGATTTGTGAAGTCTAATCCCCTTATTCATAAACGCACTATAGGCCTCTGTTAACTTAGTAATCGTTTGTCCTTATCTGTCACTTTGACATTTACCTTTCACAGATAAGGACAAACGATTACTAACTTAGCAGAGGCCTATAGTGCGTTTATGAATAAGGGGGTAACTCTTCAGTCCTTCGATTGTGCTCTAACTTCATCCTGAGCACTGTGACGGCTAGCTATGACTCTCCCATAGCGCGGCAGTAGTGTACATTCGAGGGTGTTTTGAGACAAACGAAACCATTTCCCTTATATGATTTGGACCTGTAAGAAACTAGTGACAATCTAATGAAAGAAATAACGCTTTTCTTCTTGGAAGTACATTCACGTCGTCAATTTTTATATTTGTTAGTCTCCTCTCATTCATTCATCAATTTGGGTTCGAGGCATTAAGTCCAGTACAGAGGACTGCATTTGCCAACAGCAGACTGCCCATTTAAATATTTTCTATTGCAGTACTATTGGTACAACTGCACGTTAACTGCGATCGAAATGGGGCAGTAGGCGGTTAGGTTGCAGTCTGTCTGTACTGGTGGTTAGTGAGTTGTGGTCGTGCGCAGTGGGACGCGGCGGCGGAGGCGGTGTTCGCGCACGAGCGCAAGGTGGCGCTGCTGGACGCGCTGGAGGCGCAGTGGCGCGCCGCGCACGAGGCGCTGGCCGCCGCCGGCTACTACGCCGCCTCCTACTCCACCTGGCTCAGCTACGGCACCGGCCTGCTCGCCAACATCGTCGAGAACCTGCAGGTGACCGCCACCACCGAAATATACGCTGTCTAAAAGAGGCTTTACTCGAACGCTGTCAATGATTTTGCACCACAAAAAGCATATGATGTTCAAATTTTTTTCTGTGTTAGGCTTATTTTTCATAATGAACGTTTCAACGGTTCCGTACTTGAAGAGTGCCCTGCGGAGCCCTGTTGCGAAATCTCCTTTGTCGTCTGCTTTTGTGCACTGGTACAGAAATTTTCGTGTCCGAGGTCAACTTGGACTTGATTAGTTTTTTTCAGTAACGGTGACACATTTTATCTTATAATGTAACGAACTATTCTTTTAAAAGTGTGGTCGATCGTAACGTAGGTATAAGATTCATGGGCCCTTAAAGATAGGCTGGCGCCAGCAAAGTGTCGTGGACGCAATATTTATGTGTCAGCTGAAACTGAACGACGTGCACATCCGCTACGAGGACGCGGCGACGTGCGGGCGCGGGTTCGCGTGCGGGCTGGCGGCGGCGGCGCTGTCGGCGGAGTCGTGCGACGCGGACGGCCGCCGCGGGTTCACCACGCTGCCCGCCGGCGACGACGGCTGCGCCTTCAAGCTGCTCGAGCTGCAGCAGCTCGCCGTCTACTGGGACCCCATGCCGGCGCCGCACGGCATGATGGCCGACTGCTCTATCACCGAACTATCTGTAAGGTTACAGCTCTACGCGAATGTCATAAAACGTTTGAAATATTTTAAGAATTGATGTTACAATTTTTTTTTATTTTTATGATATAGGGGGCAAACGAGCAGACGGATCGCCTGATGGTAAACGATTATCGTCGCCGTCGTCGTGGCGTCGTCGTCGTCGGCGTTTTTACAGATAGATTTTAATTATGTATTTATCTCGTTATGAATTGTTTAGCAGCACAGCGTCCTTAATGGCGCAGGTTGGTACAGGACAAAGTTCGCGATTAAGAAAAGCAGCGTTTTGTTGGTTTCAACGCTAAATGCGATCAATTAATAGCTCGCCGGCCTGTTGCCATTGGCTACCATTTTGCCAACGGTGCGCTTTACGTGTCTTCATTGAGCGCGGGGTTTCACCCCGAAGATCTGCTCCATAAGCCGTCTTCGGGCGCACGAACGTCAAGCTGACTAGAAATCGAATCGGTCGCTAAGACCAAAATCGGTTGGAAGGGTCATCATTGTTTTGCACAGTTCAGACGTGTACTAATACCTGCATTTGATTATTATCACATTTTATTTAAAAAGAAAAATGAACGTAGGGGAAAGTGGTCACCATTCGTACACATACCTTATCGTTGAAAAATGGCTATAACCCTTTAACATTTTGACATAACTAGTTTCGGACTTTTTGTGACAAACTACAATATATTTGTTACACTTTACACTTAGGTACATAAACTAGCTAAATTTGACTATTAAATAAAAAATGAAATCTAAAAAGCGTACAAATGGTGACCACTACCACTTTCCCCTAATGCTTAAAGCAGAGAGTTAATGTTAGCGTGTGGTGCAGGAGCGCATGTCGGCGACGTGGCTGGCGGCGCACCAGTACCTGCTGGCGCCGGCGACGGCGACGGCGCGCGTGCGGCGCGAGCGCACCGAGCAGCCGCTGCGCTCGCGCACGCGCCCGCGCCTCGCCGCGCACCTCACGCTCGACACCGTCGAGCTCAACCTCACGCAGGTACATACTTCCACTACACAACCACCGTTACCAAAACTATCATAAACGTTGTTGCGAATTACTCTCTTGTATATGAAGATTTTTGTCTGTCGTGACGCTCACCGAGAAGAATGCACCGCGAGAAACTTGGACGGCCAAAATTTTCCTATATCTAGTGAAATCCAGAGCATCTCTATTATAGCACTGCTAGCTGGCTGATATGCATGTCGCCGCAGCGGGGTGCACGATTAACTAAATGTAGATAGTTTAAAGAAAAACGTGTAAAAGAGGCTGCCTATTTGCAAGAAAAGTTTTGATTCTTTTGATTTTTCTATGCATACACACAATAATATTGGTAGTAGAATATTGCGAGCAGGGCCCTACAGGTAGCGCTTTTAATAAAGTGTTGCATAAAAATGTTGTCGTGTGCAGCGGCAGTATAGCGAGGCGGTGGGCTGCTCGCTGGGGCTGGAGCGCATCGCGAAGCTGCGCGAGTTCCGCGCGCTGCGGCCGGCGCTGCCGGTGCGCGGCGCCGCGCGACTCTGGTGGCTGTACGCCGTCAAGTGCCATCTGCCGCACCACACCTGTGAGTACACACCAAGCAAACAACATCCGAGGAGCGACTGATAAAACACTAGGACAAAAAAATATATATTCGAAAATTGATGGAGTATTGAAAGAATCAGCACAGCTTACTGTTGTGTCGTTGACTGATGCCACCCAGGCTGTTCAAAACGGCACAGAAACGCTGCGACAGTGACTCGGCATCATTGACTACAGTCGCTACGATGCTGTTGCGTCTTAGTCCACAGCAGCAAAGTGGTGTAACGCCTGTTTGTGTTCAGGGATGGAGCCTGTGCCGACGTGGGGCTCGTGCCTGGCGCAGGCGCGCGCCGTGCGGGAGTACGTGGACACGTGCCTGGGCATAATGGCGCAGCCGGCCGCCGCGCTGCCGCCCGACAAGAAGGCCGCCAAGGACGAGTTCGAGTGGCGCACGCCGCTGCATCTCCTCAAGCCGCTCAGAGAGGTCACTTCGCTTCGCCAATTATCTTTAAAACTAGTGAACTTAGCATATTCGGTTCTTTTGAATGCCAGAAAGCTCCCGATTAACAGATAATGGTTTATCATAACAAATTTTCAGATCAATTGTAAATTCACACTTAAAAATAAAATCTGTTCAAGTGTAGGCGAGTGAATATAAATATAAATATAAAACACTTTTAACATGAAACTACCGTGAGACTCACACATAATTACAACAAAACGGATAACTCACGTATAAAAAGCTAGAAGAATGATCCGAAAATTGTTTCGGACTAATCCGTAGGAGTCCTTCAGTCGCCCCGGCGGCAGCCGGAATTGTCGGAGCATTCTTCCGGCTTTTTATACGTGAGTTATCCGTTTTGTTGTAATTATAAATATAAAACAGTTCAGATTTGGATTTCTATGAAACGTTCTCACAAGAGTTTCATTCTCCTTTTTAATTTAAACAGGAAATAGTAAAAGTACTTATATTCTTAAGATACTTTTTCAAGCCCAGTTTAGACCTGCATGCCTAATTGCGTCGCATCGCGACGCTGGCTCGACAACTTCCAACCTGTTCGCATCAAGGTTTGGCAATGTAACGACTAGACTCGCGAGATGATCTGACTGACAGACGAGATCTATCTCGCAAGCGTAAACCGGGCTTTACGCCTCGTCGGAAAAGTATAGCGTTAATATAGCATAACGATCGTTTTTGTGTTCCGATGCAACAGATAGCGATGCGCAAGGTGCCGAAGGCGTCCCCGGTGTCGACGCCGGAGGCGCCGGGCGGGTCGGGGCGCAGCATGCTGCTGCAGTGGTTCCCGCAGTGGTGGGGCTGGTACGGCGCGCCCGCCCCCGCGCCGCCCAAGGACCCCGCCGCCCCCGCCCAAGCCACTGTCACCACCCCGCCGCCCGACCTCGAGGAGGAGATACTCGACGTGCTCGCCGACTCGCTCGAGAACAACACTCTGCTCAAGAGGGACACGGTGTTTGGCCAGTTCGAGTTCCTGCTGAATAAAGGCTGCTTGAATTTGTGCATGGACTCGTCCGATGCTGACACCGATAAGTAAGTGACCGTTTGTGATTTGTGCTGTTACAGTTTTTAATTGTCTTCGTTAGGGAGATATTTGCTTCAAGATGTAAAGCACCGTTTTTTTTTATTTAAAATCACGTGTGTATTAATAGTTGTCGAAAGTGGTACAAATTCGTGATGAATTTTAATACGAATGGTATAAAGTAAGGCGTCCGTCATATACAGAATTTGATGTTTGTTTGTTTTTTTATGTTTTATTCCAAAAATTGATACCCTGATCATTCTAAAAAGCATAACGATGAACGATCACCGCGCGCATCTTTAATTTTTAACACTTCCCTGGCTGAAGTGCGATCCTTTATTTCCCAACAAATATCTAGTTTTCCTTTAACGTCGTTAACCTATTCTTATTTTATTAACTCTCGGGTTCTTACAGTTTTTTTTTAATGTGAATAGGAAGGCAAACAAGCAAGTGGGTCACCTGATGGTAAGCGATCACCACTGCCCATAGACACCCACAAACCCGGAGGGATTGCAGATGCGTTGCCAACCTAGAGGACTTAGATGAAACGCCACTTACAGTATCGGACCAGAGTCCGGCCGCATCGCCTTATTCGCCAGACTTCTGAGCGATGGTGATCTCTTTCCATCAGGTGACCCGTCTGCTCGTTTGCCCCCCCTTATATACAATAAAAAAAACCTGCCACTATAAAAGTGTCATGTTACGTGTCCCGCGCAGACAGGCGGAGTCTCCGGGCGGGGCTGCGGGCGTGGGCCTGGAGCTGCAGTTCAGCGCGGTGCGCGTGGGCGTGGAGTCGCGCGTGCGCGCGGGCTCGCTGGCGCTGCGCGTGTCGCTGGGCGCGCTGTGGCTGCGCGAGCGCCTGACGCCGGGCTCGCTGTTCCCGCTGCTGGTGGCGCCGGCGCCGCAGGGGCTGGTGCGCGAGGGGCTCGGCGCCGCCCCCGCGCCCAGGGCGCGCGCCGAGCCCCGCCCGCAACACGCCCAGGAGCCGCTGTTTCAGCTCGTCTATGAGAAGAAACCGTTCGGGTTGAATGCTGATTACAAGTAAGTTATTACGTATCCTCTGTCACGATATCTGCTCTCCTCGTGAGTATTTTAAGTGTCCGATATCTATGATACCGTCTTTATTTATCCTTACGTAGTAAACAGATATGGTATTACTGATACCTACAAGGTTCAAATATGTTTTTTTATTTTATCTAGTGAACTTCGAATAATCGATACGATACGATCGCTACCATCACTTTGATAATTTTGCCGCCAAGCAGCAGTGCTTGCGTTGCTTAGTTTTAACATAGAAAGTAGGATAGCCGGTAAAGTTACCGGCACATGACGTATTTTATCTTAGCGCTCTAGGCTAGCAGTTCACCTGCAATGCTCTACTATTGCGAATGCCCATAGGCGGTAATAATTACTCATCACTAGGCGACCCGTTTGGTCGTTTTCTGTATAAAAATAACGGGATCGGTAAACACTATACTTTTACCGCCTACAGTATTGTTACTATCAAATAACCTGCTATGGGTGGGTGTAGGGTAAAGCACGCGTCACGGAATGACGAGGATCCGGGTTCGATTCCTGGCTTAGCTTATACATAGCTTTACTTTTCGGATTTTTCTATGTTCTAATTTTCAGTGTCGCTTAGAAATGACAGTATTGTTCTTGCCAAGCCTCTGTAAGCTTCACGAATGCAGCCTAGTGTTGGTTGCAGGCTGTGGGTGAAGTCGGCGTCTCTGGAGGTGGTGTACTGCGCGGCGGCGGCGCGCTGGGCGCAGCAGTTCCTGGCGGAGCCGTGGGGGGCGGGGCGGGGGGCGGGGCCGCCGCTGGCCTACGCCCACGTGCGCGACCAGACCAAGGCGCGCCTCATCACGCAGTGGGAACACATGCTGCACCCGCATCTGGTGACTACCACTTTTGTACACTCAGGGTGTTTTCAGGCAATCGTCATCCGATGCAAAATTGTGTTTACGGAGCAGTACCTTGTGCTATCAAGTATTTTGATGACGTCATAACAAATCATTGTTGATGACGTTTCTTCCGAGTTGGTGTGATTGCAACGTTACAAACTTTTGAACTTTTTATTTTCTGTTTATAATGTCTATGATTTGAAAAAAAAAATTATAAGGCAGTAAACTTATGTATTTCATGCAATTTCTAAATCGGTACTTGTTTTTTTTCCTGATGTGTTTTTTTATTTCCTCATGTTGTTTGAGAAAAGCACTATACATTCCTCGATGGACACATGAATTGACAATATTTCAAATTTCTTGATTATTAATAAATCAAAAACCATTTCGAGAGAAACACTTGTAGAACACAAAAAAAATATTTTTGAATTTTTCCATACAGTATTTTTTGGAAAAATGAGCAAAACATGTAAAACGGGAATGACGTCCAGCGGCCGGTCCAATACTGCCATTATAAAAAACCTTGTCTTCCGGGTTTCCCTTTGACATTTACAATTTTCACAACACAACACTACTGACAGCTGACGGTTAATTCATTCGCACACCACTCGGCTTTGTTACCATCGGGACTACTAGATAACTGTTTGCCGGGCAATAATGCTAATGTTTTTCCAAGATTTTATTTAAAATTATATTTTTTGTGAGGTATTTCTGTTTGAGTTTGTCAGCTCGTTTTGACGTTCATCGACATTGACAACTGCATTCACTGTCAAACTATTTAAGCACAGGTTTTGTCGGTCAATTAATGTAATTATTTCAACGTTTTTTTAAGTGTACGAATCAAAGCAGTGACGTCATTTCGCTAATACTTGACGTTTGTTACTTACGTCCTTTTTGCTTGAGCAACGATTTAAATCGATTTTTCCACGAAAATACAAGATTTTCACAATTATAAAGAAATATGGGTGTCTTAAAATTGTGCTCTCTTTCCAGCCAGACAATAAAAAAGAGCACTTGAAAAATTGAAATATTGTCAATTGCCAGTCTCGTCTATTCACAAACCTCGCGTTGATCGGTTTGCAAACCACCTCATCAGGCAATTCCCAACTTTCCAGACCTCTACAGTAATGTACTATTATATGCGTTGTGTAATCCCCGATTCCTGGACAGGGCGAGCGGCGGTCGTGGCAGGTGGAGCTGGACATCTCGGCGCCGCAGATCATCTTCGCGGAGTCGCTGGTGGAGCGCGACGCCGCCGTGCTGGTGCTCGACTTCGGCCGGCTGCGGCTGGCCAACGCGCATGCGCCCGACCAAGCGCCCGACCCAGCCGATGATGATGAAGGTAGGTGTGGTCCTTCGACCCGGACGACACATTTAAAAATGCATTTTTTTTTTCAATTTTAATCGCATGCCCGACACTGACATCGACCATGAAGATAGAACGGTTTGGTCCATCGAGCCGGATGACCCATTTTTTATTCGTTGCAATGTATGAATGTTTAGTGACAGGATGGCATGCAATAAAATTGTCTACAAAATAATAATCTGTAATTGTCTGTCTTAGAGCACGTTATTAAAGCATCACCTGAGTAGACCGCAGAAAAAGACGTAGCGTAAATTGGATTCTCATCCCGCGCAGATGGTAAAAGCCCATCGAGGCAATCAATGGGCGAAAATCTTAGGAATCATATTATAGACGATGCGGCTAGCAACCCTGTTTTGTTTTCAAATCACTGTTTTGATTCCCCCTTTCCGCTTGTATGCCCACAATCGTGCTAGACGTGGCCTTTGGGTCTTGTTGCCTTAGGCTCTGTCTACCATTTTAAGTGGTGTTTTTTTTTGTCAGAAATGTTCATGACGCCGTGCTCGACGCCGCCGGGCAGCCTGCTGTCGCCCGCGTCGCCGCCCGAGCCGCCGGCGCCCGCGCAGCCCGCGCTCGACGCCGCGCGCCTGCACAACAGGATCTACGACAGGTAACGCTACCGCTACAGCTACCCAAGTCTTCTCAGTGTGTGCAGGGATAACTGCGCGTTTTATGTGTGACGTCACAAACGTGTTAGTGTGATAGCCAGGGGATGATCCGCTGCCTTTGACGTGGACTGTACTAATATTACTTTTCTAATATTAAGGGCCTGTTTTACCAGTCTCTGTTAACTTCCAGTTATCCTAGGTGACAGTTATCTATGATTCCGTCTCTATTTACTCTATAACTGACACTTAAGTGGTAGTTACACAGGCATTAAAACTAATATATTAAAGGGAAGTTTTTCAACCGCCTTATGTGTATGTTACTAAAATCTGATTTTTTCTACTAAAATCAATTGTGTCTCTGTACAGGTCGTCTTCGTAGTAGGGCGTAGTCTCTAAACATCTTGTATTATACTTATGTCCATACATATTGATGTCTAAACATTTATTTTTGCAGTTGTAGGTTTGACTACTAAATCTATCCAAATATCAATAATGTTATATGCAAAATGCGTGGTCCCCGTAGATACACGATCGAGTTCAGCGACCTCCAGATCTTGGTGGGGCGCGCGCGCGACAACTGGAAGTACGCGCACACCAAGACCACGTCCACGCTGCACCTGCTGGACCGGTTCAGCATATCGCTGCAGGTAACGCTGGCTGGTGCACCACCGTCTACAATACAATACAATACAATACACTCTTTATTGAACAACACATATAACAAACAAAACAGAAAAAAAGGAATACAGAAGTAATAAGGCGGCCTTATCGCTACAGAGCGATCTCTATGAGCGAGAGCGATGTCTATGTCGCCGTGGGAAGACAATTTTACACTATGTGTGTTTCGGGTTTTATTTAGATAGAAACTTATTTTTATCATAATATTTAAATCTTGATTGTAACATCAATTAATGAAACTACGGTCTGTTTCAATAAGGAAGGGTTGTGTGACAGATCCGTAGAATGTAACTGTTAGCGTTCACGAAAGTTTTGACAGCAAAATAAATACTAAATTGAATTACTTAAAAATAAATCAATACTTGGTACTGTACATTAATGAACTGTACTGTACATTAAAAAAAGACTCACGGAGATGTTTTTTGCGTTTACATAATTTTCACGTACAAATTTTCAATATATGTCACTATTGACGAGACGTTTCTAGGTTACGTTCTATGGTCATTAAAACTAGAGAGGTAACTATGTATAATTGGGTAATCGGTTAAAATCGCGTATAATCGAAAATCCAAAGACAACTTACTAAAATGTGAAGTGAATATTTTACATTCTTTCACAGTCACTACACAATACCAATCGGTTTTATTGGTAATAAATAGATTCCTTGGAACTGGAATTACATTATGAAGTTAAATAATATTTTATACAACCTTTTTTGTTGAAAAAACACAAGTTGGCAAAAAGCGTGAAATAGGAATTATAATTATTACATCTTAGGAGATTGACTTGAGTATCATTACATCGAAATAGCATATAATTTAATAAATTAATATGCAGATGCAGTCGTTGTTTTTATGCAATCGATTGTTATTAGTACTAAGATATAATCGATAATCGTTTTATGTGAAAGGTGTCACAAGGAAGCCTCACCTCTAGATTTGTCAATGTTAATGTCACATACAACCCTTTCTTATTGAAACCGAGTGTACGACGTACACTGTACGTGTATTTTCTAAAGTAAGTAAAAGAAATGTATTCACGTGCCACCGTAGAATCTTTTACAAACATATCTGCCCCGATCAGAGATCGAACCTACAACCTCGAAATTCCTAGTAAAGTTCTCAATCCACCGAAACCGGACCAGCCTGCGAGGTAAAAAAAATCGCTAACAGTCGATTGGTCTGTGTAAAGTCGCAAGAATTCACCGACTTCGCGCTTTGGTGTCGGAAGCTACCCTGTCGAAAGTGATGCTGATGAGTGTGATGTGCAGGCGGAGCGGCGCGTGGTGCACACGACGGACCCGCAGTACCCGACGGCGACGCTGCGCGGCACGCTGCCGGCGCTGGTGGTGCACCTCAGCGAGCAGAAGGTGCTGGCCGTGCGCGCCGTCGTCGCCAGCTCGCCGCTCGTGGGGCTGGCCGCGTGAGTACAAGTGCCTGCTGTACCTGACGGCGACGCTGCGCGGCAGGTTGAAAGATGGAAATAACTCTTCCCGCGTTTAGTGAGATTGGCAATCCTGGGTGTTGCAGTAATAGCGTGGTTGTTTCCCGCCAGGTCCCGCGAGCCGCAGCGGCCGGACGCCGGCGGCGGCGACGAGGCGGACGGCGTGTCCGAGTCGGACGCCAGCGAGAGCGAGACCGAGATGTCGTCGCACTCCTCGCACCGACACTCCACGCTCTTCTTATTGCAGTTCGCGATCGATCAGATGTCGCTTGAGGTAAGCCAACCGTCTGCCTAGCAGATTAGCGGCATTATTTTATAGCTTGTAGCGACTGTCGCATAAACCCCGAATACACTCCTTGTTTGCCGTTTCTCTGAAATGCCTCTCTTGTGTGTAAGGGCGGCTGCACATTGAGCCACTAGTGACTACCGCATTAGAACGACTAGTGGTCCACTTCAGATTGCGGAGGCCGAGCGTTTGAGTGGCCGTGTCCTAGCTACAAGCTTCGAGAATGAACCGCGTTCGCTACTTGTTTGTTGCCTTGTTTTGTCGGTCGCCTCTGGCCCCCGCACATTAAGTTACTAGTAGTGGTGTGTAGTGGTCTGATTAAATCACTGGCGGTTGCTTTTAGGCCCCCCGCGCATTAGGCAGTCAGTAAAACATATGACGTTGTATGGGAGCCCGCGTACTAGGCAGCCACGAACTCCCATATGTTTTACTGGCTGCCTAGCCTACTACTAGTGGGTACAATCTGTGGCGGCTCTAAAACAAAGTGGTTGTGTTGTCAGGTCCAGTCGCGCGGGCGCAGCATCGCGGAGGTGCAGGTGTGCGGCGTGCGGCTGTCGGCGACGGCGCGGCCGGCCGAGCTGGCGCTGGCGCTGTCGGTGCACTCGCTGCTGCTGGTGGACGCGCTGCAGACCTACGGGCCCGACTTCGAGCTGCTCGTCGCCAGCCACAAGCACGTGGGGTGAGTGGGCTGACTCAGGCCTTTGGTGTAGGGTGTGCCGTTTTAGTACGTTACACGCCGAGGATGGTGAAATAAATAATGTCTCAGATAGCAAGTACTTGTCGCCAAAGGCGAGATGTATACGCAATTTTACGTCTTTCCCTGGCCAGGAAGTGGAAATTTCCGCTCGTGTCGCAGGCGGTAGATTGCTAGGCCCGGGGCGTCGTAAAAATATTAAATACCAAAACTTTTTTGTGATGTAGAATGGACACGGCGTCGGGCAGCATCCGCGGCTCGGAGCCGACGTCGCCGACGTCGCCCGCGTCGCCGGACGCGCGCGCGCCGCCGCCGCACGCGCTGCAGGCCGCGCTCTACTCGCTGCACCATCAGAACAACCACAAAAGTAATTTATATATTTTTTTCTGACTTCAAGTCATTACGTAGCAGTGAATAGAAACAAATGGACCGTCGATCTTGTTAACAAAGTCTGTGTTGCAGCTAGAACTTGCACGCCACAGAATTGTACGGTGTATAACTTGCTTTAGATACTCCGGATCCGGAGTGGGCTAGTCCCGGGCCGAGCTGGCCGACCGGCGGCGCCAGCTGGCAGACGAGCGGCAGCTACGGCACCGCGGGCTCCGCGTGGGGCTCCGGGGGCGCGTGGGGCGGCGGCGCCGACAGCGGGGCCTGGGGGGCGGGGGGGGCCTGGGCGGCGCCCGGCGTCGTCGACTCGGAGGCGCTCATCGCCGTCGAACTCACGCTGGTCAAAGGGGAAGCGGGCTCCGAAGACCTGAGGATAGCGAACATACTGTTCAACAACTTGGATATTATTGGTGAGTGCTTTTGTTTGTTGTAATTTCAAATTATGAATTATGACTAAATTTATTGATTTAGTCATTTTTTTTTTCGTTTATTAATGACGTTTGTGCAGAGGAAACCTTCGTAAAGACGTAACGAACATCATATTGAAACGAGTCTTTATTTTTTATGAGGGTGCATCCGTGCTTAGCTCGCAACGTCGCATTTTTGGTGCTTTTTGCGATTATTTCACAGAAATTGAATGAAAATATCAAATATCCGTCTTTAGTGCACTTTGTTTTTAGTGTATTAATGTGTCTAATGCAATAGTTCATCGTGATGGACTTTTATTTTCTTATTAAACGAGATATAGTATTTTATCCCTTTAATACGAAAATAAAAGTCCATCACCATTAATCACTGCATTGGACACATTAATACACTAAAAACGAAGTGCACTACAGACGGATATTACATTCAATTTCTGTGAAATAATCGCAAAAAATCACCAAAAATGCGACGTTGCGAGCTCAGTACGGATGCACCCTCTTAATGCTTAATGTGAGTTATTATTTTAACTAAATATAAAATAAATTTTAGCATTTTGTTTGAATTGTCTTTAATGCCATTCTAGCGTAAACTCTTATTCATAAACGTTTTCTAAGCTTCTGTTAATTTAAAGTTCGATTGCCTCACTCGTATACAATAGAAGGCCTCGCGTGCGCTCGGCCAGAAGGCATTAGAAAATGCACACTCCTTGGTCTCTGCCACAATGCACTACTTTATAAACAAGACGGTACTTTTGCGTTTAGCGAACCAGGAAACGATAGTGGAGCTGATCGGGTTCACGCAGCGCGTGCTGGGCGGCGGCGGCGGCAAGCCCGCGCGCCGGCAGGAGCCCGCGCCGCCCAGCGCCGGCCCGCCCGCGCGCGCGCCCTCCGACGCCAAGGTAACACCCGCAGATAAACTACGCCCTGGACCTTGGCGGCTGGACCTTAGCAAAGTCGAGTATTGTGGTCGGTTTCCAGAGACTAACATAATAAATACATAAAGATTGCAATTCTCAGGTTATTTCTGTAGATGCCTAGGTTGTACCTTGTTATATTAGGAACACACAGCCACAAGATTATATTCAAGTAGGACTACGTTGAGAGGTTGTACAACAGCCTTCATAGGCTCAATTCAAATAAACACTTGGTGAGAGCTGAGCCCCGCACCATGGATTAGACCGAGAGCCACACACGGTGGTATTATCCTCTCCTTTGCAGCCCAATCCATTGCCGGTCACAGATATATCTCCCACCTCTACTGCGGGGACTCTAGTCCCCTGGATGGTCCTCCACCTTCCCCATAGACCTTCCCTTACACTCCTTATCGTTACTTTACTCTTACGCAACCTTACAACGTGTTCCAGCTAAGATAAGACAATTATAAGTACTCACCAGGACTCTTCAGCGTCGGCCTCAGTATCACTTACTGCCCATTTGTGTAAAAGCTATGTCAGTTCGTCTATATCATGTTAATTTTTAACTACGTCTCCTAATTCTCTCTGTCCGCCATGCAAAGAGCCTTCTGTCAAAAGTCTATTTATTCCCGCCAACAAGAACGTCATTAACAATGTTGCCAAGGTAAAATTCTTACGTTTCGTTACACTCACCTTCGTGTGGAAATCGCTCAGATTCGCGACACTCCCAGCACCAAGGAATGAGCTACAGCAAAGTTAGAAGTTGACGAGTCAACTCTGCAATCTTCTCTCTTGCTCGAATTGCTGCGGCTCGTCTCTCTACTTCTCGTGGTCGACTCGGGTGTTCTTCTGCTCTTTCAGACACACTGTTTTCAGTAACCCCGGGACGTGGGATATCTTCGGAGTCCCCTTGAATCTGCTGTGAAGCTGTTAGGTCACTTCTCTCAGGTATCTCCTCCGTACACTCTCCCTGCTCCTCTGTGGGGTCTATGTCCATAGTCTCTTGAACTTCAGCAAACCTTTCATTTAGGTCAGTTTCTTCGCAAGCTTCGTTTACTTGACTTGGGTCAAACTCAGTCTCTTCAGAGTGCGATTGACCTATTTGAGCCCGTACTGCATTACCCTCTTGCGGTAAAGAGAGCGGTTCCTCAAGCTCCAGCGGATACAGATGTCCGATCGACCGTGTGAAGATACTGACCCCTACTTGGACTTGGGCTACTCTGCAATATCCGTCTGAACCCTTTATCAGGTTAACTATTTTTCCAACCTTCCAATTGATTCTATTTTTTGAATCGCCCTTGATTTGTACCCAATCACCAACACTCGGTTCTTTGCGCGACTTTACTCTTGGTTGCTTGTGAGAGTGTTGATACCTTTCTCTTAGGCTTGTCAGGTATTGGTTAATGAACATATTTTTAAAGTGGTTCAGCATATGCTGGCCTCTTTTCCAACTTTCAATCAGGTTCTGCTTCGTTACGGTATCTGTTTGTTCTGTACCAAAATCTTGTGATGGCTCTAAGAACAAGCAGTTGCCTAAAGACAGAAAGTCCGATGGCCTCAGTACGACATCCATGTCAGTGCCTATCCGGGTCAGTGGTCGGCTGTTTACCACCGCTTCAACTTCCTTTATGACAGTCAGGACTTGGGTCTCGTTCAATAATCTCTTTTCCAAGGTTCTCTTCATACAATGTTTAACTAGCGCTACAAGCCTTTCATAAAAACCGCCATGCCAAGGTGCTAGCTGCGGTATAAACTTCCATGTGATTTTATTCTTGACACAGTGTTCGCTTTCCATTAGTTCAGAGCTTAATTTGAAATATAGTGCGTTATCTGACACAATGACTGTAGGTACACCTCTGGTTGACATAAATCTTCTCAATGCCATGATGCATTCGTCTGCAGTCAAGTTCTTAACGACTTCCATGTGTATCGCTCTCACCGCTAAGCATGTCAGCAGGCATATCCATCTTTTTTCCTTTTCCTGATTGGTGTCCACATAAACTGGTCCAAAATAATCAATTCCGGTATATGTGAACGGCGTGCTATAGTTCGCCCTTTCTACTGGTAAGGCTGGGGCCGGTGGAAGTGTATATGGGCCGCCTCCGTGCTTAACACATTGGTAGCACTTTTTAATTACTCTATCTACTATAGCTTCCAGAATTGTTGGCGAACTAGACTGAGAGTGTGGGGTCCACCTACATGGTAGTTTTTTTCGTGTACGTCTCTTATTACTTCCTTTGTAAACTCACTTTCTCTAGGCAAGAGAATGGGATGCTTCATATCATAAGACCAATTGGCATGCATCATTCTTCCATTGCATCTCAAAAGTCCATCAACATCGAGAAACAATCCTAAACTGCGTGTGAGATTAGTCTCTTTTCCTGCAACTTCTTCCGGAAAGAACTCCCGTTGAAGGTTTTTAACCTCTTGCAATTGAGAATTGGTGCCACTTTGGTTTACTGTCGATTCTTCGGTTATGTCTGTCTCCATGGGTGTAGTATGATCTGGAGAGTGACTCTCCAGGCCCTCCGCCACCGCCGCAACGAGAGCTCGGTTTTCGTTGTTATAAAGGTGGGTGTGTTTAGGCCATCTACCTTTATCCTTAGACAGAAATGCGGGTCCTTTTAGCCATATATTTTTCTTATGGGGCCACAGTTCGGGTCGAGTTGCGATGTCAGCTGGATTTTCCTTTGTATTTACATATCGGGTCTCCACATCAGTATTTCGTTTTATTTCTTCTACTCTGTTAGCTACAAATGGTGGCAATAGCTTATGTGAATTAATCCAGCTAAGGGCAACCAAACTGTCGGTCCACAAGTATTGTTTAGCAATAGGTACTTCTAAGACTTCTTTAAGATAAGTCAGCAAACGATTTCCAATGACACAACCAAGAAGTTCCAGTTGTGGAATAGTGAGGGGCTTCTTCTTATTTTTTAATCTTTCTTGATCTCCCTCGCTCTTGTTTGTTGACTTCTTTTCTCTTTCTAATGGAACTACTCTACTCTTCGAAATTAAGAATGCTGTCTTTACTTCGGAGCCATTACTTGATCGCAAATAAACCACAGCTGCGTATGAATCTTTAGCGGCATCGGTGAAGCAATGTAAATGGTTTTCTATTCGCTCTACTCCTTCTGCCATTATAAACCGTGGTATATTTACTTGCTTGATTTGGAACAGACTGGCTTTGATGTTCTTCCATTTAAGTACCAAATCTTGTGAAAGTGGTGCGTCCCATTTAAAGTCATTTTTCCATAACTCTTGCATGAATAACTTCACTGGTAGGAGTAAAGGTGACACTATACCACAAGGATCGTATATAGATGCTAGAGTTCTCAGAACTTCTCTTTTGGTTACATTCTCTAAACAAACTCTATCAATGACTTCTTCATTAACATTCAATGCTAATATGTCTTTGGTTTTGTTCCACACCAAGCCCAAGACTTTATTTTCATCAGATTCTTTCATTCTGTATTGTTCTGGTATCTGTCTGGTGAAAACTTCATTATTCGATGTCCAGTCTCTTAAATTCATAGAAAGTTCTTGAAAAGTGTTTTTACTTTCATTGAACAGCTTGTTGGCTTCCTCTGTAGTGTTTGTTCCAGTCACTAAATTATCAACATAGCACTTGTTCGCTATACTGTTGAGTAATTTATTATTTTTCTTAGATATGTGATAACGTATGGTAGCTGTCAGTAGAAAGGGACTCGAGATAATGCCGAACGGAACCCTGCAGAACCTTAAGTGTAGGATGTTATCATTAGACAAAGGCTTATTGACGTCTTTTACCCAGAGGAACCTTGTTACCTCTCTGTCGTCCTCTTGTAAACCTACTTGCAAAAAGGCCTTTTCAACGTCTGCAATAATTCCTACCTTGTACATTCTGAAATTTAATAGCAAGGCAGTCAGGTCTTGTAACATACAGGGCCCCTTGTACAGACACTCATTAAGGCTTTGCTGATCTTTCACTTTAGCCGAAGCATCGTACACGATCCGCCCTCGTTTACCACCGTGCTTCACGATATGGTGAGGAAGGTAGTGGACTGGAGGAACGGACTGACAAGATGCTTCTGAATCCACCTCGATAACTTCTATAATCTCTGCTTTAATTTGTTCCTTGAGGATGTCATCATATTCTTGTAACATTGGTTCATCTAAGCGTTGTAGCAAGCCCTTTAGTCTACCATATGCTAATCCATAGTTAGTGGGAAGGTTTGGTGGGTATGCAGTCCATGGCCATTTGACATAATAACGGCCATCTTGATATACTACAGTTTCGTTGAAATGCTGGACTGCCTCCTCTTCTCTGGTTGCCTTGACTGAATCCGTAATTCCAATGTTTTCTAAACTCCATAGAAATTTCAGGTCTGAATGCCTTAACGGTAGATCCGGCTCTGTGTAGCATGTACACTCTCGATTGTTCTGGTGATAGGTTACAACTGTTAAAATGTCTTCATGGCACTGGTCATTTAAGTCCACACAACCAGATGCAATCCATCCAAAATCAGTGTCAACCAAAAACAAGTTTTTGTCAATCTGCATTGAGTTCTTCCTTATGAAGGAGAAGTAATAATCATTACCTATAAGCATATCTATTGCCGTTTCAGTAACTGAGTCATCATCTGCTAGTATGTCCACAGAGTTTGTTTGCTGAATATTTGGAGGGGGTATTCGATCAGTGATGTGAGGCACGATGTTCACATGTATGTTCCTTTCTATCCCTCGCTTAGTTCTAACAACAACATCAGAGCATGGACTCAATGTCTCAGTTGGTTTTTCGGCTCCAAAGGTAAAGATCATTAGTAAGTCTTCATTCTTAGGTGTCAAATTCAGTTGTTTTGCTAGTCCGGTAGTAATGTAACTTCTCTGACTCCCACAGTCGAGAAGTATTCTGCATTGACAAATGTTATTGTTGTTGACCACCCGCGCCCTTGCCGTCTGTAAAAGAGATTTAGATTTTAGACACTGACCCTGCATGTTTATTGTTGCATCTGAGGTCTTACCTGGTGGGCTCTTCTTCGGGCATAAGGCGCGGTTGTGTTCTCCCTTACAATGATAACACTTTTTCTTAAATTGGCAGTCTGTTATGCGGTGTCCATCTCTGAAGCACCTAAAACATCGGTTGCCAAGCAGTTTCTTCCTATTCCTTTCACCAACTGCTTGAGTACATTCGTCATTGTAGTGTGGTCCTTTGCAAAATATACATGAGATCTTGGCCCTTTTGGCTGTGTTCACGAAGATATCGGTTGCTTCGCGCTTCCGGTTGGCGCTGGTATCTACCATACGAGCTGTGCGAGGTGTGGGTTTATGTGAGGGCTCTTTTATAATTTTCTTCCCTCTTCTATAAACCGGTTTAGCACGAATATGCAATGCTTCTGTTGATGCACCTACTGTTTGTGGTTCACGATTTACATTAGTGTTCTCCATTGCTCTAATTACTTTGTCTAGTACACTGCGAATGGAGGAAACCGTCGGAGCGTTTGATGTCAACAAATCTACATCATAAAGAACTTCATCGGGGAACTTGTCAAGTATTTTGGTGCGCAGATGTTTACTTTCAATATCTTCTCCCAGTGACGCTAATACTCTCAAGTGCTTTTCAATAGCATTGAAGTTTTGCCTGCATTGGAGTGCTGTGTTGTCGCTACGTTTTAATTTGGACAGGGCCTGATGGTGGGAGTCAATCACTTTATCTACATTACCATATCTATTGTTTAATGTATCAACTGCCACTTTATAATTAGCATTTGTAATGCTCAGTCCCTCCAGCGTTTCCTTTGCCTTGCCCTCAAGTGATGATATTAAATAAGAAAGCTTGTCTACGTCTTTAAAGTTCTGGCTGTGGACGCTCGAATCAAAACGATCCCAAAATTCAGTCCAACTAAGGACGTCTCCCTTAAACTTCGGTAATTCCAACTTGGGGAACCTCGTGGGTATTTTTGAGGACCCATTTGCCTCTTTAGGGGGACTGGATGGTTTCGCAGTGTTCACAACGGTTTCAAGTTCAATCAGTAATTCTTCAGCCTTCATTTGTGACTTCAGTGCTTCGTCTAAGGGGTTAGGCTCCTCGTGACTCCCTTTATCCAGGTACTGGTTTATATCAGAGGTAAGTGTGGCTATTGACTGTTTTAAGGCAGCATGGCACTTGAATAGCTCTTGTGCATCTATTGTGCTGCATTTCAGTAGCTCTTCAGATGTCGTGACGTATTCTTTAAGTGTCTTAATCCGTAAATCGAGTCTCTTCTTAAGGAATTCTTCCATTTTGGTTTGACTGTAATCGGTAATTTAGCTACATTACAAACTTATAACATTAGTATAGTATAATTGCACTGCTCACAAAGCTACTTATAACAATTTATTTTCCATTCTTTTACTTTTGAATTTATGAACTACATGAAAGGAAAATCTTTCTTATTAGTTTTGTTTTTATTAGTAGCTCTTTGTAGCCAGTGCAACTTCGAACTAGCGCATCGATATAGGTATTTACGGAAGTTACAATTTAGAAGTTTCATCCTATTTAAACTTTGATATCTAGTTTCCAATTTACATTATTTTACTTACGAAAGACACAAAAAAAAACTAAACACATTTTTTCTTTCGTCTCGACATGAGAATGGTTCAAAATCAAAGCTAACATACCTTTATTTGTTCAAAACCGGCTTTAGGTTATTAATTTCTTCCAGCGAGTACTCCAGACGATGAAAAAACTATTTTTCGGTTTATATATGCGTTAGCATTTATTTTCTGTAAATACCAGGACAAAATGGCGACATGAGTAAGTGCAGCAGGAATTAGAAACATTCCTGAATAGCAAGTCATCGTTTCACATAATTTTCAAAGAACGGAATTTTATTTGTGTGATTTACTTAATTAAACCTTTATTGTGTACTCACAAAACACGCTACAAATACGGTTTGCTTCTATTAATCGGTGTACGACATTCATTGTAACAGGGAAAGTCCATTATTTTGTTTACGTACCTTAGTCAGTTACTCGTTTTGTACAATAACTTTATACTGTAACGAGTTTAATGCTTGTTATGTGCTCGGATGCTTATTTGCATGTGTACTTTTCCTAATAATGCTAGAAGACCGCCATAAACTAGCACCGGTAATTCGAAAGGTAACTTATGCAGCACTTCGTAGTAACTTCACAAGAACAAACAAGACAAGTGAGAAAAAATATGTTAATCCACGAAGTTTCATACGTAGGTTTTCGATTACGTTTTTTATCCTCCAATCAGAATCACGTTCGCTTACTGTTGTGATCCAATAAGAAAATTCGATATACCCTGATACTTGATTTCAGCCAATAGAAAATTAGTACTAAAGGCGCGTTCAGTTTTCCGTGCATTGAAAACAAAGTTCTGAGTGTGACCAGAATATTATAATAATCGATTACAGAATCGATCATAAATCGATTCATTTTAAGTAAATTCACTTATTTCTAAGACTTATTCGATTAAGTACTGAAATAAAAGGTGATTTAATTCATATCAAAGAAAGGTAACTCAATATAATAACTTAGGACTAATCCAGAACACCAGGTACTATTCGTGATTACATAATATATTATTTACAGTTGCTGTCTCTTCGCTACAAAATATTATTTTTAAGTTTCGATCTTATATTCCTTATCGAGTATCGATTGTAAACAGACTTACTCAGGGGAGCGAGAGAGCGCTAAAAAAAAGAGAAAGAGAGAGAGAGACACCCATAGGGACACGTCTTAATTTATACCTTGCGACATTGCCATTTCGTTGGCTTAGTTTGATCGACTAGAGAGTTATGAGACGAGTTAATAGACTAATCATATTTTTAGCGTTACCCACTTCAAGGCCCTTAAGGTGCCGATACTTTAGCGCGCTTACAACTGGGAGTCCGGGACTAATCGTAGCTGATTCTTTAGCAATGCCTACCACGAGGCTCTTTTGGTGCAAATACTTTAGCACGCCCATGACTGGGACTCTTGCCGCTGCCACTCTAGCGGTGCCTTATACGAGGCTTGTGCAAGTACCTTAGCACACCCATGACTGGGACTCTTGCCGCTGCCACTCTAGCGGTGCCTAATACGAGGCTTGTGCAAGTACCTTAGCACACCCAAGACTGGGACTCTTGCCGCTGCCACTCTAGCGGTGCCTAATACGAGGCTTGTGCAAGTACCTTAGCACACCCACAACTGGGACTCTTGCCGCTGCCACTCTAGCGGTACCTAATACGAGGCTTGTGCAAGTACCTTAGCACACCCACAACTGGGACTCTTGCCGCTGCCACTCTAGCGGTACCTAATACGAGGCTTGTGCAAATACCTTAGCACACCCATAGTTGGGACTCTTGTTGCTCAAAAATTTTTTTTTTTTTTTTTTTTTTTTTATAAGAAAAGGGGGGTAGAAGAGGAAAAATAAAAACAAATCTACGATTTACGCTACCGTTTATAGGAAATAATGACTATGCTTCGCCTTAGTTTATCAACATCCCAGCATCTCCACCATTTTGTGGTCGGTTTCCAGAGACTAACATAATAAATACATAAAGATTGCAATTCTCAGGTTATTTCTGTAGATGCCTAGGTTGTACCTTGTTATATTAGGAACACACAGCCACAAGATTATATTCAAGTAGGACTACGTTGAGAGGTTGTACAACAGCCTTCATAGGCTCAATTCAAATAAACACTTGGTGAGAGCTGAGCCCCGCACCATGGATTAGACCGAGAGCCACACACGGTGGTATTATCCTCTCCTTTGCAGCCCAATCCATTGCCGGTCACAGATATATCTCCCACCTCTACTGCGGGGACTCTAGTCCCCTGGATGGTCCTCCACCTTCCCCATAGACCTTCCCTTACACTCCTTATCGTTACTTTACTCTTACGCAACCTTACAACGTGTTCCAGCTAAGATAAGACAATTATAAGTACTCACCAGGACTCTTCAGCGTCGGCCTCAGTATCACTTACTGCCCATTTGTGTAAAAGCTATGTCAGTTCGTCTATATCATGTTAATTTTTAACTACGTCTCCTAATTCTCTCTGTCCGCCATGCAAAGAGCCTTCTGTCAAAAGTCTATTTATTCCCGCCAACAAGAACGTCATTAACAATGTTGCCAAGGTAAAATTCTTACGTTTCGTTACACTCACCTTCGTGTGGAAATCGCTCAGATTCGCGACAAGTATGTAATATTGTCCGGCCGGTCAGGACCTTTTTTCTAGAACCCGAGGAGGTACATAATTACTCGAGAGAAATAATCCCTAATGTGCTTAAGTAACACCTGATGTTTAAGTAACATTGTTATTATTTTTAAGCCGACTTAATCATAAGATGTATGGCTTATAAAAAAATGAGATTAAAAAAAAAAAAACACGTTCATTTTAACTTGATAATTATTATCAAGTTGAGTAATATGGCTCGTTTTATGCACTCGTTGTTCAATCTACTGTTGATTTTGGTGTACGCGCGTATCGTGATTACGTCAGCAGTTATTATTTACTTTTTTACACAAATGGCAACCGACAAATTTATAAAAAACAGAATATTTTAAAAGAAAATTGCATATAGGTGCCAATGATAAATTACTTGTGCTGACCAGGGGAAGAAGGGGGGGGGGGGGGGGGGGTAAATAATTGTAAAAAAATCTGCTTACGTAATACTTGAATGGCCCCTATAATAGTACATTACAGACCTAGGGCGGTGAATTCGTAATTGTCCCCGATCGCAGGTGTTTGTGGCCCGAACCGAAGGTGAGGGGCATAAATATGCGATCTGGGGCTTTTGGTTTGTATAAAGTTTTACGTTTTGCTTCGGCCAGGAAGTGAGATTTTCTGTCCGCGAAGCGGGCGTAAAATCCCAATTACGGCCAAGGGTGACGTAAACGTGTGTTGCGTGCGCGCAGGAGGTGCGCACGGAGATCACGTTCGACTTCCACCGGCTGGGCGTGCTGCTGCTGCGCGCCGCCGTGCAGGACGGCGCCGTGGTGGCGCGCAAGATCGCCACCGCCACCGTCAGCGAGGCGCGCATACAGGCCACCGTCGGTCAGTACACAACACACCCACAATTACTAACTTTATGCAAGTTTTTTAGATCTCTTTGGTAGGAAGTGTTTTTATCCCGGCTCGAAGGACCAAATTTTTTTTTAATTTTGATTACAGTTCATTATGTAAACTTTGCCTCAACACGTCATTGTTCAAAAAGTTTGTAGGCACTTTTTAATTGTTTTTGCACCAACTCGAGGCAGCGAATTTTGTGCCAGATGGAGGTGCCGGGATGACACTTCCTGGCGTGTTCGTATTATGAGATTTTGTTTTAAAATAAAGTGAATATTTAATTGTGGTCTCGAGAAGACGTCAGTGCCCAGAAGTGAGAGTATATAATTTTTGGATGAGCTTGTGTCCTTGCAGACGCTCTGCGAGTGGAGGTGGACGGTTCGCTGGGCGGCGTGCAGGTGGTGTCGCTGTGCGAGGGCGCGGGCGTGCACACGCGCGTGCTGTCGGCCGGCCGCGCGCCGCCCGCCCCCGCCGCGCCGCACCAGCGCGCGCTGCTGTTCACCATCACGCGCCGGCTCGGCGACGACGGTCAGTACGGCTACCGTCCACGGTGTGAAAACACCAACACTTCGAAGTGGCATACGCATAGATTACTAGCAGAAGCGACATCATCAAAACTAGTAATCATTGATGTTTTTTTTCAACTGATGCTTAGAAGTGACACGATCCCTTGCCACTTCTAGTACTTTAGTTCTGTGGTGCCTTCATGCTGCAACTGTCGGTGAACGCAATGATGACTGTTGGACATGACAGTCCGAGACGCTCCAGCACATTTGTTTCGTTTCGCTTGAATTATGTCTCGTATTCCTTTTACGGAGTTAAAAATAATCACATCAAGTAGGTATGAGGAAAGCATGTAAATACTAGAAGCGAGCAACAATCGAATACTGTAAACATCTATTAAAAAAACCGCATCAAAATCCATTGCGTAGTTGTATAGATATAAGCATACATAGAGACGGACAGACAGCGGAAAGCGACTTTGTTGCGATGTAGTGATACTGACGGTGATTTTTTATAGTCATAACTCATGAATGTGTGTGTGTGTAGGCGTGGAGGCGCAGGTGTCCCTGCACGTTGCGCGCGTGTGGGTGACGCACTCGTCGGCGCTGCTGCGCGAGCTGCGCTCCTGCCTCACGGAGTTCAAGCAGTACCTGGCCAACCTGGCGCGCTCCATCCGCGCCGCCGCCGCCGACATGGCGCTCGGCCTCGTGCACCCCAGGTACACGCACCCCACACACTATGTCACATCAGACACCGACATCTACACACCAAGTGGCACCGGCTCCCTAGATGACATCTTTATTACAGTTTACACCTATACCCCAAATGACATCCGCGTCCTAGATGACATCTTTATTACAGTTTACACCTATACCCCAAATGACATCCGCGTCCTAGATGACATCTTTATTACAGTTTACACCTATACCCCAAATGACATCCGCGTCCTAGATGACGTCTTTATTACAGTATACACCTATACCCCAAATGACATCCACTCCCTAGATGACGTCTTTATTACAGTTTACACCTATGCCCACTCCTTAGATGACTTTATATTACAGTTTACATCTATACCCCAAATGACATCCAGAACACAGGTGATGGTGATATACTTGTAACATCGCACGGCGAGTAGGTAGCAAGCAAATTCCAGATGACGTCGTCTTGTATTCGTCAATAATTTAAATCCCCTACGTGACATCTAAACCCCATGTGATAAGTATACCCCAGATGACATCCATTATATGACCAAGTGACCTCGACATCCCAGTTACATCACAACATTCACAACCTATACAAGTACAATTACTTTATAAAGAAACTGTTAACTCACACCGGTGTTCCCTTGCAGAGTGGAGTCTTTGTACGCGAACCCGAAGCTGTCGCAGTCTATGGAGGGCGTGTCACCGCGCCGGCGCACCACCAGCCTCGGCTGCTCGCTCGACGACCCGCCCGAAGACAACATCTCGCTCACGTCAGTGCCTAACTCCAAATTAAGTTGTTTATAAGTGTGTTGTAGATATACTTTCATAGATCGCCAATTGTCAGCCTGTCAGATTTGTGAAACCTGGACCGATATGTCAGCGTTCCCATTTGACACTAATCACAGTTTTCTGAGATGGCTGTGCGTAGCGCGCTCTCTTGAATGTGGTTACACACTACAGGACTTTACATTTTTATTTTATACAATAATAGACAAAGAGTGAGAATCTTTCACTTTCTTCCACAGTTCACTTTCTTGTCACCCTTATTCATAAGGTTTTTGATCAAGTTTCTTGCGGCGCATTCTTTTGGCAGTTGGCAAATCGCTGGTAGTATAAAAATACACGCAAAAGCTTACTTTCAAATTCAATGTTAAAAATTAGATTTGTTCTTATTTAGATAGATTTTTGTGACACAAATAACTATTGCAGCGTGAACATCGAGCTGGAGTCCCCGGTGGTGGTGGTGCCGCGCTCGGCGCTGTCCCCGCAGGTGTTCGTGGCGCACCTGGGCCGCATGAGCCTGGCCAACCGCCCGCCCGCCCACGGCGCGCGCGCAGCCTACCGTGTGCGCGTCACCGACATATCGCTCGCTTCCGTCAGTACCGCACTTGTTTCATAAGTATAACGGGACGACTGACACCGATTGACATACATAAGTCCCAAACTAAGCATATTATAGCTTTTACTATAACTGGATTCTCATTTTCAAGTATTTAGTACTTATTTTATTTTCACTTGTATTACCTTTTGAGAAAATTGTGATTCATTAGAAGAACTCAGATATCGCTACCAAATCTGACAACCGATGGAGCAGTCAATGTTACTATTGATCTCCAATAACCAGACCATTGGCAGTTTGGTGGAAATGCTGGGATATTAATTAATTAAATAAAACCTAGAAGAGGAAAAGTAGACTTTGTTATGTTGATATTATGAACGATGGTGATACTGATATGATATAATTATGTTTGTCAGGTGGACGTGAGCGCGAAGCTGGCGCAGCACCGGCTGAGCGCGGAGAGCATGCCGGCCATCTACGACGCGGGCGGCGGCAAGCCCGTGCTGCACAACACGGCGCTGCAGCTGGCCGTGCACTACGGGCAGCTCGAGCCCGGCGCCGAGCCGCAGGTGCGTACGCTGCTCATTCTGAGCGACAGAAGAGATGGTAGCGACCGCGAGCGTCGAAATAATCCGTAGTTTTGTCACTTATTTGCGCTAAAATTAGGGGGCAGTTATTACGTAAAGCGTTCAGAGCTGAGAAGAAAGGTAATTTAGCTGAACCTCACCCTATCTCACGCGGCGAGAGGGGTTATCTCCAAGAGTAATGTAACGTTTTTTTCCAGTGTTCGGTGACGGGCAAGGTGGTAGGCGGTCTGCACGTGTCGGCGCGGCGCGAGCAGTATGAGCAGCTGCTGGACACCATCCGCTACCTGGGCGCCGCCGACGCGCCAGCGCCGCCCCCCGCGCCGCCCCAGCACCCCCCGCACGAGGTACACCTTTACAGTTACAAGTTTTCACATCCTAGTCCGAAGAACCCTTGCACCCGTCGGGAGACTACTCCGATAGCTAAAAGCTTCGTTTACATTTGAGCAGCCTCAGGCCGAGTAGCCTCGACTCGTCAGCCTGTTAGTTGTATGTGTGGTGTGTGCAGGACATGGAGCCGGCGGTGCCGACGCTGCGGCTGGACCCCGCGCTGCGCGCCGCCGTGCTGTCGGTGCCGCCGCCGCAGCCCGCGCCGCACGCGCGACACGCCTCCAGCACGCACGTGCCGCTCAAAGGTCAGTGCCGATGCCGACAGCTCATCTAGCTGATAATTGAAACTTGAACAAGTCTTAATTTTCGTAGCCGTTCAGTCTTTTTTTTTTTTTTTATTGTTTCGTTCCCTAGTATTGATAACACTAAAAACTGAACTTTAGCGTCGTAACTCCTTAAACTTTACTTGCTTACTGAACTGGTTCAAACCTTGTCAGTAACGAGTCACCCACACGTAGAGCGTGTAGAAGTATTCAGAATGAAGAGGGAACTCTTCTGTTGATCTACATGTGTGTCGAGAAGGTTTTCCAAGTATCGGTATGGTATTATGAGGGTGTCGGTGTTGCAGTGCACTTCGAGCTGCCGCAGTTCACGGTGGAGCTGCGCGCGGACCTGGGCGGCGGCGAGCGCAGCCTGGTGCAGCTGGCGTTCCGCGAGTTCGCGCTGCGGCTGCTGCGCGAGCGCCCGCACGAGACCGAGCTGCGCGTGAGTCCGTTACACCACACAACAGCTTCAGCTAAAACCTCAACTATATCTCAAGATAAAGCAAGACAGTTGAATAGCGCTCTCGCTTCCTCTTGCTAATATTTTCTTTTTTTAAAGTTGTAGAACATACCTAACCTAACCTAATTTGAGCCACGCAAAAAAGGTTTTGATTTTTTTTTAAGTTACCGTTTAACAGATATAAGCGGGTTGTCAAGAGGTGGACATCAGATGGGCAGCACCTTTGCAGCTTCCATTTGCCGTGGCTCGTAGTCTCTGTAAGAGGCGGTAGTCTCTACACATCTACTATCGTAAATAAAGGGCCCTTATATTGAAGATTACTGTGGTAAGGAGCTCTCGGCACTGTGACCTATTTCCACCGGCAGGTGTCGCTCCACTCGGTGACGATGGAGGACCTGACGCAGGAGCCGGAGTCGAAGCACCGCATGCTGATGGTGTCGCACGCGCCGCACGTGCCCAACAAGGCGGTGTTCGTGTCCAAGTCGTGCCCGGACTTCGGCGCGCGCTACCCGGCCGCGGCGCGCATGCGCGGCGCGCCCTCGCTGCCCGGCGGGCTCGACGCCGGCGCCGCCGCGCCCGCGCAAGTAAGCTGCGTCCAGTACTAATGGTGGAAATGAGGAGGGACGATTTAAGGGCATTAAACCCTAAGCTATTAAAATAGATGTGGCGACACTAGCGTCACCTAGTTGGCCGCTACATAACTACTACGACGAAAGAGTAGCTGGTGCCAGCTCTAGTGACAGCTGTCACAGTGTTCTACATCGCGCTAACGAAGTTTCTCAACACGGATGCATAAATACAACTTCCAACTCTCTTCCTTCGGACTTCGGTCCCCAGGCATAACATCGGCCTGGAGAGAGATCTCTCTAGTGTACATCAAAAAAGCCTTGGGATAGTCATTATCCCTAGACAAATTTGATCGTTTCACTCGGTAGTAATATGCCTATATTGAAATGTTCAAAACTGTCTGGGGGTAAAAAATATCCCAAGCCATTTTTGATGAGTGTACTTGGACGTAATGCAAGTCGCAATGAAATGACACTCATAACACAAACTTTTGGAGTTATGTCGATCGCAACTGATAGATTAAAAAATAAATATCGAGAAAATTGAGTTTTTTTTTTTGTGTAAACTGATTTAATTTCTGTGATGGATCAAAAGATATTCAGCTTATGTTGGGACGTTACCCACAGAATTAAAAACTATAACTAGCTTGTATAAATTTAAAGACAGCTTGAAGCAATTCCTGTTGGAAAAGTGTTATTACAGCGTTGACGAATATATGACATAAAAATTATTGAAATTAAAATATGACTACATTAAATTAATTATTATTACATTCATATGACATTATTACGGAAATTTGGGTACCTATCTATGTAATGTTATTTTTTTTTTTTTTTTTCTTTTGTCTCTTTATATTGAACTTTCTAATTGAGTATCATTATTTTCTTAGTTTTAATTTGAGTATGACTGTATTAATTTAATTATGTAATATTCGTACACAATGAAAATTGTTTTTTGAATAAATAAACTGAAACTGAAACTGGGCAACAATTCGATTAAATAAATAAATCCATATTAATTTTATAATTGCGAACGTGTGTCTATCTGTCTTTCAGTCTGTAACTTCTTCACGCTTATGCCGCTGAACCGATTTAGTAGGAATTTGGTTAAGAGATAGTTTTAGTTCCGGAGAAGGACTCAGGATAGTTTTTATCTCGGAAAATCGCATAATTAAAAAGTCAAAAGTTTATTTTGCAAATAGGCCGCCGAGGGCTCTTTTACATGTCTTTTTTTGAATCTACCAGCGCATTCGGAAAGACCATCATTGCCAAGAAGAATGCGCCGCAAGAAACTTGGCAGAAAGTCATTTTTTCAAAATAAAATAGATTTACAATAGTACTTAAATTCTACTTAACTTACCTAATACAATTAATACATTTTATAAAGAGAGATAAAGAGATAAAGATAATTTATTCATATTTTTTTACAAAATTATAACTAAGAACAAAGTTTCTCGCGACACAACTATAAGCAAATTCTTGCAGGCTCGGCGCAACAAGCGCGACAGCAAGTGCGGCGCGACGCCGCCCTGCTCGCCGGAGCTGGGCGCGGGCGCGGCGGCGGGGGAGGCGGACGGGGAGCGGGAGGGGGACGCCGGCGCCGGCGACGGGCTCGTCAACGTCACCGTGCACGCGCGCGACCCGCAGCACCCGGGCTTCCACGACCTGTACGGCGGGGTCAGTACACAAACACAACAGGAGGAGAATCTTCTACACTCTTGACAAAAATGGTTGCGGGAGTGGTTGAGAAGCTGAAGCTAATGGTTTAGTTAGGGAAATGGTGTGGTGGTATAATCCCCTTGCGTTCTCACCGTAGCACTGGCCGTGGAAGTTGGCATTAAAGAGCGCTGCGCTCTCGCATCAGAAGCCCTATAGTGTTGTGACTCCGATTATCGTGGCCTCTGTACTACTACAAGTAAATACGATATATATGAGGCCTAGGTTCTAAGTAAGTACAAATTTCCGCCATACGAAAGATAGCTTGATATGAGAATTAGAACAGTATAAAATCAGGTGTAAAACTATGAGTTGACTGTCGACCGTAACTAAACAGTGATAAATAGCATTCGCGTATCATTGTGCGAGGGCCTGGCCTGCCAGAGTTACCCTCCTACGGTCAACTACGCCTCCGGTCTGAGCACAGTCTCCAATGTGCCTGGTGCCGTACGTTTAGCATGTAGCCGGTCCGGGCTTTATTTATCGTTATTTAGGGTTGCCGTACGCAGATGCCCCAAGCATGACACCAGCCGGACGCGGGGGCTTTGCCCCCGCGAGGACCTCCACCTTCCCCATAGTCCTGGCCTCGTTGCTCCAACTCGTAATCGACCCTAGTTACAATGACTTGCCTGTGTGCTTCCAATACACACTTCAATGAGCACCCGGGCTCCCAGTCCAATGTCCTTGCCTAGCAATGTACAGTGTACTGCAAGATTGGATTACATGTTGATGGAAACTACTAATGGTCATGATTAGTCTACTCATCGTTCCACAACCTGTTGCATTGTCGATTACTCAAATGCTAAGTAAGAACACTTACCAGAATAGCGCCTTGCCGTTAACGAGAGTCCCGCCTTCCGGGCGCCGCGGTCTAGAGTCAAGTGTGCCAACATAACCAAATTAGTTTAAGCATAAGCTAAAGGCAGTATTGCCAGTGCACAAATAGATAAACTTTTATAAGGATGGAGACACACTTACCGATTTTTTTGCGACGACTCGCGCCTTGCGCGACACTCCCAACAGCGAAAAAGAAACTTTTAGTTAAGCAGTGTGAGCAGGTGACGCGTCCATTCCAGGATCTTGTCTCTGGCACGTATCGCTGCGTCTCTCTTGCCCCTTGCTCCCGTTTCATCTGGCTGCTGCTGTCTCTCTGGCGACAGGGTTCGGTCTGTACTAGCTACCACATCATCATCCGGTAAGTTGTCCGTGTCCAT
The DNA here is from genome assembly GCA_963854515.1 of Pandemis heparana. Classification (NCBI taxonomy): domain Eukaryota; kingdom Metazoa; phylum Arthropoda; class Insecta; order Lepidoptera; family Tortricidae; genus Pandemis; species Pandemis heparana. The sequence goes on from OY978009.1 coordinate 17,555,368, forward strand.
ACCCTGTTCTTGGCCCTCACAAATCTCTGGTGCTTCTATCATCTCTTGGATAGGTTCTACAGGTCCGCTGTTGTCTATCTCAGGACTAGGGGTCACAGCTCTGTGAGCTTGGGGATCTTCAACACATGATTCTGGTTCTCCCGAATGTTCACCAGCCTGTTTATCTGTTTCTTCCCCTTGCAACAGTTCTTCGTCTGCCTCCAACGGGTAGAGATGTCCTATTGAACGAGTGAAAACCGAGTCTTCCACTTTCACTTTAGCGACTCTACACTGACCGTCACGCCCTTCTATTAGGGATACGATCTTGCCAACTTTCCATTGACTCCTATTTTTATGGTCAGATTTTATTTGGACAAGATCGCCTAGCTTTGGCGCGCGAGTAGTCCGGATTCTAGGTTGTTTTGGCGCATTGTTGTATCTCTCTCTCAAACTTGTGAGATATTGCCCAATAAACATCCTTTTGAATTCTTCTATAATCGTAAGTCCCCTCTTCCAGCTACTGATGAGGTCAGTCTTCGTTTTTGTGATATCATCTCGACTGGCCGGCAACGTAACGTCGAGTTCTAGACATCTTCCCAATGTTAAAAAATCAGAAGGCTTCAAAACGTGTTCCAGGTCTGCACCAACACGGACTAAAGGTCGAGTGTTAACGACAGCTTCAACTTCTTTTATCACTGTGAGCAGCTGTGTGTCATGCAACATATGCTTATCTACTGTGCGCTTGAGACAATGTTTTACCAGTGCAATCAGTCTTTCATAAAATGATCCATGCCACGGTGCTAGCTCAGGTATGAATTTCCACTGAATTTTGTTTTTCTCACAGTAAGCTTCAGATAGAACTTCATTTGTCAATTTGAACTGAAGAGCATTATCAGAGACAATTTTCAGTGGCACTCCTCTCGTAGCCATAAAACGTCGCAGGGCAAGCAGGCACTCATCGGCCGTCAAATTCTTAACAACTTCCATATGTATAGCGCGTACTGCTAGGCATGTATATAAGCAGATCCACCGCTTTTCATTTCCTGTTTCAGTGCTCACAAACATAGGACCGAAGTAGTCTAAGCCTGTGTAAGTAAATGGGGCACTATAGTTCACCCTTTCCTCTGGCAATGCCGGCGTTGATGGCAACTGGTATGGACCACCACCGTGCTTGATACACGATTGACATCTCTTGATTACCTTTTGTACTTGTACCCTTCCTTGTGGTATCCAATACCGTTCCCTGATGATATTCAATGTGTGTGGCACACCGACGTGGTAATGACTTTCATGAGTCTCTTTAATAATGCTGTTAGTAAAATCGCAGTCTTTTGGCAACAGTATCGGGTACTTCATGTCATAGCTCCAGTTAGTGTTAGCCATGCGACCTCGACATCTAAGGATGCCATCTACGTCTAGGAAGAGATCCAGATTTCTAGCCAAGTGTGTTTTCTTTCCTCTCAGTTCTTCAGGGAAGTATTTCTCTTGTATCATCTTAACCTCAGACACCAACTTGTGAGCTGCTATATTCTGTATGTTATCACTGTTATCAGTGTCACGAGTCTGTGCATTTGACTCGAGTTCTATAAGATCACATGGGGTGTTGTCTATCTGCAAATGTTCCACTGGATCCTCATTATAATCCATAGATTCCTCTAGTAGTCTCGGTACCTCTCCGAGGGCCTCCCCAACTGAAAAGAAGGTTTGATGCGCCTCATAGTGCCTATTCTCGGGCCAAAGGGCTTCTTCTTTCAATAGAAATTCAGGGCCATGGTACCAGAGTTGCATCTTCTCTTTAAAGAGTTCAGGTCTTGTTGCTATGTCGGCCGGATTAGATTTAGTGTGAATATAACACATGTCTGCTTGAGAGTGATTACGTTTGATCTCCATGACTCGATTTGCTACAAATGGTGGGAGCAATTTGTTCGACCTCATCCAGCCAAGAACCACTAGGCTATCTGTCCAAAGGTATTCTCTTTGTATCTGGAGATCCAAACTGTTCCTCACATATTTTAGGAGCCTGCTTCCTATTAGAAATCCTAGTAATTCTAGCTTCGGTATCTTCAATTCGCCCTTGTCCTTAGATTGGGACACGTGCGATTTTGCCATTACAAAGGAGACTGAAGTTTGCTGTTCTCCCACTGCCTTCAAATAGATCACTGCAGCGTATGCATCTTTTGAGGCATCTGTAAAGCAATGCAAATAATAGTTCGTATTCCTTTTAGACATATCAGCCCCTATGTATCTGGGGATTTCTAAACTCAAAACAGCCTTTAGATCTTCCAGGATTGATTCTATGGATCTGCATAAATCCTCTGGCAGTACCATATCCCATTTTACTTTTGTATCGCAAATCTTTTGGAAGAGTAGTTTCATAGGCAATACTAGTGGGCATATAAATCCTAAAGGATCATAAAATCTTGCCAAGGTGCGGAGAACCTTCCTCTTAGTGTTTACTGGCAAATCCGGATTAACATGACTCTCTGTTACTTTCAATTTTAGTATGTCTTTATCAGTGTCCCAGTTTAAGCCGAGCACTTTAACAATGTCCTGCTTTTCTTTTAATACTTCTGGTATTGTCTCGATGAATTGTTTGTCATTAGATGCCCAGTCTCGAATATTCATTGATATCTGACCAAATGTATCTCTAGTCTGTTGGTAAATCTGTTTAGCTTCCTGAACTGAATCAGCTCCTGTAACCAGGTTGTCCACATAACATTTGTCAGCTATGGTCTTCAGTATGTTTGCATCGGACTGGCTCATATGATGTCTGATAGTGGCGGTCAGCAAGAAGGGACTCGATATCACGCCAAAAGGTACCCTGCAGAATCGCAAGTACAGCAGATTATCTTCTACTGCTCCTTTACTTGTATCTTTTATCCACAGAAACCTAGTCACATCTCGGTCTTCGTTCTGGAGTCCAACTTGAAGAAATGCCTTCTCTATATCGGATATGATACCAATCCTTGAAGTCCTGAATTTTAAGAGCAGTGCAGTAAGGTCTTCCAGCATAGACGGGCCACTGTATAGGCATTCATTTAAACTCTTATTCCCTATTGTCTTAGCAGAGGCATCATAAACTATCCTCCCCTTTTTGCCCTTTTGTTTGATCAAATGATGTGGAAGATAGTGGACAAGCTGATTTTCTTTGTCCAGGCTCAAGTCAACTGTCTCGATAATGCCTAGTTTCAACTGTTCTTCAAGAATGTTGTTATACTCTTCAATAGTGTTGTTGTCTATTCTCTTCAATATACTCCTCAAACGACCCAGTGCCAAGCCGTAATTTGTCGCAAGATCTGGTGGATTTTGAATCCATGGCCACTTTGCCAGGTACCGACCATCATGGCACTGGACAGTTTCATTGAAGTGCTTCACCGCTTCTTCTTGTCGTGTAGCCTTGGGAGAGTCCGTTATCCCTATGCTTTCCAGGGACCACAAAAACTTTATGTCAATATTTCTCAGGGGTAGATCTGGTTCAGCAAAGTACGGGCAGGTTGGCACGTGACATTGACAATATGTTACCACAGAGAGCACATCCAGTTCATCCGTGTTGACATCAAGAGCAGCAATACCAGACAGTATCCAGCCGAAATCAGTGTTGACTGCATATAAGTTTGAAGCAATCTTAACCTTTTCATCGCGTATAAAGGAGCTGTAGAAGTCATTTCCTACAAGTAAATCAATGCCGTCTCCAGTGGTGTCATCATCAGCCAGCATATCGACTTCATTGTGTTTAAGTGAGGGCACTGGAACTCTATCTGTGATGCGAGGTACAATGTTTACTTGCAGTTTCCTGGTGATTCCACGCTTCGTTTCTAACTCGATGACCGTAGATGGACTGGAAGTCTTTTGAGGCTCAGATGCTCCGAATGTGTAAATTAGTAGTAGGTCTTCTCTGATTGCGGTTAGCCCCAATGATTTTGCTGCATTTTCGGTAATATAACTCCGCTGGCTACCGCTATCGAGGAGAAGTCTACATCTTCGTGTTGATTTATTGTTGGGGTTCTTTATGGCTGCTACTGCGGTCTGTAAAAAGGTACAATTGGTTGAGACACTGCATACTGTGTCAATGGGATCTGAAATTTTTAATATGTGCTCACCAGTAGCAGGTTTAGGACAAAATATCAGTAAATGATTGTCCTTGCAGCGGAAGCAAGAGAATTTCCTTCTGCATGTTTCAGTTGCATGATTTTGGCGCAGGCAGTGCAGACACCTGCCCTTTAGCTTTTCCTTTCGGGCTTCTATCGACTTCACTTTCCTGCAATCAGCGCTAGCATGATTTTTCATTTTACAAAAAAGACAAGGCTTCTTGGCGCGCTTGGCAGGTGGTCCTTGTATTGGCTCATCCTGATGTCTTTTGTTATTAAATTTCGGTTTTTTTGACACTGTTTCAGTGACCATTTGTAACGCTTCAGTAGTGGTTGATGGTTTACACATTGTACTAGTAACTGGTGTTGAACATGACTTTTCCATTGATGTTACACTCCGTTGTAGACTTTTTCTGATTGCAGCCATGCTGTTGTCCTTGCCCGAGATAAGATGGTGTTCATGTACAACCTGATCTGGAAATTTCGAGAGCACAATGGCTCTTAAATTGTTGCCATCAATCGGTTCGCCAAGCTTCTCCAGCACTCTCAGATGGCACTCTATTGCATCTAGAACGCTTCTGCAGCTCTTCTGGCTGTACTCTGCTTTTGTGGTGTTGTAAAGTGACATATAATGGGTGTCAATGAGAATATCCTTAGACCCAAATCTTTCTTCTAGGGCTTCGATGGCTATTGTGTAATTTGCATCGGATGTAGATAGGCCAGACACAGTTTCTAAGGCTGGACCTTCCAGGCAGCCTAGTAAGTATGAGAGTTTGTCAGCCTGTGCAATAGGCTGCTGGTGCACATTCGCTTTAAAGCGATCCCAAAACTCAGTCCACTTGAGTTTGTCACCCGAATACTTTGGAAGAGTCAGTTTAGGTAGTTTCGCTGACGAAGCCTGTTTACTCAGCTGCAAAAGTCCTTCAATTCTCATTAATACGTCCTCAGCAGCAAACTGATCTGCATTAAACTCTTCTATGTTTACATTTTCAGCCTTGTTTATATACTCATAGAGCTCCTTCTCGAATGCTGCTAGAAGCCTTTTCAGTGTAAGTTGACATAGAGACAGTGTTTCCTCTGACAGTGACCCTTCTTTGCGGCCCTCTGCCAATATTGTCAATCCTTCATCTTTAGCAGCATTTAGTCTTTGTCGTCGTAGTTGCAGCCGGTTGAATAATGCTTCCATCGTTTTAATATTCAGCCTTTCGATGTTTCGAAATAAATAATCAGTTCTACTGTCGCGGACGCATCTACCCGGCGTGACTTTTGAGTACAGGTAGTTCGTTCCAAACTCGGAATTTTATGCTGTAAGCGATGTGATCCCCAATGACGTCGACTGAAATGAATACATAACGCTTGGTTAAACACCTCTTTTGGCTTAAATACGGTTTAAAATTTTACTATGTTTACCAACTATTTCAATTCGTAATAAAATTATAACGTTTTACCTTTGATCAGTCGACGATTCGCTTGGGGACCACTTTTCACATACACTTAGCTTAAACGAAAAACTTTCACTAGTTTTCTTGTCCTTTAAGTACTTTTAAACACAAAACTTTATATTTTACAGTATTTTTAGTAGTAAATAAAACTACCGGCGAACTTTGTAAAAGAAAAACCATAGACAATCTAGACAGACAGTGAAGTTTAGACAGAGCCTGCTATTAGAGCGGCACGTCATACAGAAAACCGGTAACGCCATAAAGACTGTTTCACACTGTTCGACAACTCCGTCGACCGCTTGTCAAATTGAAAAGAAAAGCTTCTTGATGGCCTTAGATTAGAAAATTAATCTTCTGAAATATTAACACCACTCATTTCACACAAATATAATACAACCTTAGATAATAAATTTACCTAAAGAGCACTGTTATTTTATGCACAACTGAATCGAATCATACCTCCTTTTTTTTTTTTTTTTTTTTTTTTTTTTTTTTTTTTTTTTTATCTTCGCACGTTACATAGTAAAAAATGCATTTCAAAAGTAACAATTTAGTTCAGTTTATTCAGTTATTAGATTAAGTAGGCAATTATCATGTCAAAATGCTGTTACATACCAAAATGAATTTGTAAGTAAGTATAATAGTAATAATCATATCTCTTTCGCTTCAGGAAAAACATTAGAGGGTATTTTGATAGAGATAGCCAAAACTAGTTTTGGCTTCCCATATCACATCCCATCCATCTCCACCATTATATCGTGGCCTCTGTACTACTACAAGTAAATACGATATATATGAGGCCTAGGTTCTAAGTAAGTACAAATTTCCGCCATACGAAAGATAGCTTGATATGAGAATTAGAACAGTATAAAATCAGGTGTAAAACTATGAGTTGACTGTCGACCGTAACTAAACAGTGATAAATAGCATTCGCGTATCATTGTGCGAGGGCCTGGCCTGCCAGAGTTACCCTCCTACGGTCAACTACGCCTCCGGTCTGAGCACAGTCTCCAATGTGCCTGGTGCCGTACGTTTAGCATGTAGCCGGTCCGGGCTTTATTTATCGTTATTTAGGGTTGCCGTACGCAGATGCCCCAAGCATGACACCAGCCGGACGCGGGGGCTTTGCCCCCGCGAGGACCTCCACCTTCCCCATAGTCCTGGCCTCGTTGCTCCAACTCGTAATCGACCCTAGTTACAATGACTTGCCTGTGTGCTTCCAATACACACTTCAATGAGCACCCGGGCTCCCAGTCCAATGTCCTTGCCTAGCAATGTACAGTGTACTGCAAGATTGGATTACATGTTGATGGAAACTACTAATGGTCATGATTAGTCTACTCATCGTTCCACAACCTGTTGCATTGTCGATTACTCAAATGCTAAGTAAGAACACTTACCAGAATAGCGCCTTGCCGTTAACGAGAGTCCCGCCTTCCGGGCGCCGCGGTCTAGAGTCAAGTGTGCCAACATAACCAAATTAGTTTAAGCATAAGCTAAAGGCAGTATTGCCAGTGCACAAATAGATAAACTTTTATAAGGATGGAGACACACTTACCGATTTTTTTGCGACGACTCGCGCCTTGCGCGACACCGATTGCATAAGACAATATTGACTCTGGTCCTTAAGTCGCCTTTTACGACGCTCACTGAAGGAAATGGGCCCGTCCTACTTTTTACTTTTCTACTTTCTACTTCTTCTTTTTTTCTCTTTTTTCTATATTTTTTCATTTTTTTTTTTACTTTTTAGGATAACTGGTAGAGATCCCTTCGAGGGATAGGTTCGCCTTTGTACATCTGTGTATCTTATTACCTGTAAAGGTAATGTGTTTTATGTACAACAAATAGTTATATGTAGATACATACATAAATCCGAGCATGGCAGGGTCTCAATGTAATGACAGTTCGTATTAGTTTATTAAAAAAATACCTCGAGTAGCTGACTTTCTTCCGTAGGTGTCGCGGCTGACCCGCGTGCAGTTCAACTGCCTGAAGCTGGTGGTGAGCATCGACAGCTGGGTGGCGGTGCTGGACTTCTTCGGCGTGGCCGGCGACGAGCCCGACGCGCCGCCGCCGCCCGCGCCTGCGCCCGCGCAACACGGTAACCTGACCCTCCGCTGTTGCTGTTACTACTTATACTACGAAATTCGTTTTCTTAAACTAACAGTAATGTAGGTATTTGTCTTAACGAACGAACGATACGTAATAAATTAAATTGTCCTCTGCAGAAACAAACGAATCGCTATCACCGTCCGAGCTGACATCGGACGAGGGCACATCCCAAACGGAGATGTCGATCCGCTCGCTGTCGGTGGTCCTGGTGGGCGGGCGCGGGGAGGTGTGTGGCGCGCGGGCGGTGCGCGTGCGCGCCACGGCCACGGCGCACGCGCACGCGCACACGCGCCGGCTCGCGCTGGCCGTGGGCGCGCTCATGCTGGCCGACCTCACGCCGCGCGCGCCGCTCTGGCGCGACCGCCTGCGCACGCACGGCGACAAGGCGCTCGAGGTCACCTACCGCCGGTTAGTGTTGCCAGTACACACGGCCAAGTTAGCTCTATTTTGATGGACGTGTGACTCAACCGCTTTGTCTAGAAGTATGTCACCGCGCCTCAACTAGTTCTTGTCCCAGCTAATCACATTATTTCTTTGCTTTATACAACATCGAAGAATTACGAAGGTAGCCTAAAGGCTAAGATATAATACCTCGCGAACTAGTATTTTTACCGCTACCTTAAGGTGGATTCACATTTTTAACACGCGACGCGACCCGATGCAACGAATGTATGCGCATGGCGTCGCGTCGGATGTTCATAGTGTGGTTCTGATCATAGAAAATAATACAATTTGATTCGACTCAACACGCGTCGCGTTGCATCGGGTCGCGTCGCGTGTTAATAATGTGTTTCCACTTTTACTCTCTACGCCGGAACACGGCAGCCGGAGCACTACTCTCTGAAGACAGGATTAGCGATCCGGACTCTTCTCAAGGTCCTACACTAAACGGATAAAGTAAAATGATGCTAGGTTACTAGTGTTCACTAGTTTGTATTGGAGGCTGAAGTGTTTGTTGTGTCAGGCTGAGCGCGTCGGAGGCGGCGGCGGCGGGGCACGAGACGGAGCTGGGCGTGGCGCTGGGCCCGGCCACGTACGTGCACACCAAGCGGTTCGTGCACGAGCTGTACGCGTTCGCGCACGACTTCCGCCAGCTGCGCCGCGTCATCGTGCAGGCCAGGCAGAAGGTACGACGCGCACATCGCATAGGACATCGACAAAGGCTGATGATAATTTATTTACTACTACAACAGAATAACGTTACAATTAATAGCTCAAGCAAATTAGAATCCATTGTATGGGAAATCTGGCAAAATATATGGAGAACATTTATCTATTGGGATGGATACCTTATGGGGTGAAGTCAAAATTTATCAACTCTCCCCCCTCCTCCGGGGGGCGCGTCCCCCCACCACGCCCCCCAAAGTGTCCCGAAACACGGTTTTTTGAAGTTTTTGAGAAAACTGTTCGCGATACAGAAAAAGTGTGTAGGAATGAAATAATATATAATAAATTTACTATTAATCTACCATACACATAAAAGCGGTATCTCTTATGGTTTTGACGCAAGAAGACGCAGAAAATCATAATTTTTTGTTTTTTTACAATAAATTTTATTAAAACTTCAGTTTTCTCAGAAAATACTCATTTTACACCTAAAAAATGTATAACTTAAATAAACAATGGAATATTCCCTTTAAAAAGAGGTATCACTTATTTATATATTAGTTAAGTTGACCATTTTAAAATAGTTTAAATATTTAATTTGTCATGAACAATTTTTTTTACTTGAAGATTAGGTATGTTTAAAATGTTTTTTATATAGTTTAGAGTTAATTATAAACCATGCTAGTGTAATTTTGTTTATTTATTCTCAGTTATCCGCAAATAATTAGTGTGAATAAATTCATTCATTTCCAAAAAGGTACTAAGATGTTTATTTAATATAATCAACTATTTATTTAAGTATACCCTTTTATTTAAGTACTTAAATTAAAATAAACAATGTTAACACTCTTATTATCTGGGGGCACGGTAGTGCCCCAGCTAAGATAGCCAAGTGAAGCGCAAGAAGTGCACTTGTTACCTTTCCTCGAACCGCTTTGTCGTTATTTTGTACCCTCATAACTTGGTTTTGGACTGTACCAGATAACTAAAATTCTCGGGATATGATGTGAATAGCCGCGTATTTACTAAGCGAGCCGCCGCGCGAGGCAGCCTCGGACGTTTGCCACGCAACGATTGCCGCGCGAGGCAGCCTCATGCAAGAAATCGTACTGACCGAGGCTGCCTCGCGCGGCAAAGCCGAGCCGCGGTGAGGCTGAGGCAGCATTGCGCGCTAATATTTCTCCACGCATTTTCTCTTAGTCCTCTATTTGTATAATCGGGACATTGCGCATCCCATAATCGTCTATATTCACCTTATAGTTGTATTAATTTAAGACACTGCTCTTTATCCATGACGCTAACACGCGACGAACAAGCGAGGCAAAACACAACCGTCCTGAGTGAGCGCGGCAAACGTGCTGAAGCGCCTTTGATTGAGCATAGACAAAAACCGACATCGCGCGGCTCAGGTCGAGGCACGCTCGCCCGAGGCGAGACGTGCGTTCGCCTCGGGCGAGGCACGTCCTGACAGGTCGAGGATTTGCCTCACGAAGTTGCCGCGCGAGGCGGCTCGCCCAGTGAATACGCGGCTAATAGTGGATTTATTACAAGCTCTTATATTTTAAATTTTATAGATATCTAAAAAACTCTGATTTCGTTACTGACTCACTCACTGGTGGTCAACAAATTTACGTCCTAGAAAGTTGAAATTCGTAACTATAAGAACTATTGTAATGATAATTATAGTCACACAAACGAATAACTCACGTATAAAAGTCGAGTGATGCTCGACATATTCCAGACTAGTTCGTAGTCCTTATTCCTGGACCGCTTGCTCCGGCGGCAGTGAAACGATCACATATTACAAATAAAGTAAATAAAGTATTATTATTATTATTATTATTTTATTATTATTATTTGTTGTCACATATCATTGATTGAGTCTCACGGTAATTTCATGTTTAAAAAACTATTGTAATTAACAGGAAAGTAATGAACAGTGATTTTTTTACCTTACGCCTATATGACGGTAGCAAAACGGCCAACGACATTATTTTTACTAAATTGTAGACTTCACAAACTCTTAAACACTTGTAGAGTTAGAACGTAAAAAGTTTGTAAGTTGTTGCTTATGACAAGTGCCTTCAGAAAACACCACATTTGCACGCGTTTAATTTCATCCACTAATTCAGTTTAATTTACTGAAAATTCTGAAATATAAAGTTTATTATTTTTAACAACACCCTTTATCAGTTTTCAGACCGCTGGCATCAAAATTTGCGAAGTTTCGTACAAAATATCCATTCGCTAGTTTGTTTGACCGATTGAAGGAAGAGTTAAAGTTCCAAATTTTAGATTTTTGCTGTTGATTGTATACTAATCTATATTACAAACCAAATTAGAGCATTCTAGGAATTTAATATGATGATCACTAGTGACGACCACTACTTTTTTAGATATCAATAAAATTTTAAATATAAGAGCTATGCAATTGAAATTTTACACTTATAATAAGTCCACTATTCACATCATATCCCGAGAATTTTAGTTATCTCGTACAATCCAAAACCAAGTTATGAGGGTACAAAATAACGACAAAGCGGTTCGAGAAAAGGTAACTAGTGCCCTTCTTGCGCTTCACTGGGCTATCTTAGCTGGGGCACTACCGTGCCCCCAGATAATAAGAGTGTTAACAATTGTTTATTTCAATGTCTCTCTTCAAATTCAATGTAAGTTACTTAAATAAAAGTGTATACTTAAATAAATAGTTGATTATATTAAATAAACATCTTAGTACCTTTTTGGAAATGAATGAATATACTTATTATTTGCGGATAACTGAAAAAAAAAACAAAATTACACTAGCGTGGTTTATAATTAACTCTAAACTATATAAAAAACATTTTAAACATACCTAATCTTCAAGTAAAAAAAATTGTTCATGACAAATTAAATATTTAAATTATCATAAAATGGTCAATTTAACTAATATATAAATAAGTGATACCTCCATTTAAAGGGAATATTCCATTGTTTATTTAAGTCATACATTTTTTAGTTGTAAAATGAGTATTTTCTGAGAAAACTGAAGTTTTAATAAAATTTATTGTAAAAAAACAAAAAAATATGATTTTCAGCGTCTTCTTGCGTCAAAACCATAAGAGATACCGCTTTTATGTGTATGGTAGATTTATAGTAAATTTATTGTACATTATTTCATTCCTACACACTTTTTCTGTATCGCGAACAGTTTTCTCAAAAAGTTCAAAAAACCGCGTTTCGGGACATTTCGGGGGGCCTGGGGGGGGGACGCGCACCCCGGAGGAGGGGGGAGAGTTGATAAATTTTGACTTCACCCCATAAGGTATCCATCCCAATAGATAAATGTTCTCCATATATTTTGCCACGTTTTGAGCTATTTTTACTGAATTATAAGTTAGGTTATAACTAGCATGTGGTCGTCAGAACTGCAAGGTGACTGCACAGTCTGTTTGCAGTCTCGATGCAGTTATACTAACTGCAACATTTGCGGTTGGCTTGCAGTTGAAATGTGGTCCTTAAGGAATAAGGGAACGTCAGTTAAATTTTCATGGCATACGCTTTGAAATAAAATTTCTACGTAAGGGCCAGTATAGACGGACAGCAACGTAACCGCTAATGCCGACTGCCCATATGTTTTGATGGCAGTTAGCGTACAGTTGCAGTTGCTCCGACTGCAATGGAACTGCAATAAGAAATGTACGAGCAGCCGAAGGTTGGCGGAGGTTGCACTCGGAATGCAGTCTGTCTGTACTGGCCCTCATCATCACCATAATCTCCAGACTATATACGTCCCACTGCTGGGCGCAGGCTTCCTACCAGAACAAGAGGGCTCGGGGTAGTTCCCACGCGGCCCCAGTCTGTCGTACTCTTTGAAAGTATTGCCTAATCTATCTTTGTCTTGGGAAATAGGTGTAATGTGTGTTGTCGTGCAGGTGTCTGTGTCTGTGGGCGCGTCGCCGACGAGCCGGCAGCGGCTGCGCGTGCGCTGCGCGGCGCCGGTGATCGTGCTGCCGGTGTCGGGGCGCTCGCGCGGCGCGCTGCAGGCCGAGCTGGCCGAGCTGCGGCTCGACAACTGCTTCCGCCGCGCCGGTGACGCCGACACCGTCAGCACCAGGACCGATCCCACCGCTGGTCTGTACCCTACTACTGCGTAACACTGCTACTGCTACTCTAATACTACTGCTAAAAAAAGAGTTTGCGCCGTTGAATTTCGACGAAGAGTAGCGAGGGAAATTTCCAGCACGAGACATTTCACATATACCCTCTAGGCTAGGCTGGTAACGAATCGGAAATCCCTCTAATGTTACGATGCCTTGCGGTAGATTTTATTAACTATCAACAGGTGCCCTATAATATGTAATTTCTTTAAAAAAAAAACTCAATGATTTATTCTCGTGATTCACAAACAGATTTAGTACCTATTTAAATATAGTATTTAGGCAGTGCCACCAGTGCACACTACTTGTGAATTATGTTAGTCAGTGTTGTAATGTGTTGGTGCGCGTGCAGAGCCGCGTGAGCTGCTGGACGTGCGCTCGGTGTGCCTGGAGGGCGTGAGCGTGTGGTGCGCGCGCGGCGGCCGCGGGCTGCGCGTGCGCCGCGCCGGCGCGCCGCTGCTGCCCGCGCCCGCGCACCTCACGCTGCTCGTCGAGCGCAACATGAGCGACACGCACAACGGTACGTAGCCGCGCCGGCATAACTCACTTTAAAAAGTATCCACATCGTAACCTAAGAAAAATAAGTATAAAAACAAATGCATGACTACCCGAAAACATTTAACTGCTGGATTGCTTAGTGATTAGAGAACCCGACTATGAAGATTGAGGACCCGGGTTCAATGCCCGGTCGTGGCAGATATTTGCTCTCGAGTCTTGGATGTTTCTTATCTATATAAGTAAGTTTATCTATTGTCTGGTCTGGTACCCATATTCTACGCTATGCCTAATTTGCCACTAGATACATTGGTGTCAATTTGTCTCACTATATTTATTTTTATTTATTTATTTATTTATAATTATCGTTGTTTTGCAATCCACGATCCTATATTGAATATTATCTGTCTAATCCTTGCCAAAATGTCTGTGGTCGTACTACTGACGATGTGTTCTATGTTGTGCGCCTGCGCAGTGCCGGACATGACGGTACAGGGCACGCTGGCCACGCTGCAGTGCGCGCTGGACCCGGCGCAGTACCGGCTGGTGCGCGGCGTGCTGGCGCACAACCTGGCCGAGTGCGTGGCCGATTTGCCGCCGCACGCGCCCCACGCCACGCACGCTGCGCACGCCACGCACGCCACGAACACGTCTCACCACGAACAGGTAACTTTTTAAATTAAATCTGAATGCTACTAAAATTATAAATGTCATAGTTTCTTAATATATTTGTTACTCTTTCACGCTAAAACGGAACATGAGAACGCATAAACGGAGGGTTGGTCGTGTGTAGGTGTGGACGACGTCATCCATCAAGCTGGACCTGCTGGACGTGTCGGTGAAACTGGAGCCGGAGCACGGCGTTTCCTCGCTCGCCTGCATCAACTTCATCAAGTCGCGGCTGCTGCTGGAGACCTACTCGGATCTTAGCCAGGACATCGACCTCGTCTCGCAGGTACCTTTTCTCTAACACATTAAACAAGAGGCGATGATCAGTGGTTTTAGTAACTGAGTTGACTGTGGGGCTTGTTTGCAGGAGATCCTAGTGAGTGACACGCGGTATACGCGCGAGCCGGCCAACCGGCGCGGCAACGTGTTCAGCCACATCGTGCAGCCGATGCCTGACCACCGCCACAGCGTGCAGGCAGAGGTGCACGCAAGGTTACTGTTCAATTTATTTTTTTGTTGATTACTCGTATAGATAATCCTGAACTAGGCACCAGGTTATTACGTCAATTAATCCTGGTCAGGGCACCACATTGTTACATCATATCGTCCTGGTCACGGCACCAAATTTCTACGTCGTAATATCCTGGTCACGGCACTACATTGTTACATCATATCGTTGTATTTACGGCACCACATTGGTACATTATATCGTCCAGGTCACGGCACCATATTGTTACATTATATCGTCATGGTCACAGCAACAAATTGTTAAATGAACCATCCTGGTCACGGCAACACATTGTTATATCGTATCATCCTGGTCATAGAAACATATTGTTACATCATGGCATCAAATAAAATTGTTACATCTTTGAATCCTGATCATGGCTTCAAATTGTTAAGTCGTTAATCGTAATATCCTGGTCACGGCATCAAATTGTTAAGTCGTAAATCGTAATATTATCCTAGTCACGGCAACAAATTGTTATACCATGTTATTATCGTCTTGGTCACGGCACCAAATTTTTGCATCATGATCATCCTGGTCATGGCATCAAGTTGTTACACCTTTGAATCGTAGTTCAGGTGCCAAATTATTATTGTTATGTGTGTTTATCCTGCCTGACTACGGCACTAAATTGCTACATCATTATCCAATCATTATTTGAAACAATCTACCTTGTATTTTCCATTTTTTAGAAAACGCGGCGACTCGTCAGCTTACACGATCCTCGTGAACAACATGCGGTTAATGGCCATCCTGGACTGGTGGGAGGCAGCCAACCAGTTCATTATGCAGCCTCCGCCGCCACCCTGCGACCCCGACATGGCTCATCTGTGAGTGACTCTTGAATTAATATCTTATCTTAGACAAAATATTATTAGAAGTTTCCAATACAAGTGTTTTTATTGTTTGGTAGTGAGGAGCCGCTGTCAGCGCTGAGTTCGATGGGTGGTACGGGAGCGGGCGCACCCGAAGGTAGCATGGAACTGAAACTGAACATCACCGACTCGCAGCTCGTGCTGGTCGAGGACGCCTCTGTCTGGGACACCAACGCTGTCATACTGAAGGTCAGCCCGCGAGTAGCAGAACTAGACACGAGAGTCGCGAGTGTTTCAAAAAATCATGCAGCTGTAGTGTCTCGTTAATTGAGTCTTTGAATTTAAAAAAAATATCGTTTTTTTTTTATGTTTTTTAAAACTTTATAGCGTATTATATAATATCTAATTCAAAGAAATCTTAAAATATATTTTTTAAATTAATTATAAGCAATTCAAAATTGATAAAATTTGAAATATGACCACTTGACCGGGAACGGGCCATGATTGGTCGCCATGGCTGTGACGTCACAATGTTAAAGCAATTTCACGACAGTACTGGGTTAACGGCTGATTTCACTAAAAATATCCGAAATTTAATACAAAAAATATCTGCTGAAGTTTTTTTTATGAAATAAGGTGGCAAACGAGCACGCGTATCACCTTATAGTAAGTAAATTTTTGTTTTAGTCATGTGTAGGTAGGTAATAAAAGCTTAATCCTGATAATGTTTCTTATTTATGTGAACTGGATTGATTTTACTGGACCACAAAATTACTCGAAAACGACACCCATAAACACTTTTAGTGTCATAGTGTCAAAATGTCATCCGCCATCTTGAATCCAAAAAAGTATGTCAAAATCAGGCTCAGAAGCACCAAATTACTCAAAAACGACACCCATTAATATTTTAGTGTCAAAGTGTCAATAGTGTCAAAATGTCATTCGCCATCTTGAATCTAAAAAAATATGCCAAAATCGGGCTCAGAGCCATCAAATTACTCAAAAACGACACCCATAAACATTTTTAGTGTCATAGTGTCAAAATGTCATCCGCCATCTTTGTGCTCAAAATTCCGGGTTTTCTTATGAAATTCTCCTGGGATAAAATCAACGGGATTTTGAACTGAAATCCCACGACTTATTTACTTATTCATATAAATAGTTACTACCAAAGTGTACTCATCACTATTCTCATCTAATTTTATTGTTTTAAATCCCGGTACCGTGGAAAGTTGGGATAGACGCATGATAGAAGTATAGATAGTGCCATCCACAAAGACTCGTAGATGTATTAAAATTAACCTTTAACTACAAATTAATAAGAACCACGGTGGATGGCATTCATCGTGAATGACACCTACTATAGCCGGTACGTAAATCCAGATTATAAATTATAAAGTTCGTTTATGGCAAATTTTATCGAAATCTGTTTAGCCGTTTTAGCGTGAAAGAGTCACAAACCAATACGCTCTCACAAACAATAGCATTTTACAATAATAGTAGGATAATAACAGAATAGAGTAGATTAAAGTCAAAAAACGGTATCACCTGTATACTAACTACGAGTGGAAACTAACATTGTGACGTCACACGCGGCTCGGCCTTGTTCGGGAACTGTCGGTGTGTTTTCGGTGCGGTACTCGACGATCAATTTTCAAATCGGTATAACTCGTTAACTATAGCGAATAAAAAAAAACTAAAAATACTTTTCTTACAAAACTTATATATGATCTTTCCATTTATGACAAAAAAAAATTGATTCAAAAACTCAATTGTTGGTATCGCTGTTCCTTAGAGCACAACAGTAATAACGTACCGTGTGGCGGACGCGGCCAAGCCGGTGTCGTGCGAGCTGAACGAGCTGGAGGTGTTCTCGTGCGTGCTGGGCCTGGAGGAGGAGACCGCGCTCGCCATCGTCGACCCCGCCGCGCTCACCGTCACGCTGCGCGCCGACCGCGTTCTGCGCGTGAGTTTGCCTCATTTGCCTCATCTGTCACAACAGCGTTTTTCTAACTTGTAGATCCATGTCTTCGTGTCACGGAATATTATAAAGTCTATTTAAAAAGTAAAATTATAATTTCAGATTGCGATGGGCACGTTGAACTTGCGCCTGTCCTATCACGACATGCGAATGTTCGCGTCGATGATACAGTCGCTGCCGGCGCAGGCGCGTGCCGCTTTATCAGGTGATTTTTTTTTGAGATCCTGAGGTCGGCTGCATATTACGACAAGTTTGTAACAGAAGTAAGTTTGCTGACTGTAATTGCATTGTCATCCAAACTACATACATATTTGTAACAAATTTCAAGTCAATTCTACCTCTAGTTCATGATTCGTAAAGCTTACAAAGCGACCCGAACCGACCGACTAAAGTACAAGGCAATGAGTGCCTTCCGGCAAATTTCTGAAAATGTGCGCTCGGCTTTTAATGTGCCTCTTGGTTTGCGATAATGTGTTCGTTACCTTATGCGTGGTGTGACAGGCAAGCCGGAGAGCGAGGCGGCGTGCGCGGACGCGCCGGCCAACAGCGTGCACATGCGCGCGGGCGGGCGTCTTCTGCCGCCGCGCTGGCTGCCGCTGCGGGCGCCGCCGCCGCCGCAGCCCTCCGCCGTCTGGCCGCTCAGGGCGCTGCAGGTAACCCTCGCTACCTAACATTAGGATAAAAGCCTAATAAATAACAGGCGGCTGGCGGATGCTAAATTACAAAACTAATAAGTCTTATCCATGTTATGCTTTCGTCACCATACAGTGTTACTAAAATAAGAGTTTTCAATAAGAGTTTTACTAAGATAAGATAAGAGTTTTAAGAGTGTTACTAAGTTATTGTAATTTGGCAGGTGACCGCGGAATGTGTGACGCTGTGCGTCATAGACGACTGCTTGGACTCGGACGTGCCGCTTTTGGAGGTGTCGCTCGCCGATCTCAACCTAGAACAGGTTCGTTTTACTCTTCTTGCTATTAAGCTGAGTGATTCTCTGAACAAACTTCGTACGTGGAGTTGTCGTTACGCTCGGCAAATAATCAATACTTGTCAAGTACGCTAGCAAGCATTATACGGAGTCAGATTTCTGAACATTACTCTCGGGTTGATGTTAACATTGACCAACCTCAAGACACCTGACTTCGCGCAATGTCTACGAGCGGGGGGTCAAGTTATGAACGATTTGAGCGCAGCGTGACTTCAGAAGAGTATTTTTCAAGGTTGTAAATAGGCTCGTACGAATCACTCTCCTTCAGGTTAGATAGGAGTCAATCGCTGATCAGTTTCGTGTTAACAAATTAAACTTGGGTGTTCAGGACTTGCGTAAGATAGAGGAGTCCCTGGAAGACCCGGTGCTGGTGTCGACGCCGCTGGTCCCGGCGGGGGCGGCGGGAGCGGGGACGGGTGCGGGGGCGGGGGCGGGCGGCGGCCGGCTCGGCGCCGTGCTCAGCGTCGACTACTACAACCGCATGCTGTCCGGATGGGAGCCCGCCGTCGAGCCCTGGAGGTAACACCCGACTAAAACATTCAACCTAATCGAAATATAAATGTGAATCACTTTCAACATTAAACTACCGTGAGACTCAATCATAATTACAAAAACGGATAACTCACGTATAAAAGCCGACATATGTTTCGGACTAATCCGTAGTCCTTCTTCACGGAGCGCTCGCCCCGGCGGCAGCGAAACGAACACTGCGCGCCAACGCTCTGCTCGCGCGGCTACTCGACGCAGCTGACAGCGGCGCACAATTACTATTTATTATTGTCAAAAGTAGGGCAGCACAACACTGATCACGTCACTTCGTAAACTCTTCGTATTAAGGTGCGACCAATGCGACCATGCACACCGCCGCTTAAAAAACGGTGACGTTACGGAATCACAACAAAATGTATGAAGAAACGGTGAGAAAACGTGACGCCTGCGACACGTCACTGATTATACGCGGCGGTGTGGTCGGACCTTTATTCCGCTTTTAGGAATGTGATTCACGTTTTTTTTTTTTCATTAAAGAGTGCAGGCCTTTTGTGTGTCAATGTTGTATGAATGAGCGAGTGTGATTCAGGTTCGAGGGTCTGTGGGAGTACACGCTGACGAGCGGGCTGGCGCCGGGCAGGCTAGCGGTGGCGGTGCGCTCGGAGCACGTGCTGGCCACCAACATCACCTCCACGCTGGTCGAGCTGGCGCAGCTCGTGCGCGCCAACTGGGCCGCCGACTACTACGCGCCGCAGGTTACTACACTTTACACAGCAAAAGACACAGCACAACTAAAGACAAAAATGTTTTTGAACTGAAAACTTCTTTAGAGGCGTTGAGGGCTTTTTGGGATGGGTAAAAAATGTTAAACTCGCGTCAGACGTAAGACGGTGGGAGAGTTTGAGTACCAGGACATTAGGATCCTCTAAGAGCTTATTTTGAAATACGAATAAAGCTAGAGTCGCGTTCGATATTTGAAGTGTACGTTAATTTCGTCGCTTTAACGTATGCGTGTTTGGCCCAGTGGTATAAGATGTGGAATAACAGTGCGTTCTCTCAAGTTCGAATCTCGTGTAGAAAAAGTTTTTTTTCATTTTTTTTCTTTTTGCGCGTGTGCGTGTGTGTAGTTTTCACTTCTGCCGGCACTCCTGGAGTGCTACCCGGTGTTTTTAAATGTAAAACTAGCCTTGTCGGGCTTGTAATAGACTCTTGTTAGCAATCCCCTTCTTACCACCCCGATTCACAATGAACTATTGTAATGTCATTTCGTGTACGCAGTCGACGTCGCTGGACGCGTCCCCCAAGGGCAGCCCGGCGGGGCACCGGCGCCGCTCGCCGTTCGTGCCGTACGCGCTGCGGAACAACTCCGGACACAAGCTGTGGTTCACCACGCTGCTCACCACCTGCGACGTGTGAGTATACCATGGCTGTACTGGTAGTAGGTACTACTACTAGGCAGTAGCAGTTTTAATTTGTTGCATTTTTTTAATGTTTTAAGATAAGATAAGATAAGATAAGATAAAAGATGATTTATTGTCACAAACAACAATTACAAAAACAATTATATTATGTAAGTACAACTAAACTAACTTTTAAACTAACCTTAACTTTTATAGTAATAGCGATCAGAATCACGCCGGATGATAAGCGAAGACGTGATAGGGAGAAGCAAGCTCGACTAATAAAAATAAAATAAAACTTCAAACGTCTGAGCCGATCGCAGCGCGGGTGACAGTATTTTCACGTCGACGACAAATAAAATCTAGAACTCTGTCACAGCCCCATCGGCCAGATGTATACATTCGGCGCAACTGCCACTTTTATAAGTGTCGACAGTTGTTTCGATTTGATTTGGAACTTTTGTCGTGATCTATTTTATTCGCCCCTTTAGCTGATACAAATATCGGCAGATTAAGATTTTTAAAGACACGTTTTTCTATGATTTTAAATAGGTTTTTTTATAAGCTCAAAACGAAATTGTGGCAAGTGTAAATGAAGGCAGCAGGTAACAGTTGAGGTGAATGGTTTCGTGCAGGTTGTCGGAGGGGCGCTGCGTGGGGCCGGACGACTCGTGGGTGTGCGTGCGCGCGGGCGACACGGAGCCGTTCTCGTTCGGCGCGCGGCGCGGGCGCGGCGCGCGCGCGGCCGCCGGTCCGCAGGCCGCGCTGCAGCAGCTCGCGCTCCGGCTGGATGGCTGGGGGCCGCCCGACCCCGTCTGCGTCGACCGCGTCGGAGTCTTCTTCCGGAACTTGACGCACACGGTGACCATATAAATATTGATGCCGAAAAATAAACGTGGGAACATCATTAAATTATGTAATTTTTTTCTTGGTCGGTGTCAGAAAACGGGTGCCGAGGCGCGGCTAGTGTTGGAGGTGTCATTGGAAGGTTCGGCGCGCAAGCTGGTGACCGTTCGCTCGGCCCTGACGCTGCGCAACCGCCTGCCCGTGCCCGTCGACGTGCGGCTCGAGCACGCGTCCGCAGGTAATAACGATTCGGTTTACAACATTTTTTATTTCCTTTGATATCATAAGTAGGTATCTAAACCAGTAGTGATGAGGAAACTGAGGTGTGTACTGCCGCAGAGCACCTGTCGCTGAGCGCGTGGCCGGGCTGCGGCGCGATGCGCGTGCGCGCGGCGAGCGCGGCGCTGCAGCGCGCCTCGGCCACGCGCGCGCCCGCCCTGCGCCGCGCGCCGCTCGCGCTCGCCGTCTACGCGTTACACCCTGTCTCGCTCTCCTGCGGTACCCTACGACAGGCCCCTTAATCATTCGATACCTTCTTATGCGTAATAATCGTAGTGTGTTTTAAAATAAATAGTGGGAGTCGTGGTTAAGTAAATTAGGTACACGGACATTTCCAGCGTAGTATGGCATAGCAGACGCAGGGTGTAACGGTAGATTAGTTTAATTTAGCACCATGTTCTTTCATTTGAGTAGTTTTAGTCGTCATTAAAAATCATGTGTTATCGTATTATGGTTAATCTGCCATGTAAAAGGTGAAATTTTTGACGTAGTGTTATTATCGATCGAGACTTTTTAGCAAATTGATGGCATCGTGATCGTGTCGGGTCGCCAGGTCAGTGGAGCCAGGGCAGCGGGCGCTGGAGCACGGTGGCGGCGGGCAAGCTGTGGGCGGCGCCGGTGTGCGCGGCGCCGGGCGCGGTGTCGGCGCGCGTGCTGCAGCGCGGCGCGCGGCCCCCCCCGCAGCCCCCCCCGCAGCCCGCGCACGTGGAGTGGCGCGCCGCGCGCGCGGACACCGCGCTGCAGCACTGCGAGTGCCGCGCGCCGCCGCTCGACGTGTACAGGTCGGTCGGCCGCGAGTGCACTGACGTTTATTCGTGTTCGAGTGGTGATGCTAGCGACGACTGAGCGTGCCGTGTATACTCTAGGTTCTGCTGCGTGATCGTCCGCGAGCGTTTCCCGGCCGGCGGCGCTCCGGGCGCGGCGGGGCACGCGCTGACGCTGGTGCCGGCGCTGCGGCTGGAGAACCTGCTGCCGCTGGAGCTGCAGTACCGCTGCGCCGGCGCGGACGGCGCGCCCGCGGCCGGCGCGCTGCCGCCCGCCGACACCAGACCCTTCCACGAGGTCCGTGCTATTACATCGCGTGTACTCATGTATCGGTGAACCAATGGTTTGATTGTGGCGGGGTGGTACGTGCAGGTGAACGTGGAGAGCGGCGTGGAGCTGTGCGTGAAGCTGGAGGGCTTCGGCTGGTCGTCCCCGCTGTCGGTGGGCGGCGCGGGCGCGCACTCGTTCAGCGCGCGGCTCAAGCTGAAGGACGCGCGCGGCCGCCGGCTCTACCTCAACGCGCGCGTCACCATCAAGACCAGCGACGGCATCAAGGTAAACATGCATATGCCACTTTACTCACACGGTCCGCGCGTTTGTTAGTGAAAGAGAAGAAATGACAAAAAAAGTAGATTATTTGTGTAATTTAACTCGTTAGCGGTTTTAGTATTAATATGATGAAATTGTGATTTTAATTACACATCTCTAAGTCAAAATAATAAAGACATAAAACCGTTTAGTTACGATTTTTAGACCAATCTTTGAAATTATCTACTATCGAACCGATTTCGTTTAATCATGTATCGAACTATCCAGTGTGTGGCCACAGTCTATATATAAATATAGGCGGTAGTTGCCTTTCATATTGTATTTTAATTTAAGTATTTATGTTTTTTGAAATTCGATAGTGTTTATGTAAGTTTATTGGTTAAATTTTATTCCGTTATTTATATATTATTTTATTATGGTTTTATATGTACTTTTAGTTGTTGATTTATTAAGTATTACTTATTTGCGCATAATAATGACTGCTTGCCTTTTTTTTGTTAACTATTCCTTTCTGTATCAGGTTAGCTGGAAAATATACCTTCTTAGGGATAAGTTCGCCTTTGTACTATTTTCTGTGTGATTCTGTATTTTTAATATTTTTGTGTGCAATAAAGAGTTTACATACATACAAATATAAATATTATAAATATTGATGAATATTAATATGCTGCACTAAAACAAATAGTTAATTCAAAAGGAACATCAATTTCAACGATATAGCTGTTGAAAGTCTCTTAATGAATGCGCTCGTGACGCGTCCTCGTTCCGCCTCTTCTATCTGTTTTGCATCGCGACACTCTATATACACACTGTATAAGTGAATAAAAGTTCAAAGCGGCACCGCGTCTGTGACACGTTCGCGTACGTGTGTTCCATGTGGTTTGCGCTTAAAACGTGTAAGTATAATGATGTGCCATGCGTGTAGGTGTCGATCAGCGCGGCGTACTGGCTGGTGAACCGCACGGGGCTGCCGCTGGTGTTCCGCGCGGAGGGCGGCGCGGCGGCGGCGGGGCAGGGCGCGGAGCACGAGCTGGCGCGCGCGGTGGCGCCGCTGCTGTTCGCCTTCGCCGAGCCCGACGCCTCGCCCACCGTCTCCGCCAGGCTCGGCGTCTCCATCGCGCCCAACCAGGAGGTAACTCTGTCCGCAATGTTTAGTCGAATGATCGTTTGGTATCATTTTTCTCCAGTCAAGACCGAAAACATACTCGGTGTATCGGTCGCATGTTTTTTAGTTGGATCGGTTTGTGTGTGCGCAGTGGTGCTCCCCGTTCGGGCTGGGCCCGGGCACGGCGGTGAAGCGGCTGACGGCGGGCGAGCGCGTGTACGCGGTGGGCGTGTCGGTGCGCGCGGGCCGCGGCCGCTACCGGCACACCAACATCGCCACGCTCACGCCGCGCTACCAGCTGCACAACAACACGCCCTACCATCTGCAGTTCGCGCAGAAGTGCTGCGCGACCACGCTGGTCAGTGAGCGCCCCACGCGTTCTTACTTTCATGTAAGGGGGGTAGCTTTAAAAATAAAAGTACATCGGTTATTGCAGAACGACCCGGGCGCTATCGCGACGCACGTGTCGGCGGTGGCGGGCTGCTACCTGCCGTGGCACTGGGCGCGCTGGGAGCGGGCGCAGCTGCTGTGCGTGCGCGTGCTGGCGGCCGGCGCGCCGCGCACCGCCTGGTCCGGCGGCCTGCGCGTCGACAACACGCGCGCCGTGCACATCGCCTGCAGGTAATAGCCGCTCTATCTGACGAGCGAACATTGCGGTCTAGAATGGAGCAGCTTGTTTAGCGAAAGCCCGTACACCCTAACTTGAAGACTGGCAGAGACGTTCAAACGACACAGACGCAGGCAGGGAAGTTTATTTGTCAACTTTCTGGATAGTAAATGATGAACAATTAAATACGTTTTGTTAAAATTTTAAACATGCTAACAACACAAGGGTGAAGACGTTCACGTCTTTTTTTGAAGACAAATATGTTGATTTTGAAGCGGTACAAGCACGAATGCGCACGATAGCTGTGTCGCGCGCGAGATAGACTGCCCTCTCTTTCTAGAACCAACAGTAAGAAAAAGACTGGTAGTCTATTTCGCGCGTACTCGTGCTAGCCGTGCAGATATAGCTGTGTCGTACGTGTGGCCGCATATTCGGTCGGTAGCAAGGTAAGGTTTCGCTTAATAGCTGCGCGCTATGTAACAGTTGATAGCGTGACGGGAGTTATTCTGTTCGTGTGTTCGCAGGGAGACGGCGGGCGGGGGCGGGTACGTGTTCCTGCGCGCGGAGGTGGTGGCGCAGGGCGCGACGCTGTTCGTGGTGCTGACGCACGCAGACAGCGCGCCGCCGCCGCTGCGCGTCGACAACTACTCGCCCGTCGCCATCATGTTCCACCAGGTAACGCACGTGCGAGCCTGAGTTGTCATGTCACTAATGAGTAAAGCCGTGTTCTTGTGTAGCGATTCGGTGTAGCGATCGAGAGAAATCTGAAACAAATTGTGTTTTCGTGTAAGGAACCGAATGCCCGATCGCTTGAACGTTTCGTTCGACTGGTTACAACTCCTCGGTGTCGTTATAAAATTTACAGCATCGCCCTCCAAAAGTTGGTAAAGATCAGTTTTGAATCGTTTACCAACAGCTTATAAAATCTTTATTGAAAATGTGTTCTGATGATCGCTATTAAATTCGTAAACTTGTTTTTAATCGGAGATAAAAAAAATAGAGTTTCGGTGTGTTTGTGTAGGTGGGCAGCGGCGAGGAGTGCGTGGTGGGCGCGCACGGGCGCGTGCAGTGGGCGCTGCCGGAGCCCGAGGGCGCGGCGGCGCTGGCGGTGCGCGCGCCGGGGGGCCCGCGCGCCGCGCTGCCGCTGGACGCGCTCGGCCAGCCGCACCACCTGGCCTACCAGAACTTCATCTACGTCGCCTTCACCGCCAGCCGGCACGCCGTCGCCGCCGCTGACGCGCACAGGTCGGTACCGCCGCCGACGCGACTCAACCTATAGGTTGCCCTACTGACTGCGCCAATGAAAAAATTCAGTTAATGTCGTACGTTCGTCTTAGTGATCTGTTTTAATATAATTTAATTCGTGTAAATATGATAGATGATATTAATTTTTGTGACAGGGAGGACGGATCGACAAATGATGATTCGGTATTGGTATTGGAAGTACCGCTGAACTCTACGAGAGTGATTCTTGCACGAAAACGATACGGAGACAGGTTTGTGTATTTACCTTCAGCTGATTAATTTAATATGTGACAGAGTAAATGTTAAGCTGAGGTTTGTTGCAGAGCTCAACTGTGGCGGCGCGGGCCCAGCGACCAGCTGATCCACGAGGGCAGCTCGCCGCCGCAGCCGACGGACGCTCTGCTCACGGACGAGCCGACGCTGTCGCCGCATGCTATGGTGAGCTGTCTCATAAAGTGGAATACTTTTTCCAACAACTGACCGAGTGAATTGATGTGTTCCGGTGTCCAATTTTGTTTTGAGTTTGAGATGTCTTTTGTCAGTAGGTACTGTAAAAGTTGGTTGTTTTGCAGGTGCTGGACATCGAGGGTCCGGCGCCGCGTCCGGGACGCGCGGCGGCGCTGGTGCTGCGGCGCGCGGACCCGCGGCGCGCGTCCACGCAGGCGTGGCGGCTGCTGGGCGGCCGCATGGCCTGCGCGCACGCCAACCTCTGCGTGCAGCCCGACGGAGGCCTCATGGCGCTCACGCCAGGTGACGCGCGGGGGGGGGGGGCTCGGGGTCAGACACTAGTAGCAAGGACGTAGTCATGTTGCTGACGTGGTCTTGACGCTGACGCGGACATGTTGCTGACGTGGTCATGTTGCTGACGTGGTCTTGACGCAGACGCGGACATGTTGCTGACGTGGTCATGTTGCTGACCGGGTCATGTAGCTATCGTAGTCATGTTCCTTTTGTGTTGGAGTGAGAAATCATTTACCACCAAGTTCCAGGTGCACTTGAAAAGTTTCAAATGCACCTGTATCAAATAGTAAATGTGTTCGTGCAGGGAGTCGCGTGGTGCTGGGCCTGCCGGAGCGCGCGCGCGCTGCGCCGGCGCCGCCGCCCGAGCAGGCGGTGGCGTGGCCCACGCTGCGGCCCGGCTCCGGCCGCCTCTCCGTCGTGCTCAGCTGCGCCGGGCCCACGCGCATCGTCGTCATCAAGGACACCGAGAACCCCGTCAGTACCTATACCTTTTACTTCGATTCGCAGCTACGTCATAATTATAAAACGTGGGAACCAAAAATTACGCGACGATATCAGAATGATTACGACACGATTCGCTTAGGTATCTGTGAGTGTGATTTTTTATGAATAAAATATTTTTTTAGGATTCCGGTTGGATCGAGGGTGACTTAGCGGATACGGAAGAGGAGGAGTCGGCCCCTCCCGGCGAGTGGGAGGTGGGCGTGTCCCTGGCGGGGCTGTCGGTGTCGCTGGTGGCGCGCGCGCCGGCGCAGGAGCTGGTGCACGCGCTGTTCAGTGCCGTGCAGCTGCGCGTGGGCGCCAGCGCCGGCGCCGCGCAGCTCGCGCTGCAGGTGCAGGACATGCAGTGGGACAACCAGGTGCGCGACAGGACATTTTAGGCAGGACAGACAAACATTTTAGATCAACGTTAATTCGGTGGTCTTAATCAATAACTGAGTCGATTGCTGGCATTTAGCAACGAGACAACCACCGCCGACCACCGTTACAAATTGGCACGTTGTGCGGTGACGTGCGGTGGGAGGTCAAAGTCAAAGTCAAAGTCAAAATATCTTTATTCAATTTAGGCTTTACAAGCACTTATGAAGGTCGCCAGGGAAAGTACCCGGAGGTGACGCAACACAATTTTATACGCGCTGCCTGCCCTGGCTATTGTAAAACCTGTGTTTAATGGGTGATATCGTGACGTCAGTTGCTGGGCACGCCGAGCCCGGTGCTGCTGTACTGCCTGCCGGGCGCGGCGGGCGGGCTGCCGGCGCTGCACGCGGCGGCCGAGCTGCTGCCCGCGCCGGCGCGCCGCTACAACGCGCTCTTCTTCAAGCACTTCGTGGTGGCGCTGCGCCCGCTCGCCATACGGCTCGAGGAGAGGTCCGTAAAACATATACTGACGCTTGGAATTACATTGCTGTTCGCTTACCGTGTAATTGTTCTGTTGAAGGTCTTGTAGATCTTGCGCAAACAGAGAGCAGTCTAGAGTTCAGAGTTCCACTTTCAGAGTTCTGCGTGTAATGAGTCCTTACGAATCCGATAGTCTGCTGCTTGCTGAGGGACGCAGGAAGAATTCTGGACGCTGAACTCGGAACTCCAGACCGCTGTGTCTTCGTGGTGTGCGTGTGAAGTTCCCGATCCACTCACCTGAGCCCTCTTAACCTGACATGAAAATGAGATGGCGAGTGTGTGTTGTTTGTGTGTCAGGCTGATCCTGAAGCTGTGGTGGTGGGCGGCGCCGCCGGACGAGGCCGCGCGCGAGGAGCCCGACGAGGCGGACTACGAGACGCGGCGCATGCTCGACGAGGTCACCGCGCTGCACACGCGCCGCTACTACTTCGCGCTCATCAAGATCATACCCAGCCAGGTGCGACACCCCGAACGGGCCATCTGCGACCTATAACCGTAACGTTACAGTAACCAAACACCCTGCTACTCCTACTAGGTTACTACTACTAGGGTTTCTGGTTACTGCACTCAGCTAAATATTGCACAGTTTTAAGTTCATTGATTTTTTTATTTATTTAAAAATGTACTTTTTTTTTTACTTTTACTACTGCCTTCAGCTGTCAAAGTTGACACAGGTTAGACTTCAATTACTTTATAAATGCTAGCTGTATTTTTAACAGATAAATAATCATGATTTTAATGGTATCCTTGATTTATTGTTCCGTAGATGGCTTCACTTTCATTCCTAATAAGCTACAAGATGAAAAAAGACTCATAGCTATCACAATCAGCATTTGACCATACCACCACCAAACAGGCTCCAGTGTCACTCGCAACTTTCAACTTTATCTTGTCAAATGAAGCTGCATTTTACATTTTAAGTGTCCCTGGCGTTAAAAAGGTTAAAGGTCTCGTAACGGTCCTTAAAACCATGTTTGCTAAACTTCGGTCCAGTAATTTGAAGAGTATCAGCTGTTTTCCAATATAATGCAAGGCATTTTTGGCATAAAATTAATAATTTTTTTATTTACGTACGATTGTTCGATTAATACGTGAAGTTTTTTTAATTTTTTTTTAAATTAAATGTTATTTTTAATACGATATATTGATTAAAATCACGCCTAATGGCAAGCATAGATGTCTAGTAAATGTCCATTCACCCTTGATTTGAAGACCAGACCAGAACAGATTGTAGCGTCGTTGCTTCATTCCCGTAGATCCGGCTGTCGATGATGACGGCCAGCAAGCTGGAGGCGGAGCTGGGCGCGCTGAAGCGGCGACTGGGGCTGACGCTGATCAAGTTCGAGGACGCGGCCGTGGAGCTGGAGCCGTTTGCGCGCGCGCACCCCTTCGAGCCCGCGCCCTACCTCGCCCGCCAGATGCTCAAGCACTTTAAAGACGTACGTCAACCTTTGTAATAATAATAATAAACTCCTCTCGCCTCTTATTCATAAACGCTCTATAGGCTTTTGCTAACTTAGCAATCGTTTGTCCTTATCTGTGAAAGGTAAGTGTCAAACGATTGCTAAGTTAGCAGAAGCTTACAGAGCGTTTATGAATAAGAGGGTATGACTTTTACCCGTGACTTCGTACTCATAAACCACTTCGAAATTTTAAATCCTTAGTGCAATAAACCAAGGATGGTTATACAAACTTGCGAGATTCCTTTGACCACCTTAATCCAGCCCTGTCGCAAAACCCGCCCCTAAATGAAGTGATGATATTACCTATTTCCTTTCCATTCAGGTCTATAGTACAAAACCAAAGACTTTAATACAAATTCGCGTGAGCTCTTAAACCTCCTTGATCTATGTGTCAAAATCCCTTTCACGTCTCTCTACCAAATTTCAGGTTTCTGGTCTTTTGCTTCTTATTTTCTGTTAATTGCTCGCAATCGTTTGTTCGTTTTCAGGAGCTGAAGTGGCAAGCGGCGAAGATCCTAGGGTCTGTAGACTTCCTGGGCAACCCGTTGGGCTTCGTGGCGGACGTGTCGGAGGGCGTGTCGGGGCTCATCTACGAGGGCAACGTGGGCGCGCTGCTCAAGAACGTCACGCACGGCATCTCCAACTCCGCCGCCAAGGTCACCGGTCGGTACCACTCTGATCATGATAACAATACATTACATACCTTTAGTGCATATACTGTCATCTTTAGAGTACGTAACATCGTTGCTAGGTTACACTACACGACTTGTTTTAGTGCACGAGCTAATTGCATGGATTTCGGTTCGAATGGAAAACACCAATTTTATTCGTTTGCTTTTAATTTCGATTTTAAAGTAAGTTAAAACATTGTTAGCCTTGTGGTTTCATCTATGGCTTGTCAAGCAAAGGATCGTGGGTTCGAATTTAGGCTCACGCCTCTGATTTATTCGTAATTTATGCGCTTGAAATTTACCTTGCGCTTTTCGAGGAATGAAATCTGCATACATCTGCGAAGCAATAGTATTGTTTGTTTCGTTGTTCAGAGTCTCTGGGCGACGGCCTGGAGCGCGTGGTGGGGGACGAGGCGCACGAGGAGACGCGCCGGCGCATCCGCAGCGCCGCCGCCGGCGCGCACCTCGCCGCCGGCCTGCGCGGCCTCACGCTCGGCATACTCGGTACACACACACACACACACACACCTACCGGATGTGTCCTAGGATTAAACAAGTCTTTTGCATCGAATGGAATTTAGCTACCATAATTAATTAATTTTAAGACAACGGACAAAAGGAGAGACAGATTAATTAATCTGTCTCTCCTTTTGTCCGTTGTCTTCGAAAGTCGATCAATATCATTTTCTCAAAGATGCAATGAAATGTTAACCTTACGTTCCAAATAATAGGCCGGGACGTATCACGTTGCGGGCGCGGTTAGACAAGTGGTGTGTAATGGATTTTCATACAAAATGGCAGGCCTTGGCCTGCAAAGCGATCGTGTTTTGTTTTGTGGTGGTCGTCGTCGTGCGTGGGGCGCGCTGCTGGAGGACACGCACGTGGAGGATATGCAGCTGCTGCTGCTCGTCCGCTGCCTGATGCACGCGCTAACGGCAACATTCTAAGGGTTTTTTGGAGTTTTTATTTTTATTTCATTGTATGTTTGAGAAAAGCACTATGCAAGCCTCGGCGTGAAAGAACTTGCAGGCTTCGTACTCCTATCCGGCCTCGCAAAGCTCGGCCGTCTATATACGTTACTCAGCCTGCAAGCCATTCTTTCCCGGCCTCTGCAGTAATGTACTATTTTCTTTTCGAAAAAAAAAACTGGTAGGGTACTGGTTCTTATCTTTAGGTATGTGCGATGTCCACTAGAGTGTTGCTGCGATAATGGTGTATATGGGTACCCTGTGTACAAGTGTTATGTTGCGCGCAGGCGGCATGACGTCGCTGGTGAAGCACAGCTACGAGGGCGCGGCGGCGGAGGGGCTGCCGGGGCTGCTGGCGGGCGTGGGCAAGGGGCTGGTGGGCACGGTGACCAAGCCGGTGATCGGCGTGCTGGACCTGGCGGCGGAGACGGCGGCCGCGCTGCGGGACTCCTCGCGCCGCGCCGACCGCTGGCTGCCCGCGCGCGCCCGCGAGCCGCGCTGCGCCGCCGGGCCCGGCGGGCTGCTGCCGCGGTACGACCCCGAACAGGTGCGAGCCCCGAACGACTGAATCGAAACCCTTATTGAGCAGTAAACAGTGCTTCGGTTACGTTCCCCTCTCTCCGAGGCGTCCTTGGCGGTCGATGACGCTCTGATGGTTAAAAAAATTCTAACAAAAATATCGTAATAAAATGTCTGTTACCGTAACTTATATTATCCATTGTAAAATTTTAAATGTTTCCTACTATACTTCATTTAATTTAGAATGAGAAACCACAATAACGTTATATTGCGTCTGGTCAACTATTTATTACAGTCAACTGGGGTGACTTTGATTTACGGGGTGACTTTAAAAAGTAGTTTTAATGACAAAACCATTATTTTTTATTTCCGCTTACTGCTTCCAATCAATGTCTTCGTCGATCGCCTTTGCGTCTACATGCCAAACATTCACCGGATATGGATAATATCGATTTTATAGCAATTTTAAAACCATCAAAAGTCACCTCAGTTGACGGTACCTAGAAAATAGAACAGTGCTATAGTTTGGCAGCCGCAAAATAAAATTGTTTTAATGTCACTTTATTTGCGTGTCGTCAATTGTTACTCTAGTACAAATTGTTAAGAGATTACAGTTCACGAGCCGCAATATAATGTTGTTGTGGTTTCTCATCCTAAATTAAATGAAGTATAGTGATGGTAGTTTTGAAAACAGACCAAACATTTTGGTGACTAATCATTATGGTTTATGAGTCAACGCACGTAAGAAGAGCTCTAGGTGGTTAGTGGAGGGGATACGTTTGCGCATCTGGCGTAGTAGCGTCCCCCACCCGCTGCCGCCAATTTGGTCCGTATTTCGCTCATGCGCATGTACATATATCGCCAGGAACTCTTCTCTGTTTTGTACTTGTTTAGGAAACGTTTGTCGTGGCCTGCGTTTAATACGCGGATATTGACCTTAGAGGTATTAAATGAATACAAAGGATATCTTCAGAGTAAGACAATAATTAAGGAATCACTCAGTGTGCACGTCTGGCACGGGTGAGCGATGTGGAGAGACTGCCCCCACTGGAGCACGTCCCGCCTCGCCACACTACTGACTGACTTTTATAATCAAAACAATGCATACCGTGGCTTCTCGCTCTCACACGTATTGTTGTACATCGATGCGGGGTGCGCAGGCGGCGGGCGCGGCGCTGCTGTACCGGCTGAACGGCGCGGAGTACGGCGAGGGCTTCCTGGCGTACCGGCTGGTGCGCGCGGCGCCGCACGACATCCGCGCGCTGCTCTCCGCCACGCACCTGCGCATCTTCACGCTCAAGCACCAGCAGCCGCAGGTCGTCATGGAGACCCACCTCAGGTACCTACCCGCGCGACCTATAACACTTATGTTTTCTGTCTGACTGATCCTTCAAAACAAAAAGTCTAAAAGTAATGGTATCATAGACATCTGACGTTTAAGATAATATTGGAGATAAAAAATGCTAACTTGCATGCTGGTCTGGAAGCTAAGAAGCATAGAATGTACCAGTTGCATCTCTTCCCGCGGAGATGGTAAAAGATCGAGGGAACGTGCGAAAACGTTAGGAATCATGTTATAGGAGATACGGCTAGCGACCCAGCATTATTTTGATTCCCCTTCCCATTTGTACGCTAAGAATCATGCTAAGCGTTGACTTTGGGTCTCGTTACCTCGCGCTCTGCTCTGTCTACCCCGTAAGGGATAAAGACGTAATTTGTGTACGTGTGTATGTATGTAAAATGCTAACAAATTTTGTTAATGGAAGAATGTCTTATTTTAATCATAATTTACAACTCGTACTCGTCGGCTTCCCCCATTCGGTCTATCGTACTGGAATGATTCTAGACGTAGACTGACTTATTTTTGATCGTCGGTTATGCGTTCACGAGTCAGGCTTTACGATATTTAGTATAGTTACTGTACTCGTGTGCAGCAACCTGGTGTCGTGCGCGGCGGTGGCGTCGGGCGGCGCGCACTACGTGGAGCTGGGCGTGCGCGGGGGCGGGGGCGGCGGCGGGGGCGGGGGCGAGGCGGTGCGGCGCCCGCGCGTGCAGTGCGACAGCGCCGAGCTGGCCGCCTGGCTGGCGCGCCACGCCGCCTACGCGCGCCGCCTGCACCGCGAGCACGCGCACACGCTGCCGCCCACCACGCAGCCCTGAACGCGCCCCACCGACACCCTGACGTTGGATCGGGACTGACGCTTCGTCCGAACCGCGGACGATATATCCGGTAAGATTAGATGCTGACAGACGGAAGAGAGTGGTCGGACCGTTTGCCGCCGTCATTGGTGTAGTTTAGCTACTGGTGTGCGTTGGTGTGAAACGAGCTACTTTTAGATAAACACTGCCGCTTCATTCATAAATAAGGTGGAAACCTGTCGTAAATTACTTATGTTTTGATTGTTTCCAACGGTGGCGAATGGTCAAACTGATTACTTATGTGTAATAAATTATAATTGAATCTTAACAAGAATGATTATAAATGGAATAAATATATGTATTCGAGTCGTATTATAGTCAGTTCACCATCACACGGATAATAATTGTTAATTTTAAGCTCTGTTTTTATTGTTAGGTATGCCACTGTCGGCAAATCGTTAGGGAAACAAACTTTATTGAGCTTAAGAATAGAATTTCTTGTACCTAATATAAAATAAGATGTAAAATTGATTCGACAAAAGTATTTGAATTATACCATGATTCAATTAGTCTGAAATGACATTCCTGACGACTGATAACGTAAAAGACACGACGCTCAATAATCCGAAGCAGTATTGTCGCATCGCGACTCGCGCGCATCACACCCAAGTATTACGATACTGCCATCATGTCACCACGCTGTACAACGACTCATCACAAGACCTACTTTAGCTCATAGGGACTTAAATTAAGGTTTCAGATCTTATTTATACGTGTTTATACGTACGAGCAGCCAACCGACTCGGGACCCGTCTCATGAAACTACAAAAAGAAACCAGTGGGTACAATTCTGAAAAGAATTACTATGATTATGACGTGTCGTATATTTTCATGAAACGGATCCTTGGAAGAATTTTGTAAATTTGATAAATTCGGCATAGTATATATGTACTTGGGAGCAAAGACATCTAGCCACCCATACAATT
This sequence comes from Pandemis heparana, assembly GCA_963854515.1. Classification (NCBI taxonomy): domain Eukaryota; kingdom Metazoa; phylum Arthropoda; class Insecta; order Lepidoptera; family Tortricidae; genus Pandemis; species Pandemis heparana. The sequence continues at coordinate 17,589,861 of OY978009.1, forward strand.
TTTGCGTTGATGCTGACAACGCTTGCGGCCTCAACTTCATCGGCATCAACGCAAAAATTGCATCGGTGGCTCGATTTCTTTGCTCCCATAAGTATAGTCAGTTCCTCGACACTTTGGAATGTAGCGACAACAGATAAAACCTCAAGTTTATATTAATTTGCAAAGATTGTGTCTCTGTGTCAAAAAGCTTCCAATAGACTCTAAAATGTGCTCCATACATATTATATGGGCATACGGCCATGCGCCATCGCGTCGAGGAACAAACACTTTAAAAATCAAACATATTCATTATACAGTATATATTTATATTAGTTTAGATTCAAATGCAGCCCGTTAATATAGCGATATGTATGTTTGTATTATTATAATATTTAGGTAAAATAGTTGGCGTTACTTCGTTGTAAATATGGTTGTCCTATGAATGTGATAGTTTAATGGTCACGTGTGTTTGTGTAGTTATTCGACTATTCGGACTGAGACGAAACTCGATCCGCCTTAGAGTTGTGCAAGCGAAGCGAACTTCGCGGCTGGAGTTTGCTGAGAGTATTTTGAATAATGAATGAATATATTTTGAGTACTTGAGCGGGGACGAGCGCTGCTCTGCGCCAGGGCCGCCGGGAAGCGGGAGCGATGCAAGCTACAATGTAATGGGGGTTCGCAGTTTCATGATCTATCCGCACCATAGATGAATTACCAATGGAGTAATAAATTATAATAATACGGGCCATTCCTGGTAGTGATTTATCACTTATAACTTACTAAAACTAAATACTTCACTATTTTTTTCTTTATCCCCTTACTAAATGGAACAATGCCATTTCATTATTACAATTGTGATAATAACTACATTCACTTTTTTTTTAATGAAATACAAGCGATCTAGCAAATAGTTTTGTCTTCAAAGAATTTATATGGTATTTCTACTGTGTTGGTCAACCCTCTGTGATCCACACGAACCAATCTGAAAGTGTCACGATCACGATGTGTTCATAAAACAAACAATAATCATATCGCTCGTTCGTGACAGTGAACTAATGACATATCAATGCCCATCCCATTCCAAACTCATCGTAGCATTAAACGCTCGAATATTTGGGAACGTTCTCACTGCGGGTTCATTCATCACAAAATGAAAATGAGTTGTAAAATGGGATGTTACAGCTTTTATCGCTTTTTGGCGCAGAGCGGCAGTACGAAATGAACAAAGCAAAATATCTTAGGCTGTGATATATGATTGTCGATGACTTAATATGTTACTTAACTTTTTATCACACGCTGGAAACGATTGTAAGGGTACCACCACACTAACAAGCATTATATACGCTATGCTTTTAAGCTTGCTATGAAATTCTTATAGCTACATCTCCGTAAATAAAATGAGATTTAATTTTGTTTTTTATGGTAAATAAAATTGACGATTAATAAAGTAAATAATCATCAGTTAAAATATGATAAACTGAAATGGAGTGTAAAAAAATCGCGTACTCGTCCTGTTTCCAGTGATTTTTAATAAATTTATTTAAAACACCTGAGTGCGACCCACGCAGGTAACGAGGGGAGATATTTCAATTTTATTTGAAACTGAACGCTATGACCAGCGGTATGGATATTAATTTATTTACTATTTGCTTATGTATATTGTTTGTTTGTTTGCGCTATGTAATTCGTGTTACATCTGACACTGCATGTTATTTGAGTAGAAAGTACAATAGGGCAAAGTATTCACGTACCACCGTAGGACCCTATCGCAATAAGGTGACATTATTACTCGAGTTTAAGTGACGGCTGGCTGTCAATTGGGACAGGGTTCTACGCTACGGTGGTACACACATTTCCCTCACTGTACATATACAAAATAGTATCTCAACCGAACCTATTCGACTGCCGCTAAAAAGAAAGATTCAATGAAATATTAATGAATTCCTTGTTTTTTATTAACATAACGTACTTAGCTATATTAAGTGACGTAAGCAATAATAATATAAATTGTTGACACTGTAGTTACATATATTTTAGCAGCTCTCCTTGTTACGTAATTTTATTATATTTAGTTGCAGATATTTTTTTATTTTGTAAGTAAACTGTTAATTTTAATGTCTTGTTGCCAAAGTATGGTTCTGAACCTTTTACGCGCTAAATGTATCCGTTATTTATTGACGCTGTCCGAGTGTACGTCGCTTATTTATTGAGTTGAACGGTTGTAATAAGTTAAGTTGATATCAGCAATAAACAACACTAATACCCTTGAACATGAGTTTTAATACAATTCCCATACGCGTGACCTCCTTATCTCTGATGCTTTATATAATATAAACCTCATACTCCACACATGATAACATTAATTGTAAAGCAGTTATAATAAATAACACTTCGTAAAATGCGTATATGTATGTTTGTATGAGCATACGCAGTCGATAGGTACAGTCGAGGGCATAAATATCGATAAAGCCATCATGTCAAATATGTGTCATCATCCTTATTGCTTATGGCATAAAGGTGTATAGATGTTTTTGACGTCTTGGTTACGCATATATTTATGCCCTTGACTGTACATAGGTACTTGATTTTTTTCTTGGAATCTTACCATCAAGATAATAATGTTTAAGACAGTAAGTTTAGTTAAAAAAACAAGATTTGTTTTCTTTCCATACTTGCGTTGTCTACCTATGTGTACTATCTAGCCACCGGGCCACGCCATAGTCAAAATCGACTAAAAAAATTGGCAAATCCACAAATCCCACAAACAGTAGGTCATAAATGCGAGTACAACCGCATGCAAATTGAAGCTAACCGATATCACAGTAAAGATAATAGCGCTCTCTGAGTGCCCGCGTCGCCGGCGCACAGGTCACGCAGCCGCCGCCGCGCGCGCACCAACACCGAACGAAAGCAGATTAAGACAACATAAATACCACAGCATCTACAGTCACGCCCAAACTCGACACAGCAACGTACGTATTATTCAGATTACCGGGTCACTGACTTATGTTAAACAAAGCGGCCTTCACCTTTATTTAGATTATAATATAATTTATAAAGTAATTAGCGGAGATGCTCGTAAGTTGTCTCTGGGTTTGTTCGAGTCTCGTTCTCGTTAGCGGAGCGGCCTTGAGCCGGTTGGACGCAAGGTGAGTCAATACGAACGAAAGTGCCGGTTCCTAATTTAAAGTACGTTGATAAAACAAGCCAATTTCCTTATTGTTACAATATTTATATCGCCTCTTGATTTTCTAGCATGGCTACTGTTGACTACACGAAAGTCCCGATCAAGGAGAAATCTCTTTACACTCCGCCTTTGGAAGAAATTGTCGATGGTAAGTCGGTTATTAACAAAAACAAAAATTACAGCAAGTAAAACTGTGTATAACATTCAATGAAAAAATTAAGAAACCCCCCACGCGTTAATCGAGTAATCAAACCGTAAAACAAATATTACATTTTTGCCAAAAATGCCTTACATCACTTTGGAAGAGAGCTGATATTCTTCATACTGCTGGTCCGATTTTTGCCAAATATGGCTAAGAACCACGGCAAGGAAACTGACTTTCGAATGAAAAAAAAACCGCATCGAAAACGGTCCATCGGCTCGAGAGCTATGATGCCACACACACACACACATCGACGTCAAACATAACACCCCTATTTTTGCGACGGGGGTTAAAAATAATTAAAAATTAATAACGATTTCTCAGTCAATCGAAAAGGTAACTTTAATGGTTTTTAATGGTAACATTATGGTACTCTTTCAGTGCTGTCGCGCGCGCTGAAGAGGAACTTCGAGTCTGTGGCGGTGTCTGCGGAAGAGAGCCCCGACCTCACGCAGGAGCCGTTTTCCCTCACCTCGCCAGGTAGGCACCGCAATACCAACTACCCGCAGCTGACCGTGCCAACACTACCCTCCTTTGCGGAGGTTTACATAAAACTATAGATCCCATCAAAGTTAATAATTAATTTAGTTGACCAATGGCTATAATTATTTATTCAACGTGGTCTTTAGGATTTCTTACCTTAGGTTCTGTCTACCCCGTACGGGATAAAGACGTGATTTATGTATGTATGTATGTATGTATATTCATTTGGTTGTCCACGGTTGCACTTTTAAAAAATATAATATTCGCGTCTTTTGGGGTGTTGATATTCGTAGTATAAATTAATTGTAAATATTCTTTTCTTAAGCATGCTCGGAAATGTACGCGTTAATGTCGCGAAATGAAGCCAAGAAGTTTCACATTTACGGCCTTGGCCAAGAAGTAATGTGGTACGGTCGAAATGAAGCCAAGAAGTTTTACATTTACGGCCTAGGCCAAGAAGTAATGTGGTGGTGCGGTCGGCGGTGCGGTCGGCGGTGCGGTCGGCGCGGTGCGGCGGCGCGGGGCGGGTGCGCGGGGAACATGGCGCGAGCAATAGTTTGTTCAAATGGCATGTTTCAAAAATTGAAAAAGCGGATATTTAAACAATTTTTACTTGATTTCCTCGCATTGCTTGAGAAAAGCACTATACAATCCTCGGCCGGAAACAGGGATTGCAGGACTCGCTTTATCCGGCCTCGTCTACGACTCGGCCGTGTACCCCAATCTCGTCCTGCAATCCCTTACTTCACGGCCTCTGCAGTAATGTACTATAATAATTTGGTAGATTAATTTGGAGCTAAATTGAATATTCTATGTTAAGACGTTTAAACGCTCTTTTTATTTTTAAGAGAAACACTATGTTTTTTTGCGATAAAACATCCAAATCAACGTGGAATCCAAATCGTTACGAGCGCCCGAGAAGTCATTGGATATTCCCAAGTTCAAGTTTTATTTAAAAGATGTGATCAAAACGAACGGAAAGAGTTGTCGTATCTACTTTTTGTTTACACGATAATTAGCATGCTGACAGTGTTTTGATAACTTGCTATAAAGAGTAGGCAAATAATCGTAGCCTTACATAATAATACGTAATAGGCAAATGTAGGTAACTGATCAAATATATAGACAAATATTAAACACTATGCTGTCACATACAATCTCAAGTACTTGCCTATCAAATTACCACTTATTAATTTTAATTTGTATTAGGTAGGTAAGTACTATGAACACACGTGCTGACTACTCTGCAATCTGGGTCTCTTTATGCAATGGAATATAATTATTTTGTTTGTCAAACATAGGTAGGTAGTTTTAGTTTATAAAAATCTTAATATTTGACACAAAATCTGTCTCAATAATTATGCATTTGTAAATTAGCGGAACGTAACGGCAATTTTCTACGGGTACCTACATTTTTAACGCGACTATTTTGTATGATCATTTTTTGTTCCGTCTTGTTTCGTTTTTTTTATTTCCTTTGAAATATCTTGATGTAGTAAAATAAAAAAACCGTTTAAGTGCGAGTCCGACTCGCGCACCGGGGGATCCGTACAAATTCTGGAAGTTATAAAATCCAGTGTTAGCAGAGCCCTGCATCTATAAGCAAAATCAAAGACAGATATATAAAAATATTCTGTTTTAGAAGGTATTTATTTGTTGTCTAGCTATCAAGATTCAGATTTGGCCTGGTGACAGACAAACAGGCGGACAGTGGAGTCTTAGTAATGGAGTCCCGTTTTATCCTTTGGGTACCTACTAGTGGCGTGGCGTCAAGTATATCAGAAGGCAAGCCGAAGGGAACTTAACTAGCCTTTTCCTCTAATTCTGCACAATAAATTGCTCAACTGCCTTAAAATAGGCAAGCCAGTGGGAATCGAGTTCTATGGACGCCACGCCACTGGTACCTACGGAACCCTAAAAATGTGTCGGTTGGTGTTGTCAGGTTTATGTGGCGACGTGAAGCTGGTGGAGGTGGGCGGGCCGCCGTACCTGGTGCCGCTGGTGCAGCGCGACAAGGTGTACGACCTGGCGGCGCTGCTGCGGCACCTGCGCCGTGACCCCGCGCTGCTGGCCGGCGCCGGCGCCGGGCCCTGGCCCTACGTCGGAGTTAACTGCGAGGTCAGATCCACAACACAACTATAGATTTCACTTATTTGTAACGCCCAATTAAAACCTTGTTCTAATTCGCGCACACACGATTTATTATAATAATCAAGTCATTTTGCGGTTCTCCTGTTTGTTTTCGCTACCTATTAGCCTGTCATAATCAATTATAAATTTAAATTTGTGTGGTAGATCAGTTTTCAATGATACGTTTAAGACCGCCTATTGTCTAAATAGGCGTCTTTTTATTTTTGTCGTAATATCGCTATCTGTATGTACCGCTATATTTTCCCATAGGTAATTGAAAAAACGTGACAGGGCCACTAGCGGCCTTTGCCTTGCTGTCTCACTTATGAGTTTGATATATGAATCGGTCGACAGCAAGACAAACCCGGATGGCATTCACATATCTCACTCACTCTAATCCCTACTAATATTATAAATGCGAAAGTATCTAACTCTGTCTCTCTATCTGTGTGTCTGTTACCTATTCACGCTTAAACTTCTGCACCGATTTAGTTGACATTCGGTATACAGATGATGATGATGATGATGATGGGTGGGGACGCCTTGCTGGGTCAGGCGGGCTGTCGATCCTCTTTTGCGATCATTCAGCCCAGTTCCCCTTGGCTGGAGCCGCCGGTTACTGTCCCAGCGGCGCTCCCACACAGCAACTCTCCTCAAATCTCCTTATTTTCCTGCCGAACGAAAGGACATCTTTAAGTTCGATATCCCCTAGCTCGTCCTCCCTCAGCTCATCGCTCCCGAATGCATCTCGCCGCGCTGCCGCGTACATAACACACTCGGTGAGCACGTGTTTGCTTGTCTCCTCCTTCCCACAGTGTGGACAGGAGGGGTCGTCCTTTATCCCTATAATACTTAGATGCCTATTTAGTGTATTATGGCCGGTGATAATGCCAGTTTGGGTTCTTAAGCTACTCTTACCTAGATTCAGGAGGTACCTGGATCTTCTTCGATTTATACCTTTCAGCATCATCTTCGATTGTCTGCATCCTACCGTTTGGCTCCATTCTCTGTTAGCTTGTTGTCGGTATACAGATAGTTTGAGTTCCGGGGAAAGACAGGATAGTTTTTATCCCGGAAAATTGCGTAGTTCTCCGCAGAAGCGGAAACGCACTACACGTACGAAGTTCGAATTTGTAACTTTAATGGTATGGACTCAATTTGGAGCAATAACTTCCAGGGCATAGTGAACCTGTCCGTGCGCAACGCGGTGGTGGAGCAGGGCACGCGCATCGTGACCGTGCACCCGGTGGGCGCGGCCAAAGGCAGCAGCGGCTACCTGCAGCGCCGGCTGCCGCACAACGAGACGCGCTCGGCGCTGCTCGGCAACTACCTGCTCAGCGAGGGCAGCCCCGGCAAGGTGAGCACCACCAGAGGAAGATGCCATAGGGCATGCCTACACTTACAATACACACACGCGCAGTAAGGGCTGCCGGGCAGAGCATTGCATATTGTGGTGCGCTATTCTCATGCTGCCTACACTGGTGACCCCCCACTGCATGCCGCAGAAGATGCCAGCTCCATCCATCAGTCAGACTCTCAGCAGACTAGAATCTAACTAATCTAACTAATATTATAAATGCGAAAGTATGGATGGATGGATAGATGGATGGATGTTTGTTTGTTTGTTACTCAATCACGCCAGAACGGCCCAACGGATCTGGATGAAATTCGGCACATAGATAGAGAAAAGCCTGGAATAGCACATAGGCTACTTTTTATCCCGGGAAATTGCGTTGTTCCCGTGGGATATCGATAAACGAATTCTTTGCAGACGAAGTCGCTGGCAACAGCTAGTATTATGATAAACTTGTAGTGCTCTCTAAGCTTGCAACGCGTCTGCAATCTTTTCCACTAGTGAGGTGACCCAATGGCTCCGACATTGTGTTTTTAAAAAAGCTACTTTAGCGCCATCTAGTCATCTATTACATGACTACACAAAGCACGAGTAGCTAGTGCCTTAAATAAAACGTCTAACTTTTTTCTTCGGAATTCGGCCCTAAGCATAACATCCGTCTGGAGACTATATCGTGGTCCTCACATAGGCTTTCAATGAATGTCACTCTGTTACTGACCATGACGTGTATGATCATGAATAAAGCCCTATTAAAAAAAAATCGTTTCAAATTTTTCAGGTGATCAAGGTAGTGGTGAAAAAACGTATTGGGGAGTTGAACTTCATCACCTCCATCCGGGAGGCGCTGAAGCAGCATTATGGTGATAAAGTTGTCGGTAAGAACGATCGATGTTAGTGCAAACGGCTGGATTTTCCTTCTTTATTGCGAAGCCTTAAGTTGAACCTACCTAAGCTGTTGCCTGCTACTTCTTTTGCAAAGAATTCGTTCGTCTAGTCTGCTTTTTATTTGTAATGGTAACCCTTCTAACAACTATGTTGACCATGAATTCGTGTATTGTGTCTCCTTACTGCTGTACAATATTTTTTTGTTGGTTTTACCTTTTTGTTAAATTTATGATATGTTAATTGGCGTTTCTGAGTGAATTCTCTTCTTCTTTCTGTGATAAAAGAACAGAACAAGTTTAACAAGTATAGTTTCACAAACTTTCGCATTTATAATATTAGTAGGAAAGTAGGAAAGATTAGTAGGAGTAGGATTAGTAGGAGTAGGATTAGTAGGACTAGGATTAGTAGGACTAGTAGGATTTATTTCCATAGCCAATTAAAAACTTCAGTGTTCATAATAAACAATTAGCAGAATGATTGCAGGATCGAATTTTGTCCCACATAGCAAAAATCTTATTGTCACCCTGTTAGAAAGGGACACACTCCTCCCTACCAACTATCTCACTCTGCTCGTTTTTCAGCTGCGAGTGCTCAGTCCCGTTTATTAAATTACGTCCATGTTTATGATTCCGTCTCTATTTATTACTACGAAACAGACAGAGACGTCATTTACTCATTTATTTATTCAAGTATTACAGCCAGTTATCATAGATAACTGACAGTTAAGGAGTGGTGAAACAGGCCTTAAGAGGTGTATGTGTGTGTTTGTGCGCAGGGCTGGGCGGCGCGTTCGTGCTGCGCGCGGGCAAGGTGAAGCACCACGTGATGCCGGACTTCGCGACGGCGCCGGTCTGCACGGACGCCGACGTCGACAACTGGCTGCACTACTTCGAGATGCGCGCGCCCATCTCGCACGTCGGCACGCTCGTCACCGGGGACCTGGTGAGCTAACCTAAAAATAACACGCCAAGTGCGAGTCGCCGTACAAGTTCTGATGGTTCCATACAAATTTGGCAAGTGAATACAATATCTAGTGTTAGCAGAGCTCTGCTCTTAAGCAAAGTGTACGCAGTGTGGTCATTTTACATTGGCTGCATACATAGGCAGACGGGCAAACAAGTATATATTTTTAGACTTACCTAATTAATTGTGTTCTAAGAGCTATCTTCATACCAAATTTCTATTACATCTCAAATTACAAATCAAAATACCTACTATTTAGAGCTCAGCAATTTGTATGGGAACACCTTTTATAATGGCTGTTTCTTCTTTTATATCTTTTGCTTGAGTTGACTTACTTACTGTAATTTTTGCTCCAAGGGGCTGCAGAATATTTGATATTATTTTCAACTACATACCTACCTCACCTCGCTTTCTGGGAAAGAGGGTCTTGACAGACAGACGGACAGACGTTTTCCGTTTTTTCCTTCTAAGGCACGGAACCATAAAAATATGTTGATGCTGTAACACTTTAAATTATTGTGGTCAAAATGAAGCTTAAGATGAAGCTACATTTTGACTCGTCCATGGTTAAAATGGCAGGGTCTGGACCTGCGCGTGCAGCACTTCCACGGCTGGGGCGCGCACGGCGACGGCGGGCACTACCACTACGACACGACGCCGGACGTCGTCGAGTACGAGGGCTACTTCGCCGTCGCCGGCAGCGTCATCCGCGTGGACGCGCCCGAGGCCACGCACGCCGTCGGCAGGGACTAGACCACCTGTCCCGCTACAGGCGTCGCGTGTGGATCAATTATTTCTTGTCTCTCGCTCTTGCTATGGTTTCTTTCTCCTGGACCACTCCTGGCTTTATATAGCTACCGACTTACACGAATGTTCGCCACACTACAGTAAAAAGCGATTTCAAAGCGCCAGGATGATCTTAGATTTGTCTATTCACTACGAGATAACTTTTTTATTTCTTTCCCTTTATCTCAAACACCAGAGGGTATACTAAAGGGTGCACTGCACTCGAATGACAGAGGTATCCTACCTTGATTGTTATTTTTTTTTTGTTGATTGATTGTTATTTGGTTTATTGTTAAAATAAAGAATAAAAAAATCAAGGCTTCGTTTTTTCAGAACCTTAATAATGTCAAAAATTTTGGTGACGATTTGGTGACGATCCGGAAATAAAACAGTTATGTGGTTTCACCATTTATTTATCGAAACGAGTCGACATTTCGTGCACATGTGGGCTGAGGACCGGCAGAGCAAGCCTGACATACCTGTTGCGTTCTTGGCGTGAGTATACAAAAGGGCAGTCCTTAATCCGCACGCGCACTTTATTTTAATACGGAAATACAACAATTCAATATGAAGTCACGACAATTTGACATTCGTATTTACAACTGGGTGGAAGTAACTTACGCTACGGATTCGCCGGGCCCGGGCGGCGGCGCTGATATAAAACTGTGAATACCGCCCCCGCAACGCACATGATCCGATACTCATATTTATACCTTACTACATACAAAAATACCAATGACTATTATATACAGTACAAGAGAGTAAATATACAGCAACAATATAAATTTACACAAAATATGTAAGACGTTAAACTGCTGGAAAATATACTTAATAAAAATTTGGATTAAAACGAATTTAACAACATATTGAAGAGATCAATATTTAATTGGGCGTTATACCGTAAACATAGCAGACAGCGCTACTGAAAATCCACTAGAAAGTGAAGCATACGATATTACAAGCTAAACATCGCTCTGCGGTGCCTTCCGTGGGCGGACCTTGGATCCGCCCTCGACACCCTCCAAAGATACACTAAAAAGTAAAATACGACACAGCCCCATTGTTGCTAGCGTTCTAATAAATGTCTACACTAAAAACGATAATATGAGTCTTGGATTACTGTAGCGGCAGTCGATTTACAGCAGCTGTTTAAAAAAATACGTACTATAATATACCTTACCCCCTTACCTGAATCGTGTGCCTTACATGATCCGGAAACGATTAAAGGTACTTGTGTGACGCAGCTAAAAATTAAAACATCTGCACGTTGCAATTGCAAATAAAAAATGTTGCTAACAGATTTTTTTCCCGGTAAATAATAAATGTCCAAATCCACTATCACACACCGATAAGCTATAATTAGCTGGTGGAAGACTGATTATAATTCACAGTTGGTGTTTTAATGTTGTGTAAGCAAGTCGACAACCCGTATCAATAATCAAGATCAAGCAAGTTGACAAAATTCTGACATGACAAATATGATTAAACCTAATTCTACATAGTCATTTACAAATAAAATCCATTGGCTATTTCTACGTTTAAAGCATTTTGAGCTAATAAATAAACATACAGATACACTCAAGATCATATATTATTAAATAGAAATACACCGGTCAGTCCCGCCCGACTTGTTTCGAACCAATCCGCGGTCCTTTTTCAAGGTCAGTTCAAACGGACAGCCAACCGTGAGCTGCGCGCCAGGCAATCAGCACTCGCGCAGCTCGGCGTCTCGGCGCGGCCGACAAACATGTCGCACATAGTATGTGACATGACATAACACGACTACAAATACGTGAGAGACCAGTGTAATTCATTCTAATACAATTGTATTTCACGGTAGTTTTATTTTATAAGTTATGTATGAATTTTTGTATCCCATTGTAGTGGAACAAAGCGAAATACATTTTAAGTACAATTATGTATGACCTTGACTATATAAACGTAAATAAATTGATAGGTACTTTAAAAACAAAACACCACATCTATTACACAGGATGACCTGAAGTTTGATGCGCTTATTATAAATGGTGATTGACGAAACAAGTTTTTACTGAGCTTTTCGAGATGATCGTGAATTTACAATTATTCGGCATACTTTTTTCGACCGTATACTTTAGACTAAAGCAAGTATACTCAAAAATAACTTAAATAGCCTGTCCAATCACACTATAAAACAAGCGCATCAACCTTCAGGTCACTGTATATTTACTAAAAACAAATAAAACCTTCAAATTGCATCCAATGATCGTCATACTGTAAGCAATCCGTCAGAATTATTCCTGTCCAGTCCAGCAGTATTAGCAGTTTTATATCGATCAATACACTAACCGATTAATTTACTCTTATAAATATGTGACCGAGGTAAATAACAATTAATACAATCAGTACATCTGATTATTGTTTCAATTTTAATTTAGACAACAACGGCTATATCATGTAATACGAATTACAAAACGATTATAGCAATAAGTACACGTACTTATAATTATACTAGTACAGTCGACCAAGAAGTTCCTGCACCATCTCAAGTTACAATGTCATTTGTACGGCTAAAGTACCACTAAATGACAATTGGCCATATTTTTTGTGATGCTGTATCATGTGGAAGTATCATAAAAAATGGTTAAGAATTTACTTGGTAGACTAAGTGTGCGACCACACCGCCGCTTAAAAAACGGTGACGTTACGGAATCGCAACAAAATGTATGAAGAAACGGGGAGAAAACGTGACGGATACGACACGTCACTGCGTATACGCGACGGTTTGGTCGCACCCTAATACGTGCGATAATGAATCGTCCTAAATGGCAGTGAACTGATTGACCCAGCATTGCTAGCTAGAATTTAACTATATTTTGGAATCTCGTTGATTCTGTCCCTTGTTTGAATCAGTCCTGACGCTACGATAATAGGGAATATGCATTTAAAAAATAATAAAAACTTCTTAATAAAATATGAAAATATCGTAAAAATATGACGAAAAGTGAAATTAAAAGTAATATCGGTCAAGAAATGTGAAAAATAAAAGAGTTTTTTAATTACTAACTAGACAGCGGTTAGAAAAAGAGATCCGATATGACATGTGACGTCATGTCACAACTCCCTTATGAACTCCTCCATATTAAAATTCTGTTTTTCTAGAAAGAGATAAATCTTTGATAGCTTATATCTCGGTTATTTTTATAGTCATCCGTTTTTTTTTTCATTTTGTTTATTACATAAATGAGCTTTTAACGAAAGAAATGAATATTCCTTATTATTATACAGCTATTCCAAGAGCAGTTGGTATGTACTATTATTTTGCAAGATTTTGTCTTTAATACAATAGTATAAGCTAACTGTGTACAAATATTTAAAGTTTTACTAAAAAGGATATTCTCGCGGTCCGAACGCTCGCTACCTACCTACCTGTTACTACGACGGTTTTCAGACTTAATTAACAACCACAATATTTCAATTAAATCTATAAACTTCGGTTTGCTATAAACAACATCTAGCTATGGCAGTATACATACGAATGAATATATGTATTTGAATATTTACATATGTATGTGTATTTATCTTTCCTAAAAATATCTATAGATTGAAGTTAAAAGGACTGATTAGATTTAAGGCTCAAGAATAAGAAGGAAAGTTAAATTATTTATTTTATTTTTCTTTGTTTGCAATTTTTAGACGTTTCTATTGTAAAAGTGCGTCTATTCAATGCGTAAATACGTTATTTTGTTCAAGCTCTATTCGCACATCAATTACATTTGCCCCCTGACCCCATCGCAGCACATAAAGAGAACTAGAACAATGCGACTAAACAATTAAAGCACATAGTAAACTTATCTTCTTTTTAGTTGTCATAATATCCAATGAAATTTGAGTTTTGGTAGAAGTTTTCTCCCATAGCGGAGCCGTAATTTAGCGGTCGCTTTTCAAAACTTTGTTCTTGTACACAAGATGGCGTCGTTACCTAGACACGAATGGACGTTGCGTTAAGCTACGTTTAGACTACGACAGAAATTCCGACATAAATGTCTGTACTGTTTACACTTGAACGTATTTTTGGTGTCTGAGTAGTGTCTATTCGCAAGTGTACGGAAGTAGTGTCCGAGCTGTTCACACGCCAACCAGTTAGTGATTACTCGGTCATCATGGATAAACGTCGTGCAGCCGCTATTGCTACTATTGTAATAAAAAATCGAGAAAGACCAAAATGCAAAAGAAGTATTTGGGTACATCAATTCCCAAGTACTAGTATAATTTTCCTCACTTCCTTGTCCACTCTTTTTTTTCTCATTTTTCTTTTTTCATTATTGAGTTGTGTCCTTAAGTTATGAAATTTTCTGCTTATTTCTGTGGAGGTAGTTTTAAATTCTTCTGCTAAACTTTCCAACGCCGCCTGCTTTTTTACTCTATTTTTATAATCACTAGATAAAACATTCCAAAGCTCTGGTAGCCCTTCTACAAAAATTATGAGGTTTTTTGTGGCCTCCTTGCTCCACGTAAAACTCATTTTGTGTACTCCAACACGGTGCGGTGTATTGAAAATATCAAACCTGTTCGAAAACTTTTCGAGTACACTAGACACTTGGACACAACGTGTTCACACAGCGACTGATGCGACACTGATTAAAGTGTCACAATAAATTTTGCAATTGGAGACACTCGTGTTCATACAGAGACACTCGATGTATACATTGAGTGTACGGTGTATAGTGTCTTAGTCTAAACGTACCATTACGGTGACGAAACGCTCTCCAGGAAACAACGCTTCAGTGACGTCATGCATGGAGGAGACTGGTAATCCCACATCCAACGCTATAACATGACTTTAGAATCGCAACTGCTTTAGTAATATGTAGTATTAAAATGCAAGAGCAATAGTCATTACGTTTTGCGATACGGATTTCATATGTCGAAAGTTCTATGTACTTCTGGTTGCTGTCAAACATATTTGTTGACCTTCGAACGGAAGTATCGGTGTATATCCTAATTTCCTATCTTTGCATAAGACTAGTATAAAATTTAACATCAATACGAGAATACTTTGATGTCAAAACGTTTTCATTCACGATTATACAAACGTTTTGCAATAAAAGCGTCCACTGTGTGCCTGCCTTTCGTGCACCTCTCCATTTTGAATAATTACGATCGCTAATGGCAAGATAGAGTCGCGTTTACTGGCAGGATTTCACCATAGTGTCATGCCGTGGTTGCCGTGAGGCAGACAACACAAGGCGACACCAGCGATATGCCGCTGTGGCAGCATATCGCCTTTGAGCACACAACCCTTGGCGCCCAGCGGTTACACCGGTCGCATGCAATTTGGTGGCACGCAAGATGCAGTACTTACAACTAATGCACTGCTCAAATATCTGGTTCAAAATCCTATGAGTAGTCGCAACTGATCTGCTGCATAAGATGATGTTTCGCGTACAAATTTCGTCTAGTTCGTCAGCCAAATGTTACAGCTAGGCACGCGTACCTGGCAGCTCTGGAGCGCCGACGACTTGCCCCTGACGTTTGCTGTTACATGGTGTGCCGCAAACCGTTCAGGAGCGGAAGAAGCGCACGGCGCGCACGACGTACTGGCGGCAGATGGGGCACTCGGAGAGCTGCTTGGCGCAGTGCGTGCAGGCGGCGATGTGCCCGCACTCCAGCAGCACGCACTCCAGCGGCGCCGCCATGCAGATCTTGCAGCACTCCTCCAGCGGCAGGCTCTCCAGCTCTGCAACACACGCCAGCATGCTATACTAAGGAACCGACACCGGACCTGCTTTGAGGCAGGGTGCGCGTCTCACCGTCTCTGTAGCGGCGATGGTCCCGCCAGAGCGTGCGCGCGCGCGCCAGCAGGTCGGCGCGCTCGACGCAGCCGCGGAACTCCACGCGGTTGCGCGCCAGCAGCTCCTTCAGCTGGCGCACGCTCAGCGCCTCCAGCTCGCTCTCTTCCTGCAGCTGCTCCAGAGACACCGGCTGCGACGCGCCCGCTGAACCACCATTACAATTATTATTGGCTAATCTTACTAATATTATAAATGCGAAAGTATGGATGGATGGATGTATGGATGTATGGATGGATGGATGGATGGATGGATGTATGTTTGTTTGTTACTCAATCACGCCAGAACGGCCCAACGGATCTGGATGAAATTCGGCACATAGATAGAGAAAAGTGTGGAATAGCACATAGGCTACTTTTTATCTCGGAAAATTGCGTAGTTCCCGCGGGATAGCGATAAACGAATTCTTTGCAGACGAAGTCGCTGGCAACAGCTAGTCCTTCAATAAAATCTTCAACGTTTTATCGACGGACATTCGGTATCGGAAAAATGAAAATATCTCACGAGAACCATTCGTTTCGTTTCTGGATTCGGGCGTTTGGATTCTCATAATCTTAAAATTATCTCAGTGGTAGATACATATAAGATAATTTTTTGACCCTCGCTCCGGGTCTTTTCTGGTGCAAAGGTTGTCCATCGCTGTACAGCGTGGTAATGCTGCGAGTGTGATGGCCACCTTTGCGCCGGGAATGACGCGGGGCGGGTTGTTTGATTGATAGTTATTTTTTTTTTTGTTTATTTATTGTTTGAAAAAAAAAAAATATATATATAAGATAATCTTACTGGTATTGGTGTCGAAATCCTGAGGCGTCTCGGGTGCGGGCCGAGGGGCGGGGCGGACGGGGGCGGGGTCGGGCGGGCGCGGGGCCGGCATGGGCTCGTCCTGCAGGCTGGCGCTGTCGGGCTCGGCGCTGGCGGCGCGCGAGGACGCCGAGCGCAGCTCCAGCGAGGACGACGCGCGCACCGGCGTCGCCGGCAGGGAGCCGTCGCTCGCCGCCAGCAGCACCTCCGAGTCTGCACAGAAACGAATAGCTTATGCTTAGACGTGGCACGCTCGCGCTGCGCGGGTCCGTGCGTGGCGCGGCGCGTACCGTTGGGCAGCGGGTCGGCGGGGCGGCGCACGAACTCCCAGCCGGCGTCGTCCAGGTCCTCCACCTCGAAGCAGTCGGCCGTGTCGACGCGCGCGCCGGCCCCCGCCCCCGCCCCCGCGCCCGCGCCCGCGCCGCCCTCCGCCGGCAGCGGCACCGTGATGCGCTCCTCGCCGCCTGCAAACCACCAGCATATCGTACGGGCTCTCAGAATACACATACGACACGCAGCATTTCCTTAAGTTGTTTATGAAAATTGAAAAATCCATTTTTGTAAATACTTGTCTTTTTCTGGTTCTACCAGCACGTGTATTTTACTAGTAATTTTGTGACTTTTGATCTCCTGACTGAGTTATCTTTCATTAAAACCTAATATTTCAAAATAGAAAGACTTCAGCATGCATTACTTCATTATAGTCTCTATGATATGTGACAGCAAGAATTATGTCATAACTAGCATACAATCATTTAAAATGTAGACCTGGCGTGGCGGTGAAGCGCTCGCGGTGCGGCGTGTGCGCGTGCGCGGCGTTAACGCAGCCCCCTGCAAGTACCACAGCAAGGTCTTATTTGTAGGTACATGTATTGTGTCACTAGGAAAATTATTCAGTCAGTCTTATCTGACACATTACGTTTTAATTACTCATTTATAATATGAAATTCTAAATTTTGGTGCTGTCTATTATACATATAATAATTGTTGATAAAATACTCCTAACATTTACTGATTTCTATAACAATTTCTAAATCACAGATGCTTTTTAAAGATAGTCACATTTTACTTTTGTTTTGTTGGATAATTTTGGGAGGTCACAGTCCCATTGCCTTCCCTTGGACCACAATCATAGCTTTTAGGCATTCTTAATGGACCATTTTAGACAAGGCCAACACCCGACACAATCCATTGAGACATCAGGTCTATGAAATGAAATTCATTATATTCATATCGGACAGTCCTGGAGGTCAATACTGGATATCAGCCTCGTCCAAACAATCCGTAAGGCTCCCATCCTTTGACCAGGCTAGATCGCCACAAGCCTGCTCCTCGGAGTCGAAAAGAAACATCAACTTTTATGCTGCTTCTACACCGTATGCTGCATGACATCTATTAGGTTCATCAATTTGGAAGCACTCAAAATAACAGCATCGTCAAACAGATCGGTCGTAACATTCCTGGTAAGAATCATGGTTACCTCCATTGGTGTCCGGCTGTGGCTGTGCGGGGTAGGCTTGGGGCTGCGAGCGTGCGGGGCGCGCGGGGGGCGGCGGCGCGGAGGGGCGCAGGTCGAAGGCCGACGTCAGGAAGTCGTTGATGTTGTTGGTGAAGCCCTTCAGCGACGGGAACTGCGCCCGCGGCGCGCGCCGCCGGTACGCCGCGCTGTTCACGTGCGCCACGCACAGCGTCACCAGCTCCTCCTTCTCTGTTAAACACCGCAACAGATCTTCATGACGACCGGATAGCCTAGTGGTTAGTGACCCTGACTATGAAGCTAGAGGTCCCGGGTTCGAATCCCGGTAGGGACAGACATTTGTATGATGATAAATACAAATTTTTATGCCCGAGTCATGGATGTTGTATGTATTTAAGTATGTATTTATCTACATTATATATGTATGTTCATCCATTACCTGGTACCCATAGTACAAGCTTTGCTTAGTTTGGGATTGGGTCGATTGGTGTAATTTGTCCCAAGATATTTGTTTATTTATTATTATTATTATTTATTTATTTATTATGACACCTAACACTCGGTGTCAAGTGATTTTTACAGTTCAAATGAATGATGCAGCAAATTTCTTTGGAAGTCTATGCGGTAGGTGCTGTCGTTTCATTATCTGAAACTTTTATTTTCTCATGTAATGTGATTCTGCAATTTCAAAAATACCTAGTGACATAAAATATCTCAAAAGAAAACCATTGAATGCCATATAAAGGTAATGAAACAGGTAGAAAAGGATGGCCGTAAATGGGGAGTTAAGATTTAGAGCACAGACGATACAGAAACAGTTCTACTCAACATTTGGCTCAATGTATCAAACCTAACACTTGATCTTATTCAAAATATAATAAATAAAATAATATAAATATTTAAAAATGTAAGAAAAATATCCAACTGAAACAAATGTGAACATTTAGAAAAACCATATAATACTTAGATTTTTATAAGACCCAGTTCCATACATAATTAAATTTGAAATTTTCTAAGTCCCAGCTCCATATGGCCACCTTTTCTAACATTCCAACTAAAATAACTTCTGCTAATGTTTTGTCTACTAATTTTACTGACACTGACATTGTTGGCTAATCATCAATATGACTCAATGAATGACCGTGAAAAATTCAAAACCGCAATTACAATCCAATCGGAATTGCGCATATGAGTGGACTGTTCTAGAAGCGTTATCAGCAGTATCAGCGAGGTGTAGCGGGCGCGCGGCAGGTGCGGGCGGAGCACTCACCGACGCAGCCGCGTGTGGAGACGTTTTGGCGCTGCAGGAAGCACTGCAGGTCGCGGACCTTGAGGTGCACGATGGCCACCCTCTGCAGCGGGCGCGTGGACAGCGCGCGGCAGGGCGCGCACATGGTGCCGCCGCCGCGCCGCAGGCACGCGCTGCAGTAGAAGCGCTCACACTCCGAGCATGCCCGCTTGCGCCGGAACACGCTGAACTGCACGGCACAACTCTCGCACGGCATCCTACAGCACCCGCGTCCTCGCACTAACATTTGACATGCTCGCGCGACACCACCGATTGTTTTGTATCTATCACGAATTCATGACACCACTTCCTGATAAGTTTTTAGCGATTTTCCTGATGATTTGATCGATCATTAGTATTATTATAAAAAAAAAACAAACATTCACACAACAGCTGCCATCATGGAAGGTTGCGTTTCGTTACTCTTATTTTTATGAAAGAAGTGTAAGTGACAATGTTTCCGTTTCACTCATTTCACTTTACCTATAAAGAATGCGGTGAAGAATAGAATGGCAAGTGCTACTGCGTGAAAAGAATCGTATACATGCATTCTAAAAATATGGTAGCGTTTTGAATTAACAAACATCAAAGACTTGCGTTCAGTTCGTTCTAGAAAAAATCCCATAATCCCATATTATAATTATTATAATATAAATCCGGTTTTATTTGGTATTGCATTAAGAAGGTGTATTCTTACTGAGCTGGCAAAACGTCGCATTTTTGCTGATTTTTACGATTATTTCACAGAAATTGAATGAGTTTCAAATGCGCGTCTGTAGGTAGTGCACTTCGCTTTTAGTGTATGAATGTGTCCAATACAGTGATTAATCGTGACGGACTTTTATTTTCGTATTAAAGGGATAAAATAATATATCTCGTTTAATAAGAAAATAAAAGTCCATTACGATCAACACCATCATTATTGAATTGCTTCGCAGATGTGTGCAGCTTTCATGACGATGATTTTCCTTCACCGAAAAGCACATACATTCCGAAAAACTCAGATGTGCGAGCCCGGGATACTACGTACTTAACCTTAACTCATTTTTATTATAAGTTAACTAACAATAGGTAATTTAGCTAAAGGGTGAGGCAGAAACAAATATCAGAACCCAGCAGAGTGAGCGGCTCCGCGCGAACGCGCTCGCCATTCAGCCCCGAGCCTACTAACGGTTCACTGGACACATAGGTTTCAGAAGTCATTTTTTCTGTTCCGTTAAAACTGGGGACGCCCACTTCTGTACATAGTTAAGTAAATACTTACGTCTCTGAATACGTTGTTATTATTTTGACGAAATAATCAAGTTAGGTAGCTACCTACTTATATCTGACGGGCTATTCAGGATTTCATTGACTAACGTTACTTCATAAAATAAATGAGTCGTTGTTTACGTAGTACCTACACTACTTTTATTTCTCGAACCTATTTTTGTAGTAATCTGTAGTCCTTTTTATTAAACATAGATTTTAATATAAAATTTGTTTTTGGTACCTATTCAGTCTGTCGTGTCGAACTTGGCTTTACTGATGATTTAGGTAGTATTATTTATACATTACTACAGCTTCATTTCACCTGCGATGAACTTTCGAGATTGATATCGGTGGTAGTGCATAGGCTCGTGAGCTCGTGACACTCGTGAGTGCATAATGCGCGTCCTTTGTGTGCAAATGCACCGCTCGAGCGCCTGCCCGCCTCGCGCTCTCGCTTCACTTGCTGTTGTTGCGCTGATATTTTAAGCAGGCGCTTAAAAAAAGTTGCTATTCTAATCGAAATATGTTGGTGATTTATTAAGTTTAGGTTATTTTAGGTTGCTGATTACAACCGTATAATTCATTAAACATAATTATTAAAATTTCATCTGTATTTAAGTATGATTCGGAAAGTTAATGATATACTATACATTGCCTACCTATTTGGAAAAATACGCAAATCCCTTTTTTATCATAAAATATCTCGGTACCAAACCTACATTCAAAAGGCACGTTAGAAATAAACTAACTTAAAGATTTATTTAATAATAGGTGTTGTTTATTCATTTAACCGGAAAGTTATCTATGAGTCAGACTAATTACCTTACCTATAATTAGAATAGGTGTATACTTAGGTACTAAGTTAAGTAATATTTTTGCAAATATGTGTATTATGACACATAATTATTTGTATGAATGCAAATTGATTCTGCTAGTGTTGTACGCATACACAGCAACCTACGTAATTTCTAAAATGAGGCTTGACACGATTAATTATTTGTTACTTACATATTTTAATTAATGACGTAATTAACAGGGCAAACAGAGCGACAAAAAAGTCGATAAGCTAAATACTATTTTGGAATATGACTGAAAAACATTTTTAGGGTACCTAACATATCTAAAAAAAATAAAATAAAAAGAAAATACAACCGAATTGAGAACCTCCTCCTTTTTTTTGAAGTATGTTAAAAAGGGAGGTCTCGTCGTTCACCATCTGTGCGCCTATTTAACTCATACGTAAGTAGATGCATGTATACGTCACCACTGATTTCTCAGAAACGGTTATAAACTTTTAAAATTAAGTTGGTATAATACTTAGGACTGTGGTAGAGACCTAAGGTAGAGGAGTAAAATCTCAAGTCTCCAAGACGGGCTTCTGCGGAACAGGATTGACTTTATAGGCAAAACTACAAGTTAAATTCTCACCCAGAGTTAAGTAGTGTCTAAAAGTATGGAACTGACATGCCTAACTCAGATAGATTCGTGTAAAAGTTCATACAAATCATTATTATGAAATTTAAAGTTAATTCTTACATAGATACAGTCATCAGAGTCAGAGACTACTTCTTTCCACTTGCTACGATCCTGATATACCTCTTTCGTTTCATCTACATTCATCAATCTCTTCATAAATGTTCGCCGGTTCCAGGTACTCCCTGAACTATCTTTTTTTCAATACTTCTCTTACATATTTGGTCCAGGAACGTCCGTCTAGGGCGTTCCCCTGCCCCTCCCAACGCAACCATTCACATTCAGTTGTTCATGGTTGCTTTAAATTTATGCGGAACCCCCAGCATGCGATTCCAACTCACACACAGCCTGTTTTTTTCGGGGCCTGTCTCCCAACATAAGATGACGCAGGTCGACGTAGGTATTGTGTTTACCTACTTATTGCAGGATCCTTTCTTCTTGCTGTTCATAAATTTTATGCATATCGCTATTATAACATCCAATGATAGTGGAACCTCTAAGTTTTGTTGAATGAAACATTATACATATTAACGCTTAATTATAATATCTTTGTACCAATTGTATTTATCAAAAAATAGGTGTCAAATACCTACTACAACATTTTGTATGCCCACACACAAATATTATTCACACCAATGGACACACTGGTTGTACCGATTGTTTGTTAAACTCCTAGGCGGTGTCGCCCCCCTTTTAAAAACACAAGTTTTGTGAATAAAGTTTGTGTTTGTCCGTCGTGACGTCACGCGGCTTGTGGACCCAGCTGCGCTGCCACGAATCACCAAGCTGCCTGAGATATTAATAAGCATAAATTACGTTTAATTTACGTTTAATTAATGAGTAAATTATGAGATGTGCTGTAGTAAAATAATGACGAAGTTGCATCGATCTAGAGATAACGCGTCGGTGCTGAAACGCCGTCTTGGAAAGTAACACCTTGCGATGCGGAGTGAGGTCTTATTTAAAATATTTACTTCGTGATAGCTGATTCTAACATTGTTCCGTGACGAGAGATCTAAGAGTAAGATTAAATTTTTGATAAATTGTTGATTGTGATCAGGTAGGAATATAAATGCGATACTGCGTAAAAGAACAGCCTCCCTGATGTGCCGCGCGCGCGGTAGCCCCAAAATTCTTCTGAACGCAATGTTGGATAATCCAGCCGATAAAATGACAAGGCACATGAACTATACATATTTAATTCACCTGAGGTCTAATTTAAACTAACAGCTTGTCATCTAACTAATATTATAAATGCGAAAGTATGGATGGATGGATGGATGGATGGATGGATGTTTGTTTGTTTGTTACTCAATCACGCCAGAACGGGCCAACGGATCTGGATGAAATTCGGCACATAGATAGAGAAAAGTCCGGAATAGCACATAGGCTACTTTTTATCCCGCAAAATTGCGTAGTTCCCGCGGGATAGCGATAAACGAATTCTTTGCAGACGAAGTCGCTGGCAACAGCTAGTCCTTCAATAAAATCTTCAACGTTTTATCGACGGACATTCGGTATCGGAAAAATGAAAATATCTCACGAGAATGTGCCGCGCGCGCGGTAGCCCCAAAATTCTTCTGAACGCAATGTTGGATAATCCAGCCGATAAAATGACAAGGCACATGAACTATACATATTTAATTCACCTGAGGTCTAATTTAAACTAACAGCTTGTCATAATGACATAATTCTTAAGCTTTTGTAAAATCACTAACACACTAACAATTTATGGACATTGTCTGAATTAAATAAATATTATTATTATAAAGTTGATTAAAAGTTTAGTAAGGAAATAAGTTTTATATTATATGATGAGTGGTCTATGGATCATTTACTTAGCTACTTACTAGTTTATTGTTTTATCATATCAAAGTTTATCATGCATGCATGCAGGCGGACCTTTGTAGTAGAAGGTAATATAATATCAACCGGCGTCATAAGGCGCGATTAAAAAACTTCTCTATCCAAATACAATATTAATTTATCGCTGATTTGTTCGTATAGGTACTCGTATACCGACACATTAGGCGACTTACACCGCCCACAAAATTACGTCATCTCCATAATATATTATACACTATTGTACACCTTGTGTGTAAGCATCCATAGTAGAACTGGAAGGTGAACGGTAATTTCGCGAACCCGGCGTCAGCTGAGGTGTCCGAGTGGTTAAGGAGTTAGACTTGAAATCTAATGGGTTATACCCGCGCAGGTTCGAATCCTGTCCTCAGCGGGTTTTTTGCATTTTTGTATAAACGCTATTTTATGCATTTTTTAATAAAACTCACCTAACCGCTGAAATACGAAGAAAACGTTAAGAGAAAAAATACTTATCTTGAGTTGCACAAGTTAGGTACTTAACGGTAACTTTAACCATAATCAACGATTTTGACAATATGTCATAGGTTACACAAATCACATACACAAATCCCGTCTTGTATACCCTTACGGGGTAGACAGAGCCTAAAGCAACAATACCTAAAAGGCTACGTTTAGCATGATTGTAGCCGTCAAAGGGGAATCAAAATAGTGATAGGTTGCTAGCCGCATCGCCTATAACGTGTCCTAAGAATTAAGCCATTACCTTGATGGGCTTTTCCATCTGCGCGGAACGAGAAGCAATTGATACATTCTATGTTTTTCTTTGCTCCCAGACCAGCGTAGAAACATCCATAACTCGGGAAAAAATATTCGTGCTCATCACACAAATATATGCCCTTACCAGGATTCGAACCCAGGACGCTTGCTTCGCAGGCAGGGTCACTACCAACTAGGCCAACCGCGTCGTCATAATGCCCTTACCAAATATGAAACTTCCCTATCCATATAAGTATGTATTTCTCTATGTATCGTTGTCTGGTACCCATAACACAAGCCTTACTTGCGCTTACTTTGGGACTAGGTCAATTTGTGTCAAAAATTTCTGTCAAAAATCGACGGTTACGGTTAAAGTTATATATAAGATGGTGCAACTCGAGACTTAAGTAGGTATCCTTATAAATTGAAACGAGCGATGTTCTGGGAAATATTTGAGAGCGGTTAAATACATGATTCACGAGGTTCTCGGAGCTGGCGATTGACCACAGTTATGCAGCTAACGAACCACACCTACCTGCGTCACCTGCGTCGCGCCGCTGCAGCAATCAGCAAAAGAGCAGGAAATTGCTTCCAATTTTATCCATCGTTGACGTACATGATTAGCTGTAAAAAATGTTTTTTGTATAAATAGACATTTTATTCAGCTAGCAACCCACTTAAAGCATGTTGAAATATTACAGTTGAATTTCACTTATTTTTATAATATTTTCTACGGGATGCAGACTGCGATTATCTACCTTTAACGATCGCCCGATAAAACTCTAATAGGTACATATAATAACTGTCTACATCCCGTAGAAAATACGTTGATTAAAATTGTATTATTGTAATTGTTAGGTATTTTTGTTATTAACTTGTTGATTTGCCCCAAATTGCCCAGGTTTTTGCAGCTGCGAGTCATGCAAATAATCTGACTTGCTAAATAATACTTAAGTATATTAAAAACAGTAAAGACTCAAAAATAACGTTAACCTAGCTAAATCTAAACTATGAATGAAAACCTGATAAATATTAGTCTTAATTCATAGCCGATTTTAACAAAAACAAAGTTACCTACGTATCTAGGTACGCTTAGAAACCTACAAAGTTATATTTAACTGAAAATTTTAATACAAAAAGCAGAGAATTTTGCAACAAAGGAGGAAGCCACGGACGTAAAGTAACAGCTTTGTATAAATTGTATTTTAATTTAAATATGTCGAACCATATCTGAGGCCGAACCGATAGCGTGTCATCAAAACTGAATAGTTAGGAAAAACGTATTTAATGAAACTATAGATTCGAGTTGTTTACACAATTTTGTTAAAATAAAAAGCATTGATACAGCCGAAATGACCGATGTGGGTTGTATTTTCGCGAGTCAGCGTGCGCCGGCGCGTGTTAAACAGCTGAACACACGGCGTGCACGTGTGCGCTCACGCACACACGCGCGCCGTTACTGCGCCTGATTATTGCTAGCTTTCAGTTCAATGATAAAGCCTTCTTTTGACGCGGTAGGTACATAATAGGATATCATTGTATTTTGCCAGACTGCCAATAGGTATGTAGGTATAGGTACAGACACATTGTGCTACAATTAAACAGAATCCAGTAGGGGAGATAGGGGAGCATTGGGCACTTTTTTACTTAAGCCTTAATAAAAATGCAATTTTTTAACAAAATCAACTTTTTACTCCTTATATTAGTAGCACATGTATTTGGCTTCAATTATACCGAAGAACACTTATACAATTATAATCAGTCTCAAAATTGCAAGAGATTTTCTGAATACTGTCAAAAGTGCCCAAACCTCCCAATGGTCGGGAGGTTTGGACACCTCAATGGGAGGTTTGGGCACTGTATTAAATAGGCCACTTAATGGTAAATTACTTGAATATTAAATAATATAATCATAAAAACTTGCAATAAAATCAACAAACAATCCCTTTGTAATTTCTTCTATGGCACGTAATATTATTTCTTTAGGGATTTCGCGTCGCTTATTTTTCTTTTAAAATTCAAACGGCATTTTTCTAGAAAAAATAATATAATAATTAGTAACACAAACAATAATAAAACATCAAAAGTATTTAGTATTCAAATTGAATATTTACACGCAATTTAAACCCGTCGAAATAATTTTCTTTTAACAGAACTTACTTTTTACAGCGATTGCCGAAACAAACAATAGTGGCGCTCAGCATTGGGCATGCCCAAACCTCCCTTTAAAATTAGTGCTCAATGCTCCCCACCCCTTCATTTCACAAATAAATTCAAATATGTTTTTTGTAGTCTAATGTTTTACCTTAATTTATACGTTAATATTAGCTTTCGTAAACACATAACTAGATGACAATACAGAAACTTACGGCTTTACGCAGATCACGTTGTTATTTCCTTCGAAATCACATCAAAATATTTACTTTTGCACGCACGAAACGGTCGACACCATGTGACACTGACAACTAATCAAAATGGCAGATGACATTAGCCTGAGCGGTGTTGCCAGTTAGTAAGCTAAACTACCACAGTATACAAAATTAAGTACCTTTCATACGACCCGACTTACGAGGTGGTGCCCGAACCTCCCGACTGCCCAATGCTCCCCTATCTCCCCTAGTTATTTAAAAAAAGTGTGAATCTTAAGAAAGATTTTTAAATTAAGTATTCAAATTCTTTCAATTGCTGTTTAAAAGAATGTTCTGACTTACAAGCAATTTTGTCACTAGGCGAAGATACCTAATCATGCGATTTATGAGATATTTATCAGATATGTCACACCTAACAGGGGCCTTACCATGACGTCCTAATTCCGACTCAGTTCAAGTTTTAGCTGGGTATGGCCGCCAAAAATTGTACGGTAACGGTCGTGAAGGTAACACACGTGAAATTTGTAAAGCCCAGAGTACATGACAGAGATTTCTATCATCATCATCATCATCATCAGCCCGAAGACGTCCAACTGCTGAACAAAGGCCTCCGAAATAAATGGAAAGGATGTTCAGTCATTGCAATAATAATGTTCACATCATTATCATCATGAGCCTATACAATGCTCGTTTTAATTTTAAATAATAATAGTATATAATAATATTAGGAGTACAATAGTGCACACTCAGCTTAATAACAGATCACGAATGTTACGTAACGCATATAGTAACACATGGTATCATTCGTGAATCAAAAATGCTGTGGACATAACATTAAAGAATTTACATTCGGTGAGTTTTGAAGTTAGAAAGCACTGAATAACTCTATTCGTTAAAGGAATAGTCTACTCACATCTACAAGTTATAATTATGCATCAACTTGTGTTCTTACTATGGATATTTACTGCCCAAAACGTAAAATAATAATGGAACAAAAACGCTGGCCAGGTTTTTGTTTCATTCTGTCTTAAACGAAATGGCGGATTACTTCCGTAGTTGGACAACCTGTAGTGTGGGTGTTGCCAGACCCAATGAATGTATTTGCGGCCCTGGATTCTCGTTATTTTCACAGTAACATGGTAACATACGTGAAGTAACGCACGGGAACGAAAAGTGAGACAGATGTTTGAAGTAACTTTTAACACACTTTATTGCGCTATTTTATTAAAATAATTCAATAGGAATATAGCAAATTAAGTGAAGAACGTTAGCCATTCCGAATTTATAGATTTGCGAATGAAATTGTGTATATTTTCTGACTTCGATCTGTGCGATATCGCAGTGGGACACATAATTTTTGTATGAACGCGAAAATGAACCCTTTGTATATTGTTGTATTAAAATTAACAGGAAACGTTAATCTACTTAAATTAAATTTATATATGTATAAAAAGAGCTGCAGATCAGATAAACCTTTAAAATTTATTATAAAACAAAAATACATGAAAGTTATAATAATTTAAGCGAGTGGGACACTGACTTTTTCTCAAATGTACAATTTTTGGCGGCCATACCCAGCTGTCACTTTTAGTATGAATCTGACAGCGAGCGAACCTAAACTGAATCGCATTAAGACGTCATGGTAAGGCCCCAGATACACAGATTTAGGCGCCTTTAAAAACTTAAATTGTTAAAATACCGAAGTAAATACGTGAATGTATAGCGAAGACGTGTAGCGAAGAGTAGGTGTAACTGTATTCAATACAACTACCACTTTGACTTATTGGCATTTCAAATCATAAATTAGGAGTGACGCTTATCCGCTTCCCTGCAAATTGGCAAGCAAACGAGATACGCAACATCTCGACACGTAGCTAATGTGAACACGCGTGGCACGCCACGCCACGCTGTCACTAGTGTTCGGGAGCCGCGTGTCACGGCACGCCACACGTCACGTGCCTGGCATCGATCGCCCGCCCTGCACTTAGGAACCCGATCATGTCCTGATGAGATTGGATTTTGATCTCAAACAAAAAGCTGATATCGAATCGTGGCTCGTAAGAGCTTGCGCCGAACCTTTGTTCTATTATTGCTTTATCGTTTTTTTCTTGATAATTTTATTCCGTAGATGAAATTGTACCGAGTTTTTGTAAGGCATTTATGGAGGAAACTCCTGATTGTGACGTTTTAATTTCGTAAACATTAGGGATATAGCTACATCAATTCAGCTCTACACCGTAGAGTTTAATTATTAGGCTGCTTTATTTGTTTCATGTTGATTAAAATTTCATAAAAGGTAGGTGTGGTAGAGTGGGGGATTCATAAAGAACTGCAAAATAGACTAGATACTACCTAGACTAGTCATTTTGGAGGGGTCTCGTTGTGGGTCGTGCATTGACCAGTTGATCAGACCTATGACTCCGTGTAATACCTTATAGAGTATAGTTCGAGTTATGATTGCATTTCAAGCGCGAAGATCTCCGCGTGCAAGTTTTTCTTAAAACACACCCCAGAGCATGAAAGCCACTGAAGCCCCCGGGCCCATCCGTTTTTGCTCGCGCTACACAAAGCCATGCCCAGTCATTATCATTTATTCAAGTCCGCCACAGACTGTGTTCCGTATGTGTAGCTTAATAACAAAGTGTGGGAGACGCGAAATACCTACCTGTTTTCACGTTTTGTTTCCAGTGAATTCAGATATCACAATACTTATTCTGTTTCTGCCGTTTTAGGACGCGCGTCCACAGAGGACGTGTATAGAAAAAAAGTAGGTTCGGTTACCACAGGGCGGGTGGATTTTTGAAAGTATTCCCAAATGTTTATGATCCCGATTGTATACAATGTAGACGATACACACCTAACCTACAGGGCGTACGTAGGTTTAAATAGATATATATTCCGACGTACTAAAACAACGGGTAACTTTCCATACAAAGTTGTATGAAAAGCGATGCTTTATTTTTACTTGTCAGTGTATTGTATATTACATTTGAAATTTACTAACGATTGTTAAAAATGGTTTATCTGGGTCGTACGAAACTTATTTTCCTACAGCAAAGAATAAAGAATTTGTTTATTATTTTACTCTAATGTGGTGAAAGAGTCAACGACAAGAGGCCCTTGTGGCGCTTGGCTCTTACGTTATTGTTGTTGTGCATTACGTTAGTTAGGTATATTTAAAATTTACATCTTGATTACGTTATTAAAAATGTCCTCGTGTGTAACGGTCGGGGCCGACCTGCACCCCGAGGTGATCGGTCCAGCTGCTATAGATATCTTGTCTGCTGGCGGACCTGGCTCCTTACATAACTATCTTTGAAAGTTGTATTTACCGTTTAACAGAGAACTTAACTTAATACATACCCACATGTATTAAAAATCTGGCACACTTATAGACTGACATTCTGAATCATCAACATTCAAACCAAAACCTATGACCTATATAGCTGAATATTTTACAACCCATGGTGTAGTGCAAGAAATTGGGGCAAACGTTTGGTAGTTCCCATGGCATAGGAAATTTCAAAATGAAAATACCCACGCTTAAACTTTTAAATATTAAGAAACAACAAAATTTGTCAATATTTCGGCATTAATGCGTTATAAGAGTTTTCAATGATTCACGGTTACGTTCATCCGAAATATTATAGACGGGATATGAATAAAGGTATTCGCGGTTCATATCCCGCCTATAATATTTCGGATTAATGCGTTATGCTTGGTTCAGTGATTAAAGAGATGAGTCAGATATTTAATAGAGGCAGAGACTAGATTCTGAGGCAGTAAGATATTTACTAAGGAATAAGTCAAAAATTATTGGTGACTTCCGTTTCTATAGTGATCAGACGGCATGCCCGCATGAATGAATTGCAGCTACGCACCGCAAATGGAGAATCTAATTTGACTATAAAATATGTAAGGGGCATACCGAAAATTATTACAAACACTGAATACGAAGCAAAAAAACTTAATAGCAAACGATTAAGAAGTGTCTATTTCAGGAAGTTCTTAATAACGACGCAATGAACTGTGTACTGTATTGTTGAGTTCATTAAGGTTTGACCTAAAGGTTATTGACTAATGGTCATTTGACAAGCAGCGTTTCACCAAATGATCAGTTGGTAAACGAGACATTTGACAAAAGTATCATCTTATAGGGGCACACAATAGCAAATGATCAATTGGCAAACACTACACTTGCTAAATGTATTAAATAATAAAATGTCAATTGATTTCCATTTCACCAAATAATATGTTTCGCATAATATTGTAAATTTCAAAATTTATCATAGGTGTGCTCAGTTTTTTCGGACTGTCATAATCGGCTAGATTTCGCGGCAGCTTCCGGTACCTACGCTGCGACGCGAGTCTGGAATAACATCCCACAGCCTTTAAAAAATTCTACTTCATTGACTGCTTTTAATAATAAATTAAAACTCCATTTTACTTATGGAACAAACTCCTTCGGTCTAGCCGACTATGTCTACCGGTAATAAATTGTCGTATTTTTGTTTGGTTCTCGCTGGCAAATGTTTAAATAAATAAAAAGTGATGTATTCAGCTTTCGGGCTTCTTTCGAGTTGATTTGTTCAGGCTAAGTATATGTATTTTTTATTGTGTTGTTTAAAGGATCCACTGAAAAACAGCGTCGTTGCCCCTGGTGCTCTGACACATGCTGAGTTGGAATCCCATTTCAATACAACAAACAATTTTGTTATCTATTAGGCATGGAACTCTTCTGAATACAAACTGTCATTATACTATTATTGTTGTTGTTGAGAAATAAATATTTCTTTCTTTCTTTCTTTCTTTCTAGTAATGTTCTCGTGTACCTACTTATAAAATTGAATACATACAGGCTTTATTTTTATTTATGTGGGTAGAAGTATTGAGAATTTATTATTAACTTTTACTTGCAATAATATAATATTATTTACAACATGACGCGTCGCGTTTAACAGGCAGCTGGCGCCTGCCGCTTTCCTTAATAATAAAATAAGTCTGGCTGCTTGTACACAAGTGAAAAGAAAGTGCGGAAATACTGCAAGGATACATATATATTTATGTATACAAGTATGGGCCAGCATGATGCGCATACGCAGACACCCTCCATTGTTACGGTCTCCGGACGTCAGCGCGCCGCCGCGGCCGGTGACGCTGTTGACATAACCACCGCTGTAGATTTAATTGCATAAGATAATGATAAATACTTTGACCTAAATCATAACAAGGTGGCATGGAAATTGCGTCTGATTCATGCCATTCTGATTTCATTTTCATTGTTTAGTAAGCTTGTCTATTCACGCGCGCACTGTTGGCATGCTTCAAACGATAATTGCAATTAGCTGTTACCCGTAACTTATTCGTTAATCGATATCCCGCGGGAATCACGCAATTTTCCTGCACAAAAAGGAGCATTTGTGTTATTCCAGACTAAAATCCGGCAGCCGATCTGGCGAGAAAGTACAAAAAACATCCATACACAGTACAGTTTCAATCACAGCAGCAAAATGGTACAAAACAAATAGTAGGTAATCTTTAGTGTGTTTGGTGTGAAACAAAACAAGTTTATTGCATAAGGAAGTCCTAGAAACCTAAATATGTAAACATCGTATGATTTGCGGATCCGCTGACTTGCTACCGCACTCTCTATGACGCGTGGACGCGATTCAACATCAACATCACAATAATTCAATAATTGGTAATGTAATCTATACATGTAATATAATCAATAATAACAAGCATTGTTTAGTTTTAGAGGTGGCAGCTAGTGCTCAGTCAAACGGGCATAATATTTCAACTGTGAGTCGCGTAATGTCGGTTGCATTCGGTTTCGCACGGGGACGCAAAATGATTTGACGGTTTTATATGAATCCTTAAAAAAACTTTAGTGATTTTCTAAAAAAGGAATTGATTAAAGTACCTTTCACTATTTCTTCGCAGTCAAAACTCACATATAACTTTAATTTGCTATCTCCGCGATATATTGTAAAGACAAGTCATGCCAGGCCAGTTTTTAAACATTCGATGGATGTGTATGAGAGTGGCCACAATAGTCATCTATAGAAGGTCAATAGTAGTCTTTCACATTGTCATCTATAGTAGTGAATAGTAGTCTTTCGCATTGTCCGTTTGTCTATCTGCCTGTTTTAGCCAGGTGTCAGTATTCGCTAGAGTTAGATGTTAGATAATATAAGTTTTAACATTTTCTGTACTTTTTTCTATCATCAATTTACATCGAACTTACGGTTTCACTAAAAGAAGTAGGTATGATGGAATCAGGCTAGACCTACCTCGTGCAACCTACATTTTTGAGCCACTAGTGAGTCAACGACTAAACAGTTAGTAATTTGAGCTCAGTGCATAATCTCGGCATTTCCAAGTACATTTAGCTAGGGTCAGCTAGCAGCTGCCGCTAGTCAGGCGATGCTGAGTCAGGTCTCGTGACACCTGACGGGTCGATGCTCGCACCTGACGGCCACTCTGTACCTAACGCATTGTTGCTTCTGTCAGCAACACCGTGTGCCTACTCGTGGGTTTGTTCATATTTTTAACGAATAAACTTAAGTTATATTTATACCATGATGACGTCAGAGTGGGCAGCAGAGCTTTCTGTTGCCATCTCAGAACTCTGAACTGCAGTGCGGTGTGGAAGGCAACGAGAAACTACTACACTTTTTTATTAAGGAGAGTTGTCATTTCCGCGGGAATTCGATCATTCGTACGATTAAGTAGTATAGTCTAGTTTCTATTAGTAAAATTAATTTAGTTAATCAATTGTGTAATTTCATAGTCCTTCATATAAATACACGTAATATACAAACAAACACTTACCTCTTCACAATATAATATTAACATAAACATATAGAAGTATTCATTATCCTCGTGTGAAAGTATGTTAATGTTTGTCGTTAAAGGTTTAAATAAAGCCAATATAGTTACACATATAAAATATTAAAAAAAAGGTAGAGTCAGCGCCAAATAAACCGTAAACATTAAGTTGCTGAATATATGTTCATGTATGGGCTTACTGGCTTAAATAAGAGCATGTGTTCGTACTTCGTGGTTTTGAACTTTATTAAGCATGCTACGAAAGGTAAGATGTACTCGAGGACTTCCTGGCAATCATAATGTGTTTTGTGCTTTGTTTTGTTTTATGAAATAAGACGCTAAACGTGGTTAGTCGCCTGGTGGTAGTGATCAATACCAGCATGGACATCTATATACTACATATGGTTAGAGGGCTAGGATATATTACCTCATGTGCCAGTTATTTCACCGGCTGTCTTACCCTCCACGCCGGAACACATCAGCGCAAGCGCTGCTGCTTGGCGGCAAAATTGGCGATAAAATGGCGGTTATAGACCGAACGAACTATGCAAAAGGTCCTACCACCCGCAAAATTCTATCCCTAGCGCAATTTCATTAAATTTTCAACAAAGGCTACAAATTTTCCAAAACTGAATCGACCTCAATCTAGTTAAAAACAAAACTTGCGTCCACTGTACATTTCCAAGCAAAGTTTTCCGTCGAAATCGGAACCAGGAGTAAATTGAGTTACAAAGACCTAACATGGCCACTAATTTATTGAATTATTTAGAGTATACAGATCACTGGTTTTAGGCCTCGCATCCACCACAGCTGTGCGACGTAATTATGCGGCAAGCGAGGAAAAAGTCCACTGGCATTACTGTTAAAACCTCTGCCTACATAGCTGTAGTAGGCGTAAGTGGTATTTTTCCTTACTGCCAGGCTATATCGCACAGCTGAGGCTGGATGGCAGCGGTACGCAGTAGGTGACCCGTGTAGGCGCGTGCGAGCAGCGTCGAGCGTGAGCGCCTCGACCGAAATAAACCTGAGATGCCTTTCATGTCCATTGGATTATTTTAAACTTCATGTATTTTTGCTAACTGGCCAAACACCTTACAAAATAGTACATATACTATGCATAAGCTCCTACATTTTGCCACGGAAACATGACGGCAGTTTACTCACAAGCGGTCGATCAGCACTGCGGGAGTTTAATTAATTTGTCAATGTTTAATTCTATCAATAGCAGACAGCAATTAAATTTTTCTCGTGTAAATTGCGGAAAGTATAAACAATGTGTTTTGTTTACCTTGCCGATTTGCTTTTTTGTGACGGTAGTAAGAGTAAATCCGTGACAATGGTTGTAACGCGCGTGAAAGCGGCGTGACGACGGCGTGACGGCCGCGCGTGACGGCCTGCGCCCGCGCCGGCGCCGGGACAATGCCAGCGACACGCCTCTCCAGCTGTTTACTTGTGTACTGCGCTGCGGCCGATGCAGTGTTGTTTTCTTGTGATAACGAGGCGTGTTATTAGCGAGTTAAAGGCATCTCGTGAGCCGATTGCGGAAAGAAAAGTAAAAAAAAAAAAACATTTGATATTATTTTATGCTCCGAATAAGCGTTGTCAATTGCTCGTTTGCCTTCCTATTCATATAAAAAAAAAACGAAAGATTACTGCATAAAATTGCCTTTAACATAACAAAATTGATCAAGCTTGTAACACCTACGTTTTCTTCATAGTGAAACGTCGCTGTCACGCCTCAATTTGATACCGATACCTGGAAATGTCGAATCATTAAAAACTGTTAACTCATTGAGGTGTTGGGGCGTTACGTGTTGCATCAATTGATTCCAGCGATCGCGGGTAAACAAGCAGCATAATGTCAACAACGGCGAGGCCGCCGGCGCCGCCGGAGCGTGGCGGATGCGCGCGCGCCGGGTCCGGCCCTGGCCGCCGCCGCCAACCAAGCTAACGGAACATTTGGCAGATGTAGTGGGTTTGTAGCTCCAAGGAAAACTAGCAGAGAAATATGACAGTTTTTGGAATGAGTCCGCCAACGAGCCTATCGATCCGAATCCAATACATATAACAGATCGTTGTGGCCCTGACGTAATGCGGCAGTGCGTTACACGATTGAACCTCTGCTTTGTATAGAAACTGCTCCGGTGAGAAATACTGAATCACCATGTAGGTAGAACATAAAGTTTTTAGCAGCAGTTTTCGCTTAGGACTCTATTGACTTTTGTGAGCGTTACTAACTTTTTCAATCAAGTTCCTAGAATAATGTCAAAAAATATAAAACCCCGACACAGTCTCACCAGCCAAATTGTTGCAAACCAGTCAATATACCTAACTTACCTTTTTAAAAATGCATTCATTTTACTTACAGTAGGTACTTAATCAATAAGAAAGAAAGAAAGAAGACATTTATTCCTTTTTGCATGACAAGAGCATATACAGAATTTTATAGAAAAAAATAAAAAAGATAATAAGAGCTAATAAGAGATAAGAAGAGCTTAAAAACCTTGAGTTGCTGTAGGGACACCGGGGTACATTTTAAATTTCATTTTATTAGTGTTAATGAGTACTGGGGCCTTACAATGAGTACTGGGGCCTTACATGAGTACTGGGGCCTTACAATGAGTACTGGGGCCTTACAATGAGTACCGGGGCCTTACAATGAGTACCGGGGCCTTACAATGAGTACTGGGGCCTTACAATGAGTACTGGGGCCTTACAATGAGTACTTGGGCCTTACAATGAGTACTGGGGCCTTACAATGAGTACTGGGGCCTTACATGAGTACTGGGGCCTTACAATGAGTACTGGGGCCTTACAATGAGTACTGGGGCCTTACAATGAGTACTGGGGCCTTACAATGAGTACTGGGGCCTTACAATGAGTACTGGGGCCTTACAATGACGTCTTAATGCGATTCAATTCCGATTCAATTATTAATTATTTTAACTCCATTTGTCGTAATAGGTTGTAGGTACATTTGTTTATCCATTGTTTTTAATTTTTACTTTAATTATAATCCAATTAATTAGGAATCAATCTAATTATGCCAGTAGGGCTACTGGTGTGCAGATACAGGTACTTAATTGCAATTTTAGAGCATCCATTAGCCACTGAATGTAAACATTTTCTGCGTCCGGCTATTAGCGCAAATTGCTATGTTAGGTGGTCACAAAAAACAATATTCTTAATGGGTTATTTGACAAACGTATCGACTTACCACGCTGGTTCTAGGAAGATCGCATACGATGGTTACCGGTTATGTGTTTTGGTGTAATGAGCTGTAATTAGAAGGGTCGGCGAGGAGCTGCGCGCGATGGTGCGGAGGGAGCCAGGGTCGGGCAGCCATTAGCAGACTGTCATGCCCCATTAGCGGGGTGCATCCTCGGGGAGCGGCCGGCCAGGAATGCGTCAGCTTATCGCTTAATAATGGTAATGATGTCTGCAACGACAGGAAATATCAACGTTCTCCTTAAACGAACAATGGTTTAGGAAAATTAGCAACATATTAAGGATATTATGGATACCTAGAGAGGGTGTATATTGCGCGATAACTTCTTTATTGCCGCGAGTTTTACCGCGAGTAACGTCAAAATCAGCGAACACCTATAAACGGCAGTGTTCGATAAAAAAGCCATATCTTTTCAGTTTATTTCATTTTAAGATTTCGGCACAGCGGGACGCAAAGAAGTAAAATTATGTTTCTAAATCGTTCCAAAGACATAAATCGGCGTCTACGTTGGTCTGATTAGCAGAGCTGAGCAAGCAGAAGATATAGAGTAAGGTAGAGCATGGGTCAGCAGCTTTCAGCGAGCCGAACAGCTCGTCTCCGCGAAAGTGGCATCGCGTGGTGTCAGCGCGGCCGCGGCTGCAGCAAGGCCGCCCCGCGCCGCGCCGCACTCGCGTTCTGCTCCCCGCCGCGACCGCACGTCATGGCGACCGCGCGCTAACGCTCCGTTACTCTACTACATCGTGTCTATGTGCTGTGAATTCTCTCCGATATCAACAACACCCCAGTGCGACGTGAAAACATCTTTGGAAACCGAACGGTGAGTCCAAACATCCAGTAGCCGCTTCGGCCGTATTTATTTTCCCGGCGTTTTCCAGACGGAAACCGCAACTATAGGGACTTCGGGCCCGATCCCGCTCTTACTAAATTGGCATTTATTGAGTGAATGTATTTAATTTATCGGAGCCTCGATGTGATTTTCTATCATGTTTTTTTTATCGTTGTTTATTTTAAGCAACGTATTTTTAAATTTAACAAACACCCAGACTTGCAATGTAATTAAGCGATTTGCATAAAACGGACCTTAGAGCCAATTAAAAACGCGTTTCCAAATAATTGGATATGTTTTACAAGGATCCGTATTGTTGCGTCGTTTGCCGCTGATTGCGTTCTTTTGATTCCATATCTTTAACACATGTTAGCGAAGTCGCGTCCGTATGTTTGCAAATATGACGAGGAAGGTGTCGTGCGGGTATTTATTGTTATAGAGGATAGGATGGCCGCTACGTGAGCGGTGTGCGGCCGCCCGGCGGCGGGAGCGAGGCCGGCCCAGAACATGACAGCCGATCATAAAATACTGACCCTACACCATCTGAATAACTGCTGGAAGAGTGCACGCTAATTAGGACTGTTTAGCTATTCAAAGTTTAGCTATGCATTATTCGATAAAATTCTCACATAAGCCGCGGTGCGTAAGCTGTCTATAAGTCTCTTATCAATAAGCGTTATGGTCCAGATGCAAGGCTGTGCCCTGGATAATTGGTACCGAAGCGAGTGCGGGCGAGGGTGCGAGTGCGAGAGCATCTCACGTCGATCGCGGGCGTCCTCTCTGCTTCGAGAATTATAATTAATGACGCAATGACCTCTCTTTCAGTTTTTTCGCATAATACCGAAAAACAATGCAATAACTCGTTGTATCATCGTCGCAAAAAATGGATGAGTCACGTCAAGCCAGTTTTCCTTGGAGGCTGGATGGCTGCGAGATGTAAATTTAGCTCGCTGTCTGATTAAAAAGAGAAGATCTATTATCATTAGTCATCGTTGTTGCTTATAGACTGGCGCTATCGTTGCGCAAATTGTTCCTTTTTAATTTATTAGATAAATCATTCTCTATTCCGGTGTTTCTTAACCTTTGTCAGCCACGGACCCTTAGGAAATTTTTAACTACGACTTTCAATGAAAAAATAAATTAACGCGTGGCTATTATGAGACATATTTGGCGGTTTTAATTTATTATTGTCGAATGTTCCAGAGATGTGACTGCGGACCCCCATTCGTCCACTCACGGACCCCCAGGGGTTCGCCGACCGCAGGAACAAACACTGGTCTATTAAATTCGCTTGTTTTCAATAGTATTGAATTGACTTTTGGAAAATCGAATGCAATGTTGGAGCCATGCTTTTTAAAATATGTCTTTTAACCTTAACTAATACTTGTTAGGTATTCCGATTTCACTAACGGTGTGGACTGACCGTCTAGATAACCCAGTTTTTACATCAGTTTAGAGATCACGTCAGCTAATGAAGTTTAAAACCATTAAATGTTTGTAACCAAATTCTGACTGACTGATTCTATTTGCGAGATTTAACGTGGAAAACTGACATGTAGAGCTAAATTTCACTAAACACATAACATAACATGACATATATCACGTCTTTATTCCTTGTGGGGTCGACAGAACCTAAGGTAACAAAACCTAAAGGCCATGTTAGCATGATTTTGGGCTTATAGATGAATAAGGGAATCAAAATAGTGGTGTTGCTAGCATACATAGCATAACAGATCCTAAGATTTTCGCCCACTAAAACACAATTCAACTAAATATAGTTTTTTAGTTAATTATTATACGCATACTAGTCGAGCCGGTTAAACGTGGCACCGCCCTTAGGTACGTCACACCGAAGGAGTGAGTGAGTAGCGAAGGTGACATCGCTCGCCCTGGGACGTCTGGGACGCGCCCGCCCCAGATGTCTCCGGGGCTCTTGCACCGGACAGAGCCGAGTAGAAAATATCTCCTATCTTTTAATAAGCTATTCCTAGCTTATAATGTAATCATTGGTCGAATTTATATCTTGTATGTTTTTTACGGAAACGTTTCTAACAATTTCAATGCTTGTTAAATGAAAGAAAGAAAAACGTTTATTACTTACCACACTAAAGAAGTAAGGGAAATAAAATATTCGGATAAATTAAATTCGGGAAAAATAATTTCGGAACATTGATTATGATAAGTTAGCAGTTAATAAAGAATTGATGTTACATACAGTTGTATACATACGTTTTAAATGTATAATTCCGACGAGTACTTAACTAACCGAATGCAGACATGATAGAGCCAAAAATTGTGAAATCAATGAAGTCGTACAATAGGTAGTTCTCGTCAGCCAGTCTGCAACAAAGAACAGGTTAGCATAGTCATTGGCATAGGATGTTCTGCGCAGCACGGAGCACCCACGACCGGATCTGCTTTTAGCTTAATCTTAGCACTAATATAGTTTCTGCCATTTTTCGCGGAGACGACGACGCATTACCTGCAAACGTTTAGACTTGAAATAACATAAGTTAGACTTATGTAATTTTTACTTGCGGTCGTACCAAGCTTGTATTACAAAACTGTCACGCCTATTCGGTCCATAATATTCCACAATCATGCTAAACGTGGTCTTTAGGCTCTGGTCTGCCCCGTAGGGAATAAAGGCATGATTTATGTATGTAAGTATATTCGGGGGGACGTTTTGGAAAAAGGTCAGGTTAAGAGTACCCGAAACCGACGAGCATGTATGAAGAGATTGATGAATGTGGATGAAGCGAAAGAGGTGTGTCAGGATCGTAGCAAGTGGATCAAAGTAGTATCTGCCTACCCCTGTGGGAAAGAGGCGTGACGGTATGTATGTATGTAATATGGTCATGGCCCGTGCCCGTGGCCATGTCCTGTCGTAAGTGTTGGCTGCAGCAGCGGCGGCGACAATGGCGCGGTCATTGTTGCGCGCGCGCCGGTACCGGGAACTGGGCGCGCTGGCACATGCATTATCTACATACATACCCCCTTATTCATAAACGCTCTATAGGCTTTTGCTAACTTAGCAATCGTTTGTTCTTATCTGTGAAAGGTAAATGTCAAAGTGTCAGATAAGGACAAACGATTGCTAAGGTACTTAGGGTTAGTTAGGGTTATAGTATAGGTACATTTGTTGTTATAGCTGACGTAACCTACATGATCTGCGAAATTTTCTGTATCTAAGTACTACTAGTTGTGTGACAGATGAAGAGACTGACAAACGAATAGAGCTTTAGTTGTCTTATGGTCCGTGTTAAAAAACGAAGTATAACCTAACGTTGCGCACGAGTTTCATTCTCATCCTAAATCATGCAAATTTCTATTCGAATTCAAAAAAAGGAGCAGGTTTTTAATTCGAGTAAGTTTCTCACAAGTTTTTGTTAAATTACTAAACTTGCAATGTCGGTTCGCGTGTTTTTAAAGTAAAAAAAGACTGACAAGTCAAATTTTGGCCCACTTTTAGCTGTCAGATGGATTTGAAGTGTGGTGTACAAAACGTAAGACGATGTCAATGCAAGGTACAATCAGCTAAGAAAGCTATTACAAAATGAACTTTTTTTTTACCCTTGAGTTCTTTAGTACCGTTGAATGCAGTTCGGTAATACTATGTCTATGCTATGGCTTTTCTATCTGTTCTCGAAATAAATACCTAGACAAAAATGTATGCAATTGCAAGCATCAGTAGTATTGACGCAATATTTTCACTTATCCTCACTCCACGCACTAAAGTAACGAAATGTTGAGTTAGAACAAACCGTGAAGCGGTATGAGTATGTGATTATAATTACTAGTTACTTTAACTGGACATTAATTGCAGCAGTGAATTGTTATTCACGTGATTATTGCACAAGTGTAGTTATACATACGGTTTAATTAGTTGTATTAAATGTTCGCGTCGATGAGCATTTTGCACAGGATGATTAAATACTGACAGCAGCTTGTATCGAGCACAACAAAAACGGTTGTTATAATTATGACAGTTTAATAATGTGTGTCAAACATCAAATAGTTCAAGTTGATCCGGTCCTCTAAGGCTGTGGCCACCCCGGCCGCGATTACCTGACTACGCTATTACCGCTATTACTTATACTGTGTTGTGATCAGAGATTCATGCCCGTCTACCTTGTTAGTCGCTTTTCATCGATAGAGTGGTCGTAGTCTTCGTTGAGGACCTGCATCTTTCGTCTTTTTCGGAAAAATAGTGTGGCGGTATACCCTTGACTTCCACACATCAGTACTGGGGTCCGGAATTATAAAATTAAATTGGAAAAGATAAACTGAAAAGAAAACTCACATGAACGTTCCATAATTCTCTTGATGTCAGTTCGGAAAACCTCCGTGTGCTGGTATTAGGTATTAAATAAATAAATAAATATCTTGGGACAATTGACACCAATTGACCTAGTCCCAAACTAAGCAAAGGTTGTGATATGGGCACTAGACAACGGATAAACATACTTATATAGATAAATACATACTTAAATACATATTAAACATCCAAGACTCGAGAACAAACATTCGTATTTTTAATACAAATATCTGCCCCGACCGGGGATCGAACCCGGGACCTCAAGCTTCATAGTCAGGTTCTCTAACCACTAGGCCAACCGGTCGTATTAGGTCAACAATGCATATTTTTCAAAAAACAATGAACCTTCAATGACATCCAATGTAATATCATATCATCCAACAGTTTGTTGTTGGGCGTCCTGGGGTTTAACTCATTAAAGGTGTGGCGAGATTATAGGTTGTTACGTTCGAAAGCTAGTTTCACTGCGGTGCTTCTTAGCTATGTTTGGTAAAAATCGGTACAGTAGTTTGAAGAATATCAGCTCTTTTCCAAAAAGATTTTTGGCATAAAATTGTTTTTTATTTTTATTTAAGTGTGATTACTTGATTAGGTACCTAATGTGTGGGGGAATTTTCAATTTATACTTAATTTAATGTTATGATAGAGATATACATATAATATATTATGACATTGCGGTATTTGGCCATCTACTCAGTGACTCGCTGTGTGTCAGCACACAGCTTACGTTGCGACGGCGGAGGCACTCGGCCGCAAGGCGCTGTCATTGTACCTATGCAGATCAGCGATAATGACACAAACGGGTTCCCTGCGAGCGACATCCAGCACGCGACGCTGTGCCCACTGAATGGCGTGCCTTCCCTAATAACGATGCCGGTGCGTTGCGGCGAACTAGTTTCATTCGATTTGGGGTGGGGGACAAGGACAGTAAAAGTTACTAGACAGACACAGACAACCTGATGACTGCTTTATAATTCTCCGAATGAAAATCATCTGCGGATTCAGGGCTACGTTCGGCAGACAGCCACTGACATTAGAAAACGTCGAGACACCAGGCTAACTTCGTAAAGTAAATACGAATGTACGGGTCGAGTTAAAGTTGCGCAGTTTTATTTATTTAGCGAACGAAGTCACTGTTACATTGTTATACATATCCATCTACCATCTCCAGCCTATATACGTCCCACTGCTGGGCACAGGCCTCCTCTCAGAATGAGAGGGCTTGGGCTATAGTTCCCACGCGGGCCCAGTGCGGATTGGGAACTTCACACACACCATTGAATTGCTTCGCAGTTGTGTGCAGGTTTCCTCACGATGTTTTTCCTTCACCGAAAAGCTCATGGTAAATTTCAAATGAGATATCGCACATAAATTCCGAAAAACTCAGAGGTGCGAGCCCGGGATTCGAACCCACGACCCTCTGCTTGAGAGGCCACAGGTCAAAC
Source organism: Pandemis heparana (assembly GCA_963854515.1). Lineage (NCBI taxonomy): Eukaryota > Metazoa > Arthropoda > Insecta > Lepidoptera > Tortricidae > Pandemis > Pandemis heparana. Next base: position 17,633,549 of record OY978009.1, read on the forward strand.
CACTAGACTATCACGGCTTTTGTTGTGTAATTACAACTTATAGATTTGCGTTGTACGGTTGTCATTTTCATACATGGAGCGTTTTTATTGTATCAATGTGACTGAGCTGGCTTTTGACTAAGTTGCAAAAAATTTGCAAAACCGAAATTGAAAGTATTAAAACCAATAAAATTACGTAAAGCTTTACATTTTGAACTCTGGCAGCGCACGTGATATTATTACCTATCACATTTCAATTAATTTATGCACCGTTAAGAAACCGTCGTGATTTTAACGAGTTAATGAAAATCATAAATAATATGCAATAATGTCCGTGTCTTGTGCAACAGTAATTGAGGTATTCGGGTTTGACACGCTGCACCAACAGCTCTATAGGCGGCCGATCTAGTTTTCCCTCGGAAATAAACACAGTACACACCGACAGTTTAACGTAACATAAAACAACCATAGTAACGTTTTTGTTCAGAGCCGATTGCTGTTAGTGGCTGTTCCGCTGAATACTAAATTAATTTGATTATTGTTTCTAGGTTGCCTGACAATTCCATACATTTTCGTTTGTTTTATCTGTGCATATTATTGAATTCAAATAAAAATGAATTCATAAAACATCCTTATAATATAACGTGTCTAAAAAAGATCTCGCTCATTACTCATTCGCACGAACAATTTGCAATGCAAGAACAATTATTCTATAAACAGTCACAGTTTACAAATATAACCCTTACCTTGTCAAAAATAAAGTGCACGTATGTAAAGCGTCCATAAAACGTCTTATGCAATTAAAATAGCAAAATAGTTGAGGCAGCGGCGCACGCGCCGGATGCTTGCGCAATGCCCGCTAATATCGCGCTGACCATTCCGAATTAACTTGATCACTACTCGATGTACAATACATTACATTCCTTTTTCCAACAGGAGAATAAATTGTAAAGATTTTGTCTGTTGTCACTACGAATGTAGTTATTGGACGCTTAGCTTTATGGCATCTCATGTTATAAGATGATTTTTTTGTAAAAGAAAATGACATTAAATAAGATCTTAAACTAAATTACAATAATTACTAATTATAAAAAAAAAAAAAATTAAACTACAAGTAACTAAATTAGTGAAGTTGAGCTAGCACATGTCATGAACACGAAGATGCTGGCAGAATTTCTTCGCTCTCTGGTCTCCAAGGACGTGAGCCGTATATATTTTCAAGTAATTGAATAAAATGTGGGCACTAGTACCCTGTGGACTTAAGGTTTCAACTCCGAATGATACAAAATTGTATTCGTATCCGAGACCTCTATGTTTTTAGTGCTTTAGTTTTTCGACCGCCTCTTCTACCGCTCCTGCTCGATTAGATATTATAGTATCTTAGATAATACACATAACATTCATAGGTATGAAGAAAGTGCGTGTAACAGTGGAACGTTATTTGCTTACATTAGATGCGGGATCTTGTTATACGATTCGAATTGAATTTGAGAGTTATTTGAGAGCTCCGCGCTACGCGGCGGCGGGGCCTACGGCGTAGCACTGCGACAGAGCGCCGTTTCGGCAATGAGATATCGCAAGACTCTTCTCAAATTGATAGAGGTTTTATAGACTTTGACGTAATTAAACCAAATCTACATTGTTTTACACTCTAAAGTAAATCAGTGTAAACCGTTATATAAACAAATAAACACACGGTTGTAAACAATTGTAATAGGTGTATACTTGCTCAACTGCTGTGTGTCGTCATACTCGGAATTGCGCGAGATGGTCGCCGACTGCACATTTTTCACAACGCTGCGATGAGTTTTGCGGCCCGAAGCCGTCAATTGCGGTGCACAGCGCCGGATACTCCGGTGCTTTCAGCTTTTACTGCTTTCCGACATCGAGTTCACGGCGCAGTCTTCTTGGCAATGATATGGTTTTTCCGAAATGATGGTTTTTTAGTATCAAAATAAAACATGTAAAAGAGGCCTGATTTTTTTAACTGCTTAATGTACTTACGCTGTTGTTTGATTGAAATAAAATACCTAGCTTATTTTGCTCCCAGTGATCTGAGCATGACTAATTTTGAGTACCTACCTATTAGAAAAAAGTCGATAATTGGAATTCTGAAAAGGTAGCGCGCAGCCTAGGAAATGACATGTGTACAAATATACTACGTTGGGGTTTCCAGTTAGCTCACTGAGGACCTTGGTTGCTTAGTTTGTTCAAAAAATAGTATACAGGTGTAGGATGGAGCAGAATGTTGATGAGCGGGTTAGTCAGCCGGCTCGCGGCCGCTGCGCCCGCGCACCTCCCGAATCGCAATTACCTGCGCTAAGCTTTACATAATAATTTTATGATCCCACTTTATGTAACCACCTTATATGGTATTTCTACTGCTGGTAACATTCGAATTTAATTTGTATCTTATTAAAAAGATAATAATTTAGTTTCACTTGTATTATTTAGTGGTCACAAGTGGGCCAAGCTTCTTGCAGTATGCATTCTTTTTGACAAAAATGGTCTTTCCAAAAACGCTTTGGCAACCTTTTAATAGACTTTTGGTTTTAAACGAACTTAAATAAGTAATACACCAGCAAAAATTTCGTTTGAAATACTTTATATAAAATATGTTTGCCATTTTATGGATGCCAAATAGTATACGTGTAACGGGGTTAGCCACGCATACAGCTGCGGGTCAAACGTGTACAAATAAGAATTCGACACAGTTCGTTCACTTCAAATACCGCTGTTTTGCTGCCAGAGCATTATATGAAAGTATGTACCGTAACGCGACATTCGGATCTAGAGTTGCGATGTTGTTTGTCTCTGCATGATCGAGCAGCGAACTTGTGACCCGCGGAGCAGTGGGTCAGCGCGGGCATCCGGCCTTTGTCCGCCACGCGATGCCGCGAGTTACTAAAATCTGGAGTGACTGTCGGCGGGAGAGAAAGTACTGCATGTGGCGCCTGGCGCGGCGCTTGCGTCACTGATCGAATGCCTAGATTTCCAGCTCTTTGTAATACTGAAATATGTGCTATCTCGTTGCAAAACAAGACAGTGCTCTGGTTGCTCTATGCTCTTTGTCCATGTTTATGATTTTGCTTTAGTTCATTTGACATTTTAGTTTTATGTTCGACACGATCCATCCTTTTCGCTGTAACACTTGAGCATCATGATCTTATTTCTCTAAAGGAGTGTGTTCCATAATTATGGCGTATAGTATGCATAGTTTCTACGTATTTTGCTAAGCGTCGAGTGGGATCACTTTCCACGCATCAGATTTGAATATCGCCTGTATGCGGCGACACGCGCCGCCGGACGCTTCCGCACATACTAATTCGCGGATATCTATACTATCTGTTGCTAATTGATACATCTAGCCGATAGAACCCGACACTCAACGTTAACTTCTATAAATAACAATAGTACCTAGTGACATCAATCCCTGTTGAACATAATTTGGGGTTTCTCAAAATGTAGCCTCCTTCCGTGTACCTGTGTACCTACTAGTTAGTACTGAGAAGCAAGTAGAGTGTGGCGAAGAGCAGCGCAACGACCGATGTAATGACACGCTACCCGACGCTAACGACCTAATCGCCCACGCCGCCGCGCCGGCGCAAACACCGCGACTTAGTGCCTGAGGTCTGACACTAACACCAACACGTCTTAACGTCTAATTTACCTACTAATGCATATGTACTACATGTTAAAGTTCTGTCATGAGTCCTCCTATGAGCAAAAATGCGCAAATTTTGTATGTTTTTCTTTGTGTTCATGTGACTCATGAATGTTGAACACTATGATCGTCAAAGCGAAGTAAATTCGCACAACACTCGGCCTAGAAAGCCGTCCTTCCGTAAGGCAGCCGCAGGGAAGCCGGGCAGGCAGCGCCACCGGAAGGCAGCAATGCCAGAGAAAATCTCCGTCTAGACGTTTTTACTCACTCGGTTTAAGCCTCATGGTACCTTCGAAGCTTAATTACATCTCGACTTAGTCTTTTGGATTCTTCAGTTTAATTTTATAACTCGGCAATTAAAGCCAAAGGCTATACCTAATTCAGTTTCGCCTGTTATACAATTTAGTGTAAATTAGTCAAGGTAATTAAATTACTGACTTAACAGGCTCTAACGGAATTAATGATTACCTGAGCGCCGAACAACGCAGGCTCGGGCATCTTTGGTATTTCTCTCGTATGTAACCTTCAATGATCCCGCGAGCAGCCTTGGATAACAATTCAGCAGCCACAATTCCCCGAAGCGGGCGTCCGTTACACTGACTCACGCACCCGCACTTTGCGGCACACTTTTACTCATCACCGCCGCGTCACTCTCCATTGAGACACTCTCCCTATTCATAATATTTGCTGTGGGCGTTTTTTATACGAAATTCTGTTGTGTTTAATACGAAAATCTGTAAACCGTTGTCTTGGATGTTAATTACGTTTCGCAAGTTTTTTGAATTTCAAAGCGACGATTTCCTTTTATTATTTCCGATTAAACGCTCCGCGAGTGCGGGTCAAGTGAACCACGCGGCACCGAAGGCGCACCTGCCTTCACCGCCGCACATGATTCACGCATCAAAAACAACTCTAGTTGTAATGGAGATGATCGACACGGTGATCGAACTGAGAAGTATGCGTAACATTCACGCGGTCACACTATCTCATCTGAATAAGATCGACATGCCGCTTTCTGTTTGCTAAGTATTACGCAATAAAGTACAATAATACAGCTCATTGTTAACTTCGAAATATATGACTCATTATATATCCCTAACTAAATGAAACAACATGATCGCGGCAGTGACTCCCTGCAGTAGCAAACGCTGGGAGTGCCTGCCATAACTTATTCAGGCAATCTCCATCTACATAAAAGATCCGCCCAATGAGCTTATACAATTTTCATACCCAATAATGAAAGTACGGGTATGCAAAGGACTTTTTCCATGTTTACCAAGTACAAGCACTTTGATAATATTGCGAGCGGGCACACAAATTGAGTGCTTCAAAATCCATTACCCGTAATTTTTTAAATGCGAAAGTGAGCCCTGTTTGTTTTGTTCTTCGCAACTAAATTTAAAACCAATTTTATGCCAATTTCTTGTTAATTTGGATATGATGGCTAAGGTCGTACGATGACACGTTCGAATCTTTTTAATGATTCCTTGAAAATTATCAAAATTCTGAGAGGAGGCCTGTGCCCAGCAGTGGGACGTATACTTATAGGCTGGAGAAGAAGAAGATCAAAATAAAGCAATAACAACATTCAAATATAATGAGTCATTAAAAATATTCCTCAGTTTCGAGGTTACATTACACGCCGTTTGTTTTCCACGCTGTAGTGGAAGAGCGGCGCTACAGGCTACGGCGGCTTCATTAAAACTTGTATCCAACATAGGCATATTATTATGTATGCACCTATTTGCCAAAACAAGGTTTTATTGAATAGTTTGTTGATTTGTCGCCTCGCGAGCGAGGTCTCGGAGCCGCAGCTGCAAACAGGACAGTTACGCGACCGCCGGAAGCGCCCGGTTTTCCTTGCCTTGTTAGCGGGATGGTGATGGCCTCTCAGCCGCCCGATATGCATCGAGGAGACTAAATAAGGAAAATGACACTGCATGCCCGAGACCGCGCTGAAGGTTCCAAAATTAGAAGTCGTTACATGATTTATTGTTTCACAGATCATGGAGATGCCTATCAAACATATTAATATACCAGAACGTTGTTTAATTCGAACTTACTCATTCGTGATAGAAAATAGTTTAATATAATTTCACGTTGAGTAGTGTTTGAATCGCTTTGAAACACTAGCCGAGTTGTCTTTATGGAAATGAAGGGTTGAACTCCACGATGATAAAAAGAAGTTTTCCCGTTAATTCAATAATGGAGCAGTTTCCTCCAATAATATTGTTGTGGCCGCGATCGAACGCCAACTTCGGAGGCGTAATTACATCAGCCGTAACTTCTGGTGCTCAAGTCAAACGGAAAAACTAAGGCAGTTGTTTTGACGAACTTCTTCCTTTTATTATCTACTTGATGTAATATCTTTTTATTTATTTTCCTCAGAGCAATACAAGACGACGCCGACGGTATTTTGTTTGAGTAATTGTTTTCTTAGGGTTGTCGCTGCGTATTGATGCTCGACTAAATCCATTATAAGGCAATCCATTCACGTATCGTCGAGTGGTTAATTCTCGGCAAGTACGCCGAAGGCTGCCTCTCCGATCTTCCTTCTTCCGAGTGCGAACAATAACGAGTACATCACTCGATATTGCCTTTGACTCACATTTCCTATTGTCGTGAAAATGTTGTGAATAGCTTATTACATTTTATGGAGGCAAATATTGCCGTTCTTTACGACCATGCGAAATTGAATTGATATCTTGATGAACATGTGTAGCGTCTTTGGTGCGAAATAAAAATTAAATGAAAACACAGCGGATAGGATGGACAAAACAACAGTTCCAATTCCAACTTTAAGTCAAAGCGTTTAAAAATTACTAATTTGTTTGTTTGTTTTTTGTCTCGTTCTGAGAGGAGGCCTGTGCCCAGCAGTGGGACGTATATATAGGCCGGATATGATGACGATATGATGAGTTTGTTTTTATCTGAGTTCAGTTTTTACAGAAAGACTACTTTGCTGTTTGCGTTAAATATAAAGACTGTCAATTAGCAAATCCTAATATTATAGCACCTTGACGTGCAATCAATGCTGAAGAGCAATAGTTTTTGCTCATCTTCATAGTTAGCGTCCATTCTAGACATTACTTAGTTAAAATCGTGCCTGAAAAAAAAAGATTCGCCCCTAGAGTTAAAAATAAAACTCGCCGTAATGAGATGATCGCAGTTATGCGGGCGGCCGACAGGTACGGTCGGCGACGCGGTGCTCCACAACCACAAGCCATTTACACCAACAACGGGACTGAGTAGAGTTGCAAATACCATTTAACACTTCTTTGTCGCTCAGTGTACGTATCGACGGCAGTGGCTGATACCGGCTCCTTATTGTGATAATATCCGGCACTCACACTGAGGCACGCGTCATTAACACAACCGTAGAGGATGCTTACACGGTCTGGTTACAACGGAACACAAGTGACATTGCGTAATTTGCTTATAACTTACAAAAAGCTAAAAGAACTTCGATCTCTAAAACAAAGTTAGCAGCTACAATAATTCATTATTCAAAGTCTAATAGCCTAAAAACTGGGCTTAAACTAGGTTCTATTTTAGAACAAGTAGAAACGAGGCCAAATCTGAGAGATAGCAAGAGTGTTCCAATTGGAGTAGGTTGGGGCATAAATGAAAGCACATAAAGTAGTCTCCGCGAACTGGGGCGAAATGCGGCGACAGCGAAAGTGCTCCGAACTAGTGCAGTGGGAGGGTTTCGGTACTATTTAGAGAAAAAACTGATGACTAACCGACCTCCATTTGTTATAACAGTTGGTTATAAAACAAAAAGAGAATTTTGCGAATTTTAATGTATGTTATTGAGGTTAGTCATTGACGAAGCGAGACAATAGCAAAACAATAGCGAGCGAGCGAGCATTCATATTTCTAAATTATTGCGCATCTCATTGAGACACTTCAACTGATCATATCATCAATGTAAACAATCAACGCGATGCAACTGAAGGCTCGTAAACAAGGCGGTTAACAATGCCCTCGTAATGGTCCTGTGCAAAAGTTCATGGAGGCTTAAAAAGGTATAATAATCGCTAAGCCAAGTGGGTCATTGACGATGCGACGCGGTTTGCGACACTCGACAGATCCTGTCTCCGGCTGACGAAAAATTGCAGGATGTCTGCGAGGGGGCGCACGACTGCACGACACGCGGCCGCTGGCCTCTCGCCAAAACCAGCGAGTACTAGTGCATTTAAATACTAAAACTTCAGGTCGTTGGAACTGGGATACTCGGGACCCTTGGTCAGGTAAAGAAGTAATTTGACAAATCCAATACGGCTACCCGATCGTAATTTTTAGGGTTCCGTAGCTCTAAACGAAAAAAGAACCCTTATGTAGGTATGAGTTCACTTCGTTGTCCGTCTGTCTGTCTGTCTGTCCGACAAGACCCTATTTCCAGGAACCCGTTGAGGTATAAAATTTAATTTGATACCAAATAGGTACTGAGGTCTGCGGTCCCTTGTGATAAATGAACCCTCTGAGTCAACTTAATCAAAAGATACAGTCTTGATACAGTCATTAGAAAAGGTGTTTCCATTCCACACAAATTGTCGAGCTCGCGAAGCCTATATGGGGTACTTCCAATTGTCCTAGAAATTTGAAATTCGGTATGAAGGTAGCTCTTATAGCACAACTTATTAAATAAGACGAAAAAACTGTATTTTAATCTCGGTATGTCTATGTAAGTAACCAATATAAAATGACCTCACACTGCCTACATTTTGTTTTACATTCAATCGTTTTAGTGAAATCTCTAGTAGAATCTTAGTAATATTCTAAAAGTGATAGTTATGTGATGATGATGATGATACATGTAGGTGTGTGTGTGTTTTATGTCTTTCACGCTTAAACGGCTGGCGGTTTGGGATGAATTATGACACTTTTGTTACCGGGTTTGTTATCCAGGATATTTTTTATCCTGGAAAATTGCTTTATTTAACAAATTCTTTGCAAGACCCGGGCAACTACTAATATTTTTACAATCTTAGGGTCTCGAGTAAAACGTATATTTGTTAGGCGAGCCTGGCATCTAGTGTACTAACACAGGTAGATTAAAACAACTCGATCCCTTGAGCTGATGCAACGAGATGCGGCGGGAGCAACGCTCTCCCGCTGCGGTACTGCAGCTTGCGAGGGCTGCCAAACGACCACAGCTGACCTGACACACTTTAGTGCTAACGCTAGTCGAACCTCTTACGCCTAAAGGACACAGCTTCAGTTACTTTGGTTGGTCAATCTGGTAAATAGCTACGTTATAAGATTTATGTTATTTCAATATTCAGGTTAGAAGGTAAGTGTTCTATCAGGTAATGGTAACCCTAGATACATCTCGCGATGCGGTGTTAATAAAACAAAAGCCTCACTCGGTGACTCAGCCGATAGTATTTGTTCTCATATCACGCTCTTCATGTATGCGCGCATTTGTGACTGTGTCCAAATATTTAGACACACTATGAGCGTATTTATTTTACAAATATTAGCGTAAATTTACATAGGTATTAAATACTTGTGAGGGTCGGTCGCGTTCGTATTTCAATAAAAGTTATGAATCCGCGGGCGCCGCGGGCGAGCAATTTGTCTCAGCGCTGTCGCAACCGTTCATCAATCATAATTTATTTGGATTCCGCAAAAAATTGTTTGTAAACATTTCCATCTCAGTGTTTCTCCTAATGGCTGGTTTATTGATGCGTTTGCAATTTCCGTTTTCGTTGTCATCCTTTTCAACGCTCAAACTTAAAGTTTTTTGTTGTTTTTGTGATAAGCAGGTATCGTAGTTATTTTTTCTGATGAAATCCCGCGTTATGCCGTCACGGTCTCACGGTGCGAAGAGGGTGCGGTTTCCATTAAGCCCTCGTCCATCAAACAGCGCTCGTTCGCTGTGATTGATGTTGTCCGCTGAACTCTTACACGGTCATTTGTGAAATTTTTACTTCAACCCCCCAAGAAAACAAAATGGATATATGTATGTACTATACATGTATAGATACATAAATCACGCCTTTATCCTTTACGAGGTAGACAGAGCCTAAGGTAACAAAACCTAAAGGCCACGTTTAGCATAATTGTGGGCTAGGTGGAAAAGGGGGAATCACTATATAGCGGATATACTATTATATGTTAAAAATAATCTTTTAACGTGGCATTTTCTTGATCGCAGTAATCGCTACTAATGCCTTTACAATTTTGCATGAAAGTAGCAAGTAAAGTAAGTATGTAAGTAATCTTTGTTTGCAAATTTGTTAATTAGTAAAATTCTCAATATACTGATCTAACTTAAAATAATTCAAAATGGAGTGGAGTGGATATGTCATCAAGCGGTGTTAGATTGTCAAGCGTTGTGGGTCAATATTGGCGCGGCGGCGGCTGCGCGCGCGCATGGTGCGGCCCGCGCGGCGACCTCGTCCGCGATTGGACTATTTCTTGTAACTGTTAATCGATTCCTAATGTCGTTTTGCTATCTATATTGTGATTATTAATCACCTTTAACTTCAATAAATGATGAATGAATTATGAACATTTGCGTGTTAATAGACATTAATCAATTGCTCTACCAAATGATGTTCGAACGATAAGCTGGACAATCAACAATTATCTGGTCAATCGAACTACGAGAGCCATTTATAAATCAATAGATAATTTGTGTAATGGAAATTTGTCGCCATTGACTTTGTTGACTCTGTCGGAAGAGATGCGACCAACTGTGTTTGCCCGGCGCGGGCGCGGGCGGCGCGGCGGCCTAGGCCTTCGGGACCTCGACCTCATTTCTGTCAATATTTGCTATTGTATTTATACCGGAACTTGAAGACGATTATTAAGTTTGGCGATGTGCAATATAATTATCAATACTTTCTAGGCACGTGATTAGCCGTACAATTCTTAAAGGTGGTTATATTTTTACGTACGTTGGACGAAGTTTTCTGGTGATTCACAGCGACCGGGCGATGAATCAGATCACTTGAAGCTACACTGACTACAAATAGAGTCAATTCTTCAAAATAACACCTGCGCGTGCACATCATTGTGGTTGTACGACAAAAGGATAAGAAACATTCTAATGGTTTTTTTATGTTGCAAAAAGTAGTAAAAAAGCTGATTGGGCGCATTCCGGATCGGGTCCGGTGGCGCCAAGACCGCTAGCCGCTGCGCCCGCGCCGACGGCCGTTGCACCGTACCATTTGGCCATTGACCATTTAGATTTTTTATTTACAATTATATACAACATCCGTTGTACAATCCTGCCATGATTCAGACTTTTGTACCTAATTGGTTTTAGAGTTCCGTGGCTCTATGAAATCTTGCAAGAAGAGAGGCCAACATAAAGGGAACAAAAGTCGAGTCATTAAATTTTATATTTTATCACTATCAATATTTTTATTTCTTACCATGTATTACCGTAAACCCTCAGTGAGCAAGTCCAACTTGCGTTTGACCGACTTTTTGTCACTAAACAACAGATAACAGATATTATATTGTTAACTGACGCATATGAAAAAAAATCGTGATAGAAACTCTAAAAGTAAACCGACAGCTGAATTAAAAATACAATATATTTGTAAAAGTGAGCTTCATAACTATTCGCCCCAACTCAACGTGATTGCGCTGTCAGCGCCAACAAATGGTTCTCGTCACACAAAATTCGCACAGTCAAAAACGTTTTGCGAGCAAATTAAAACGTTGACCAAAAACCCCCACAGTATTAATTGTCACGCGGCGTTCCACTTTTTTGCATCCGGTTTTAGATTGTATTCTATTTACGCGCGAAATAGCCTTATTCGAAATATTGGAGATTGCAAACTGTACACTGACACTCAGAGTGTCCCAATATATTTCACAGTTAACACTAGGATATAACGGATCAAATGTTGCCGAGGCAAAAATACCACATCATTTGTGGAGTGAGGACAATTGACACACACATACATTACACAAGTCACGTCTTCATCCCTCACGGGGTAGATAGAGCTACAACAAGCCCTTAACAAGACCTAAAGGCCGCCTTTGTCATGATTGTGGACATACATATAGATGGAAAACCGCATCCCCTTTAACATGATTCCTAAGATTTTCGCCCATTTCCTCGATGGGCTTTTGCCATCTGCGCTGGAAGAGAAGCTACTGGTACATTCTGTGTTTTTTTCTTTACTCCCAGACCAGCATGGACCAATTGACACAAATATGTATTTATTAAATATGCAGCAGGTGGCGAGTTGTCGTTCAGTATGATGTGCTAAGGGGGAGGCCTTTGTTCAACAGTGGACGTCTTCAGGCTGATGATGATGATGATGATGTATTTATTTATGTATGACAAATGGTAACGAGTCAAATGTTTATTTTGGAAAATAGTATTTAAGTACATAGATGTTATGGTGCGCATTGGTCGAAATTGAAGACGTGGTGGACCTAATGTATTTTTTCACGTGAACTGCATTTAGCTCAGATTTTGTATGTGACTTTTAGGTTTTATTTATTTTAGTTTATTTATCGGAGGGGTGGATTTTTGACGTTGTAATTTGTGTGCCATGCTAAACGTATTGCACACAAATTACAACGTCAAAAATCCACCCGGTGGTTACAAGTGTAAAAAGCGTATTATTGTGATAATTTAATGCTAATTGTCCGTCCAAGGAACGCCCTTGTTTGCTCCCACAAACCACAAGGACTTTTTACTCGCGATTAATTCTCGGTCGAAGGAAAATTTCACGCGGAAATCCGGAACGGGATCTAATTCATTATCCGTGGCCAATTTTCTGAACTTTCTTTGTGTCTGCGTAGACAGATAAGTCTTCTAAACTACTTGATGGATATTGTCGCGGGTAACGGCTTTATTTAGACAATTTCTTAGTGAAACTTTTGCTACAAAATGTATATAGGGAGGATCGTTAATTTCTTTGAGTACTTAAGCTTTCTTGTCTATGTGTAGAACCGTTGTTTATGTGTAGTATGTAAATCAAAGTTTCGTTCGACGTTGGTCCCGGAGCGTGTCACAACGGTCTTTATTGACCCTTCGATCGCGAACTTTCACACGGAAGCCGCGGCGCAAAGCGGGCGACTCCGTTGGTCGAGTGTTACGATTATCCTATTGAGATTGAGAGCATCGCACGATTGGAAAATGACTCCAGCGCGGTCCGGCGGGTGTCAAATTATACCAAATTATTGTGACAAGGCGCGCTCATTGAACCACATTTATTTTCGTCAATGGGACGTATTGGGGCCGATTGATTGGGGACGCCGATAAGCGGACGTCCATCTTCATCTGCCCGCCCCGCTCCCATTGGAAAGTGAAATAGGTCTTTATTGCCGATGATTCATTTCAATTGATTGATTGTTATTTTAACTTTCTAATGCGCACAAATTAAGTGAGGGAACGACTGTTTGGACGTGTTAACTTGCGCTCGTTATTGATTGTTAACGTGGCAGTAAGTTCAGGTTTTTTGTTGTAGCAAATAAGTCATATAGTTCATTGTAGACGCATTCATGGTCAACTGCTTAGTAAGTAACTTAAGAAGTAATTTTGTGGGACTGTGTATCTTTGTTGCTTAATCTCAACGCTACTGGGATTTACCCGGAGTATACCTCGACTTCTTCTCTTCTCATGGTGCCTCTCCATTACTGGAGGTTGGCCGTTAGCTTAGCGAACCTATCCCTGTCCTGTGCCAGGCGGAACAGCTCTTCCACGCTGGCAATGCTCGTCCACTCGCGGATGTTCCTAAGCCAGGACTTCTTCCTTCGTCCAGCGCGCCATTTGCCCTCGATCTTGCCCATCATAATGAGTTGGAGAAGCTCGTATCGTTCGTGACGAAGTACGTGGCCCAGATACGCAACTTTACGTCGACTATTGTCCTGCAATTCCCTTAAGTGGATTCGTGAGTGTCGTCAGTAGTGGTTGGTCCCGTTAGGCGGGCGCGGGATGCTGTGCCGCGGGGTGCGTGGATGCGCGGGAGCGGGGTCAGCGACCGCGCGGCGCCGCGCACGCCGCCGACACCAGCTTTTTTGCGCTGCAACTGTATGCAATTCGTATTGAGTAACATGTCGAGAATATCTTAAACATCAGCCGGGTAAAACTCGAGTTACTAGAAAGTGATTTAATGTGATTCTTCCGATGACGATGACTAATAATTTATTTGTTTTGTTGCAGAATGAGAGGAGGCGTCATGGCGCCTTGTAGAAGTACAGGTCTGATCCTGGCAGTTCTGAGTTTGGTTGCTTTAAGCAATGCCGGTAAGTGTCTAAAACCCTTCATCTTCCTAGCGTTTTTCCCGGCATTTGCCACGGCTCAGTGCTTGAGCCTGGGGTCCGCTTTGACAACCAAACCCCAAGATTAAGCGTAGGCACTAGTTTTTACAGAAGCGATTGCCATCTGACTTTCCAACCCAGAAGGGTAACGAAGCCTTATTGGGATTGGTCCGGTTTCCTCATGATGTTTTCCTTCACCGAAAAGCTCATGGTAAGTGTTTAAACCCTTATTAAACACTAGCTTTTGCCCGCGACTTCGTCCGCGTAGACTTCATTTATTGACAAAAGTCACATATTTATTAAATATTATTTAACAACCACCTTTTGCCAGAGAACAGGCAGGTTCCTATTCCAAACTTAGTATTTTCTTATTCACAGCTCTTACTTAATCGTGAATATTAGATATTTATGACACTTGTCCCCGGCCACTTTCTCAATAGAGAAAATTAAAACCTAACCTTAGAATTTGTGTGAAAAACCTTGTGCTAAATGTTAGTCTGTTACCTACTGGATACTTGAGGAAGCCACCACTATGACTTAATTAATTATTTTTTCCTTATTTAAATGTTTTAACTCTCTAATGAAACGTTTAATGCGATGAATGAACTGATCGACCGACGCGAATGAATGATATAATTGACCCTGAACTGTTTTGTGCGTTTGTCTGCGTCTGAGTGAACTAATGAACGTCACCTCGTGACTCACTGAACAACCTGAAGTATTTATTTAAATCGAAGGTCGCTTCTGTTGCTTTGAAGTAGGTATACGTATGAAAAATGTTATATCACACAATATTTCCTTGTACACTGCACAGGCGTTGAGTCAACTTGAAGCGTATCCGTTAATCTTGTGCTGTCATGAAATCCATTACTGTAAAGACTCTTCTTTCAGTATTCTCTGCTTGTGTTGTCGTTATCTATTGTGCTTTGTTATTCATTATTTACGTGACTCATTATGTGTAGATTCTTTTTTAAACACACAATACGTATTTTTTAATTGTTTTGCCATTTACGGATATTTTACGATTTGTGTGTGTTAAAAAATTAAAATAAAAAACTTGTCACATATTTATTATGTACAACAAATTTGAATTTAATTGGTCTAGTTCTTTTTGAGAAATGTAAATTTAAATAATATCACATGAAAAGAAGCCGTGAAATAGTCTGAGAGGTTTACAGAATGTTAATAACGATTACGTCTAAGCAATTTCGTGTTTGGCCTCTTTTGAAATCTAAGTATCGTTCAGTGAACTAGGTTATCGTGTTACGCTGCTACAATATATAACTACGGGTGAGTAATTACCAATTTTGAATACTGAGGGTTACTTGCCGCAAAAAATTAATCCTGTTTAATTCATTAAAGGATGACAGTTCTATAAGATGTGACTATACCTACTTAACTCTCTGTTAGCAGTTCTTCATCATTATATCAAAATGTGTATTAGACTGGAAACTGCTCATACTTAGGCCTTCCCCAAGGATTTTATTGAAATTTGGTACAGAGATAGTTACAGTCCCGGGGAAGGACGTAGGATAGTTTTTATCCCGGAAAATAGCATAGTTCCCGTGGGATAGCGATAAGCGAATTCAACGCAGACGGAGTCGCGGGCAAGCGCTAGTATGTAATAATTACAGAACACCTTCTAAGCCCCTATTCCAATTATATGTTCTTTTTTTTTCAAAATTTTGTTTTGACTTTATCCTAACAATAACGAACACAAAAATTAATCATATTTTTGCCGTCATTGTAAAATAATCGTGTAGGTAACATACCGTTTAGGATTATTTTACTAAGAGTAAGACTTTACTTTTTTTTATTGCTTTCACCCTTGCTTTAATTTACCAAGGCGTATTTCGCCAATGTCGACGTAGTGACATTACACAAGACTACTTTAAAAATTATATATCTAATTATGTACATGAATGTAAACACCTATCTAACATCTAAACCTCAACGCCGCCAGGTGTTCGGCATGCAAGCAAGGAAAGCGAAATGGCGTCGTAGGTATTCTGTATCGTATGTAGGTATTTGTGCCGCGGATGGAGATAAGCCCGCGGCCGATAGCGAGATATGCGCGGTCATCTCGGCCGGACAGGGTATGTAGCTGCCTCCGCCAACCTCTCACAACTCGAAGCCCGGTGCAAGCTTCAAATTAGACTAAGATAAAAACTGTCAAAAACATTTACAAAAAGTCTTCAAGTAGGTAAACGATTTAGTACATTTTGTAAAAATGAATAGTTGCTTGCGAATACTATATATTATACGTAGAGTTATCGTTTCATTTCGATATCCCGCGTAAATTAGGGAATTCCCCGAATAAAAGTTACCTATTTTATTAGGTACTACTTACAATTTATATTAATTGCAAGTTTCAGCATTAGTGCTATTGCAGTTTTGCCGTGACGCAGTATCAAATAGACAGAGATAAAAAAGGGAGAGCGAGATGCTCTTTGTGTGTCTTGCAAAATGAATAAATGTCTTCTTTCTTTCTTTCTTTCTTTAGATAGATATTATTTGTTAGCAAATTAATAATTTTGTAATTTTATTCATTTTATTATGTAACCACAAATAAAACAAATAGGTAATTAAAACTTACCTGAGGTATACATAAACCGATAAGTTATGTGATTCACACGTCGCATAATGAGCATGTCGTTTAAAATTTAGTACAAAATCAGTTTCACCGCGAACGCTCCATTCAAAATGTCTACCTCACGTAGAATTGAATTTAACACGATTCAGTTAGTTCTGATTAACTCTGAATGGTGACGGCTGATGGCGTACAGCGTATTAAAGGAGCGCGGACCACGAAATTAACTCGTGTAAAATATGCCACGAGAAACGAATACCTACGTAATTGGATCAAGCTTGTACTAATAGATTGGTGGCTAGTAACTTTATTCTAATATTTGTTTATAAGCATATCAGGCACTTTTATGTTAAATTTTTAGAGTTACTTGCCGTCCGTCCATCTTATAAACGGGTATATCTTTTGAACCGTAATAATTATATACTTGATATTTTCACAGAATGTTTATTATTATAGCCGCTTTCATAAAAAAAAATCAAGATAAAAATAAAGTCGAAATTCCAAGAGAGGGTCCCCATACAAAAATGTGTTTTTATCGGCGTACTTTGATCGATTTATATTTGATTTATATTCGTAATGGCGACTGTATATACGGTGCTATTCAAACACTAAAGCAACTAGCAGTAGGTTGATTTTTTAACAATTTCTCAGCCCAGTGTCCCATATACGGGTCACATGCCCCGCATCACTAAGAAACGATTCACTCAGATCAGTACAATATCTTCGTGAATGTTGCTGAAGTAGTTTGCTGGACTATAAGGAAATTGAAGCATTTAGTATATGGACTGTTAACGTGTTAAATCACACACCCACGGTTGTCAAGGATACACCAAAGCAGTAATAAATACCGTTAATATGTACGAGCGCTTGGACACGGCGAAACCAATCGCTGGAGATTAATGTTGAGTCGACGTTAATTGAAATTAATAGTAAAGTGCGGAGACGGCTGGCTACGGCGGCGCGTCCGGCGGCTGAGTCACGCGCGGAATGCCGTCCGGCCGCTCGCTGCGCGCGCGCCGCGAGGGCTGCTTAGAGCGACCGATGTCTTCGTCGCCGCCAACTGCCAAAATCGCCGGCTTAGCAATTAGAACAATATACTTTGTGGCGTCACAACGACCTTTGTTATTTTTACCTTGACTTGAGAATTTTATATTATTACTAGCTTCTGCCCGCGACTTCGTCCGCGTAGAATTAGATTTAAGAACCAATGTTGATAGTATATTCTGAAATAATTATATACATTGCGACTCTAGGCAGCTACGACCTTTGACATGTTTAGCGGTATCTCACGGGAACTATGCAATTTTACGGGATAACAAGTAGCCTATGTTTTAATCTATATTCGTTCCAAATAAGATTCAAATCAGGCAGTCGTTTCAGCGTGAAGAAGGAACAAACATACACAGTCACTCACTCACTCACATCGTCACAAACTTTCGCATTTATAATATTAGTAGGATTAGTAGGATTTTGTTGCATTTAAGTTCACTGTTGGAATTGAAGCACTGACATAATTTTTGTCTCATAACCATTTACAGAAGAACTTTAGGACTATTATCTATTCTGTGACTTGGCAGCTAAAGTTTGGATGATCTGAATGCTGAATGCATGCTTAAACATCGGCAGGTCTGTAAGTCTGTAACTATTAATGCATTATACCGGATTTCTCGAGTAAAATGTCGGATAGTCCGACAGTTTCGAATCTGCCCGAGATTTTTAAGCTTATAGAGTGTATCAGATATTTCAGTACGTAAATAATCTGGTCTATTGTATTAACTCTTTCTGAATCTCACGGGAGTTTCTAGTTAAAAACTGCAGGCATTTAACGCGCTCATTACAAAAGGGGCTCTATGGTGAAATGTATTGTGAATAATCTTCATAATTCAAGAGATTATACGTACTTAAAAAAACATATTTGCAATATGAAGCCTTTAGTAATTTTATTTTAAAGACATAAATCCATATATATCACAAAGTATGGTAAGTACCTAATTATGGTATCCACAATATCACAAAAACTTTCTACAAAGAATGTGCTTAATGAAAACCTGCAAATGGTATCCTAGACTACGATGCCCAGTAGGCTTATTGTCTAACTCGCTCGCAATCGCCATCGTGTTCATTTTGACAGTTCTTGTATGAATGTGACAGCTAGCTGATTCCGATGCCAATTGTCAGCCCATACATTAACTGTCAAAATGAACACGATGGCGATTGCGAGCGAGTTAGACAATAAGCCTACAGTGCATGACCATCTAGAACCTGTTCCGTCCAGCCTCTGCATAATTGAAGGGCGTGCCGCGCCGCCGTTCTGTGCCGCCCGTGACGCGGCACGCGCGTCTCCGTCAAATACAGGCGTCTATTATGTTTTGTATTAAAACTACAAATTTGCCAACGTCACCGTAAATAATATTATTATCAAATTACGACTACATTTAGATTTATTTATTAGCTTTGCATACATTTATACGCATTTTATTCTCATGGTGAGAGGAGGCTTGTGCCCAGCAGTGGGACGTATATAGGCTGGAAATGATGATACCCATTTTACAGTTTAAGGACTTGTTTATCAGATATACTAAGATTTAGTGCTGATATTGTCAACAAAATGTATTAATGTATCAATTCAAACACTATTGGAGGAAAATAAGAATCATTTAACAAATAAATAAGCTTACTTAGTTGTTCGTCAGTCGGGCATACAGTGCAATGCGACAGCCTAAATATCCCTTGACGTATTTACTTAGATAAGTTTAAGACACAACAACCACTAACACAAAAAAGGGTAAGCTGAAATAAAAGCAAAGTGAATTTTCCTTTCCTTACAAAATATTATGTATTTCATTTACGCTCCACCGAACCAAACAAGCGGTTAACTTTTGTTTCTTCAACCCCCAGTTATAATAACAAAGGAACCCGGCCTTCGCTGTACTCCGACGGATTCGTCACAAGGACAAAGCTCTGGAAAACACAGATCGATTGAGATTATCTTTCTAAAATCATCTCATTCATCTTAAATGTGAAGAAAACAAGAGGTGGAGTTTATTCGCATATTTGATGCGCCGATAGACAACAAAGGGGTAAAATTTCTAGAACGTATTTGTAGGTGTCTACAACTAGACTTGAAGTACAGCTACGATCATTCAGTTTTGACCCTTCTAATGGTAGGTAACATAATCTTGGCGATCTACGGACGCGAGTGTGGAGAGCGGCCGGCGCCGGTAACGGGCGGGACGTGACGCTGCCGGCCTGGCGCTATCACTCTTCTATATCGCTCGCCAGGGACCATTAGGTACCCTACTTTTTCTACAAAGTCTTCTACTCTAGCCCAGGCTTCATGCGGCAAAGAAATTAGTTTTTTGTCAAAGAAAGTAAAACACTAAACTAGGCCGACAGAAATTAAACATTGGAATGTTTTTCACGAAAGCCTGTCTTTTACTCGTCGACTAAATTGGAAAAATAATCCAACAATCTAAGTTTAATCTTCGGAAGCACTTTGCTTTGAAATCTCGTTTTATTGCGCGGCCGAACAAAGTTTACGAGATTAACGCTAAGGTCGCAGGTTCACGCCCGAAAGGCGGGGAGCGGTAATTATAATTATACATTCATTTACCGAGTTACAAACTTTTTACGAGGCTTCTTATTATTTTTGGGAAATTGAGGAGTATTTGCAGACGTTGAAAAAAGGAAAGCTACACTGATAAAGCTAAATCAGCGACCGCGATGGCAACGCAAGCGTATAAAAGCACTCCGTACTTTTACCTTCTTCAAAACAAAACGTCATGTGCAAACAGCCCTTAAGCTGTTTGAGCAAGTCACGGCGCTGTCTTTCAACATATACACAATACGCATGTGTAGTTTATTCGTATGAAAGCCTCAGCTTTGTACGAGTTTGCCGAAAAAGGGATCGACGAGACTAGATCGTAGGGTGTCGTGGAGCGGCGGGAGTGACGGGCGCGGTATCGATCCGCGCTAGGGCCTGTTGCCAGGGCCGCCGCTAACACGCCGGATACCAACCAAACCACTATAAATCCATCTTTGACTCAGATCGACACAGTTTGTCACTTCACAACAAACCCGACAATACGACACCCATATTTCCGTTTCGTTAGTATCTTGTTTCGCTATCGGAGTACCGTTGCGTTGACATGCTACTGTTGTTAATCAATGAATCACCGATAACTAGTTTCTAACAGTTGTAAGTCACGTTCCACATCATGCTTTGTTGGAGGTCCGCTATCACCGCGCGCAGCCGAGGCAGTCAAATAAATATTAGAAGGCACGTAGAAGCGCGAGCCCAGGCACTGCCGGCATCTTTGTAATTCCAGAGGGTTATAACTGATGGCTTAATCGCGATAATTGTGTGAAGCAATGCGCGCTCCGAGGTGTCGCGATTAGTTATCACGGTACACATTTGCGCGTCTCGATTCGTTGACCGATCAACTGTGAGAATCCGGTTGATACAGAAATAGATATAATTACGTCTTTTCCATTTAGTACTGTTTACATTAATCTTCGTAGTTTAGATTAAAGCTTGGAGCCTCTTGATTTACCTCTACGATTATCTGATAGGTTTCAGGTGCTAACGTAGGTACGAGCAAATAGGTCCTCATGTATTTGCAACGCGATCCTTATCTTTTAGCGAGACTTTAATTAAAGGGTAATGAAGGGCCGAGGGACCGTCTAATGAAGCGGATCCCTTTGTTCGGGACCTTTGCTGTTACGGCCTTTTAAGAAGTGCGAAAAGGATTTAAAGTATTTACCTAAAGTCCCAGGAAGCCGGGTTTATTATCCGTTTCTTTGTAAAGCGCGTCTTGACTGTTAAAATTTAATACAGCGCTCTATCCTTTGAAGAGCTCGAGGTTATGAAGCCTTTGAAATTTACGTAATAAACTTTTTTTTTTAATTTAAGCTCGGTTCACTGCTGAAGAAAAAAAATACACTCGACGTGCAATATTCTTTAAATTAATTTAAGCAATAGAGCGCTAATTGCAGTCGCAGGGAACTTAGACTGAGTTTCACCACGATATTGCCAGTGATGATTACTTATCGGTTAAGATAGAGCTCCCTAAACAGGCACCGCGTGCATCTGTAACACGGGTATGCACAACCACTACCCGGTGTTTAGTATGTACATATATTATACATATATAGCATACTAGTTGTTGCCCGTGACTCCGTCAGCGCAGAATTCGTATATCGCTCGATTTTCGGGACTGAAACTGTCTCTTTACAAATTCTAAATCGGTTCAGCGGTTTAAGCGTGAAAAAGTAACGGACAGGCACACTTTAGAATTTATAATATTAGTAGGTATAGATAGTTAGAACGTGTCGGAGAACTTAATTAAGCTTCTCAGTATCGCTTCTAGGAATTTGTAGCCAAGTTTCAGCTATCGGATGGGGCGCGTATCTGGGACGGCACTTAATCTTAATTGCGTGAAGATGTACGGCGCTCCGGGAGTCAGGAGGTTGTTACCCGCAGGGTTCCGGGTCGGGCTCCGGAGTTGCCTTTAACGGGGGGCTGATCGCTGGGGAAACCTGTCACCGAGGCGTAGTCACTCGTTTTCTAATTATATATTTCAACTGTCGGTGTGGAAAATTACATTTCTGCGGGTGGTAGGGCCTTGTGCAAGGCCCGTCCGGATAGCTACCACCATCTTACTCGCTAATCCTGCCGCTAAGCAGCTGTGCTTGCACTGCTGTGTTCCGGTGTGGAGAGTGGGACAGCCGGGGAAATTACGGGCACAAGAGGCATTTCATCTTAGCCCTCTAGGTTGGCAACGCATCTGCAATCCCTCCGGGGTTGCGGGTATCTATGGGCAGTGGTGATCGCTTACCATCAGGTGACCCACTTGCTCGTTTGCCTTCCTATTCGCATAAAAAAAAAAACATGTATTTAATAAGTACAAAAAACTTTTAAGAGGACGATTTAAAAAAAATTGACGTCGTTTTAGATTTCTAACGTTGACTCGATAACTCGTCATACTCACACTTCTGGCTCTATACTAATACTCCCAACGAACGTGTTGCTAAAACGTAATTCAAAGTATAAACAACCAGCCTCATAAATATTCATCGTATTTGCTTAGAATCGCATCAAAGCGTGAAGATTCCCACGCAAGGCGCGCACTGTGAAAAACTTGCAATAACTGAATATTACATTTTCAATATATCCCGTGGCGGCCGCTCGCCGGCCCGGGGCGGGAGCTGCCCGCATTTGTTTTCTCCGAACGACCCAAAGGGTGCGGCCCCCACCATCGCGCTGTTTATTAAACACATTAGGTAAACATCATACAGACATCGTTTTATGTGCAATGTGCGATATCAGCGCGGTAATGTCAGTACTCTGACTTGTTGTCTGAAGTCTTATTGCGTAGTTTGTAAATGAGTATACATGATTCGTTGTTACGACCTGAATATTGGTTAACTAATTGTCGTAATATGCGGCAACACGACAAATAGACATCATGTTTGTTTTACAAATATATAATTAATTACAAATATAGTTTAATAATGAATATTTATGAATAAATTATACGCGAGTGCAATACGAATTCTTACAGATTTTATGATTGTTAAAGGTCGCTGGGTCCGGCCCCGCGCCGCGCCTTGCGGGTCAACTGCTAATTCTCTCCCTTTTATAAAAATAAAACCCAAGTGCTCCCGCCCACTGAAGGGTGTTTGTACTTTGCATTATTTTCCCAGCTTTTGTTCAATTACATTTGCCTGAGCAAATAACAAGCGGCCGGGATTTCGTGAAGTTTTCGAGTGGATCCAATCAGCGAGCACTTCTTGTGATGCGCGCTGCACAAACGATGAAGTCGCTCTTAAGAGTAAAATAAAATGCCGATAGTACGATATTCGGTGTTCGTTATTAAGCTCGATTTTAAATGCCCCGTCTATCAACAATTTGTCAAACCACTTGAAAGTGTCGAGTGTCGACTGTAATCGTGTAAGCACGCTCATGCAATGCAAATGCGCGCGTTATGTCACCGCGCGGCGCACGCGCCGGCGCCGGCCCGCGTCGCGCGCCCAACGGTCTGAATTCAATTTTACGCGCGCACTTGGTATGCCGGCGATTAACCGCCTACTTTATTTGCAAATTATGCGTTGTACAAAGTAAAAGTAAAGGCACGCTGCCGAAAATTTGTATCGCGCAGAGCCTTGGGCGATCCCTTGTTCGCAATGCTTGGAATTGTTGGCGCGCTCGCCGCTAAATAACCCCGCTAACGGCAGAGCGTCTTACATATTTCATAACTCGGCATCAAATTTAACAAAGCAAGAAGGCAACCTAAAACTTTATTAGCTGTTCATAGTTTCGTGAGTCTTTCGTAACGTCCTCCTGTCCGTAACTATTTTCCTAATGGCTCCGAAAGCATTTTGAGCACCCGTTGTGATTGCGAGCAGAATCCTAAGTGAGAGCCGTTTCTGAGGGAAAACGGTAATGTACCTTTCATCAAAAATCACGTCGTGAAAGAAAAGGAAAATGTAAAATGGGGAGCAAATTTGTTCGTGCGGCGGAACATAAATCATTGGCGGAACAATGACGCCGCCGGCGCCGGCCCGGCTCCCAGATACGCATCATCTAGATGAAAATATTATGATCTTATTTATTTCCGGTCGTTGGACCCCGGATAACAATAAACGGCACCACACTTTGTTTTCACGCCTTGCAAACATTTAGCCAGTTTCATGAATTCTGAATTATATGTAGCTACTCAAGACAAATGCCACCTTAAAGTGCCATATCTAGTCCAATATGGAGCAGTGCGGGCTTGTCACAGCGCGGCGGCCGCCAGCTGGCGCCTGCTCCCTCATCCTACTCGCTTAGATTAAAAACGGGAACACAATGTATTTCTGCATAATGCCGGCCATTTTCACGGACCCGAACAAAACTTGTCTAAATGTACGCGTTTTAGTATACGTACGATATCAAATAAAGTATTAATTAGCATGTGGGTGCTTTGTTTTCTATAGACGAGTAATTGTTTGATACAGCTGTTTTTGCTAATATTTCATTTCATTGTAAACTAATAGACATCTTTTGTTTAGTTTAATTGTTTTTTTGTAATTAATAGGCGATTGTTAAACGAAGGGTGTAATTTAACAATGAGGTCCTGACATGGTTAACCGAGTGAATACAGGACGAAAACAGTAAAAATGTTTGGTAATAATGATAATAGGTATAACCAAGAAAACTGAATCAGATTTAATATGTTAGATTTACACGATTTTATTTCACATATACTTATTTTACATAATTTCCCTCTAACGTGATGTTAGAGGGAAATTATGCTGGAATTAATTGTCACACAAAAATCCCCCTGAATACTGAAATCAAATCTGTTGATTTCAGTCACAGCTTAAAATAAGTTTTATTTAACTCTACTATAATATTTTCGCAATATTAACTTGCGAGGAACAAAATATTACAGTAAATATCTTTACTTCACTGTTGTGAATTAAGGAAGGCTGTATATTTCAGTTATGTATGATGGATGCAAAAAAAAGACATAGGTAACGTTGCATTTAAAAAACCACTATTGTTAAAACTATAAATAGGTAGTTCAAAGGTTTTTTTTTTGCTTTCAACTTTTTATTTTAATCACTGACCAATTATCAAGTGGCTGAATACAGCTCTGCTCTGCATACATGTACCTACCGCCAGGGTCTAAGAAGAGCGTAATGAGACCAACCAGCCCGTATTTATTGCGAGAGGCATATTAAATCCCCCCGATGCAAATTGTTCCAGTCACCACTCGGCGCCCCCATCGACCGTAATTGCCCCGAAAATTGGGGATTGTGAGTAATCCCGCAGGTATTCATTTCGCAGCCGACAGAAGTTAACGATTGTTTCTGATTGTTGCAGGTCCTCTGGGGCCGCTTCCGAATGTGACCATCTCGGACGTCGGATTGAAAGAAGGTACGTGATTTTGATTTATTTCCTATATTTATGGTAAACGTGCTTTCAATACATAGCTGTGCTAAGATAAGGGACGCTTCAATAAGGGATTGGCCTAGTAATTCTGAAAACGACACCGAGAGCGTGGCAACTAAAAGCCATATCGTCTAAACAACATACTTGGAAGCACAATTACATTCACCTTTTGTTTTTGTCAAACGGTACACGATGAGGGTAGAAAAAGATGGTAATGTGATTGCGAGCGCCTCCTGAGCGCCTCTCATAAAGGCAGAATATTAAAATTAGTCTAAGCCAGTCTTAAATCCTGAAGCTTTTTGCACTGAAACAGATTTTATTAGGTACTTGTCTTTTCTATCCCTTTACGTTTTTACAATTATGCTTAGCTTGAAGTCATGGTGAAAGTAAGCTGCTCTCAGACAATCGTGTGGGTTACTAATCCAATACGAGGTAGTAAAATAATACAATACTTAAAAATTAAATAATAAATATTGGTGTTCCAGGAAGCTGTGTAGTAGGGGACGTGGTGTACATGGCGGGCGACACGTTCTTGGGCGCGGGCCCGTGCGAGCGCTGCGCGTGCGCCGCCGGCGGCGTGACCTGCGCGCCCGAGCGCTGCCAGCCGCGCCCGGGCTGCAAGGCACTTCACCGCCCCGACCACTGTTGCCCCACCTATCAGTGCGGTCAGTATACCCCCTCTGAAACAGCATGAAAATGGCCTCTGATGTCTCGTTAAGCAAGCGTTCGCTCTTGTTCATTAATACTAGCTTTTGCTCATAAAAATATCGTAATTAATTTCAGAATGCGAGCAGGAGGGCCGTGTATACGGTAATGGGGAGAAGCTGGTGGACCCAGAGGACCCGTGCCGTGTGTGCTACTGCCAGGGTGGCGAGGTGGTGTGCCGGCGCATTGCCTGCTTCCTACGCGACGACTGCCAGCCCAGACATGTCAAGGGCCGCTGCTGCCCCGAGTATGACAACTGCCCTTTGAGAGGTAAGTCGTCACATTTTTAATAATAATAATTATAATAGTAATTTATTTCAGATTAACAAGAAAAATCCATATTTTGTTAATAACAATTGGACTTAAAACTATTACTACTACTACTACTACTATTCTATTACTTATTTTTAATTCAATTCCATATTTAAGTATCCTATGAAATGTGTGTTATCTCAGAAAAGAAATGGCTTATGTTAAGTATGGAATTTGTTCTTTTTTTCAGGAGTTACTGCTATTCCTGGCCTGATCCCATCAGTCTCCAGCATTTCAACAGTTGAAGACGGTGGCGCCAGTGCTGTGTCGACACCAAAAGAAAACATGAAACAAGAAATCACAATTAAAGAAATAACTCCCGTGTCGGAAATCCCCGTCATAACTGACGTCAAGATCAAAGAGATCGTGCCCATACCCAGCATTGAAGTTCCCGATTACCCCTCTTCAAAGTCGCCACTCATCCCTCGGGAAGCAGTACCAGAGAAATCCTCAACTAGTGCTGAGTTACCCACGAAAACGGTAGAACCTGTTGTCATTGAAATGATTTCACCATTACCGACCGAACAGGCCTCAAAGTCTACTGAAACAAATCCAGAGATCAAAAGTGCAGTGGATTTACTTCCGTCAAAAATTAGTTTATCTACCCAGGATTCCATTAACAGTGAAATCTATCCGTCTTTCATCCCAACAGTTATTGCCACTATGGGCGCTCCTCCACTCACTCCTGACAACGTTCCAGCAGCTAGCACTACCAGAGTTGCTATAATTGAAGAAGATGATACGTCTTTAATTTTTGATCACAATCCAGCATTTCCACCAATCCCCGATGATTTGACTATAATAACAAATCATGACGATGAGATTATTCATGAGCAAAACACGGACAGCGATCATATGACTAGCGTACATGAAGTAGAAAATATATCCAGCACTGCGGCGCCCACAGATCCGACGACTCCAAAAGAAACTCCTTCGACTACGGCAAAATATATTATGGAAACCATTTCTACAACTACCACAAAAGATGTAATTGAAGCGGTAAGTACAACAACAAGTAGAACATCAGAGGAGTCAAGTACGGCATTCACATCTACGACTACAACAGAAAAGAGTGCTTTGAAGGATAGTCCGATGATTAATATTAGGTCGACTATTCCAACTGAAATATTGAATTGGCCCTCCTCAGTGCAAGAAGACATTACCGGAGAGCTGGACGACGCTGCTGAATCAGTTACCGCTTTCGAGGAACCTCTAGATATTGTTCCGTCAACAACAACTGAATCAGCAATAAAAACAGTAGAAGACACTACAAAGACCCCGGAAATACCATTTAAGGAAGAAATCTTACCAAAGTCAAGTGAAATACCTGATGTTATTATCCATACGACTACTCAGATAGTAACAGAAGCACCAGAGCTTTGGACAAGTAAAACCCCAGAAGAATTGATCACAACGTCCACAGCCTCGACAGCTAAATCTAACATTGCGACTGATATGACTTCCGCGACTGAATTTAGCTCGCTGCCTGTTGAAACCAGTGATCAAAACCCCCACGAATCATCAGAAAACATACTGAAAGAAAAGAATTCCTCTACCACTGAAACTCCCCCGACTACTGTAATAGTATCTAGTACTACCGAAAAATTATCAACAACAACCGAGCCTGAAACAGTCACGATTACTACTCCTAAACCAAACGCGATTTCTACGGAAAAACAATCATTTGAAAGTTCAGAAACCACTGAATTCAGCTTAAAATCATTAAGGACCTCGGAAAGTATCGCTGACAACATAGAGATTATAAAAAAATTTCCAACGCAAACCGAAAGGAATGGTGCTCTAATTGATTCATTCAATGGACACAAAACCAACGTTTTGAACGATTTGAGAGACATAGTGGGTGATGTGGCTTCTATCAGCGACCACACCGACGCCTCTGAGGAGGTGTTTCGAACTACTACCTCCAGCAGCTTTTCAGCGGACTCCGAAGAGCTGTTGCCTATAAACGCCGCGGGCTACAAAAGCAAAAATAGTAATTTCAACCTTAATTCTATTACGGAGATCCCTCTGAAAACTAAAAATCCAGCTCCTGTTAACAAGCCGAAAATCGTGGAAATCGAGGACGAAGACTCAGAGAGCATCGCCGACTCGCCGCCGCCCAACGACAAAGTGGAGCCCACCACGCGGAGGCCCATCATCGACAACGTGTCCGACACTATGCCCAAAAACGGAACCGAGAAAAAAGACATAGAGATAATTACCCAGTCGTACGTTCCGACAATCAATAGAAACCGACCGACGAAAGTTGTCATGAAAAAGAGCAACGACAAGCCTATGACGGAAACATCAACCGAGGGCCCGAGTCTGGTGACCGAAGCGGAGGTCGGTTCCGAGAGCACGCCGGCGGAGGCGACAGAGGCTGGCACGGACAGCACCCCGGCGGCGGCAGCGGAGACCGGCACGGAGCGCGCGCCGGCGGGCGACGCGGGAGCCACCGATAGCACGCCGCAGCCCGCCGCGCAGTGAGCGCCGCATCGATACGCCGAATGATAGAACCTCAGCTTATCAGCATTTCTAGAGTAAGTTTCGTTCTTGAAACTATAATTTAATGTAGAGACTACTAGTTTAATAGAACTGTATAAGAAAACCTTGTCAGAAGGATTCAATATTCTTTGTCAATTCGGATCTCGGTCGTGGGAATAATTTTCGCCGCCGAGATTATCTATGTAAGTAGGCGGTCGGAATATTTGACCGAATTTATTCTGTGTATTAGCTGGACAAATTATTTATAACGTAGTCGATAGGGAGTCGCGCGGGGCGCTCGGCGCGAAGTGTCAAATGAGGGCTGTAGTCGGTAGCTCTTCGTCTTAGCGTAAGTTATTTATTTGTTAGTAAGAGTCGCGAGTTTAGTGAGTGATGATAGGTAACCGAGCTAGTCAACCTGTGACTGCGCGCGCGCCGGCGCCGGCGCGCCGCCACGTTGCCATTACTGCTAGCATTATTATTTAACAAGAACATGACAAACCTCGAAATTAACACTCCGAGTTTAGTTTCAGCTTCCGCAGGTAGATGTACGAACAAACCGGAGCGATCTGCAGCAGCGCGCCGTGCGGTAGGCACGTGACTAAATTTGGTACAAATCGAATTTGATATTATAATATAAATCACCCTATATGATGTGTATATTGTACGATCTAGTTGGTTTAGAATGAATGTCATCGCACATAGTTTTATTTAATGCACTAAGTGTTGGTTAATGCCTATTCATGAAGGAAGATTTGATCTGGACGTCGGATGGCTCAATGCTAGTTTAAGATACGTTGCTTGCGTCGGTGGGGAGGGGAGGGGGCCGATCGTGTTTTGTTCCCCGCGCGCGCGGCGCGGCGGCGGCGCGGCGGCGGCGCGCGCGCGCCCGCGGCTTCTTGCTCCGGAAGACATCGCCTTTTCCCGAGCAATAAGCGCATGTGCTGACCGTATTATTTATAATTATTGTTTTTTTTACAAATAAAAGAACCAGACTGAAGTTGAGTGTTTTATTGCAAGAGTTGCTGTCTCTAACCATACATCATCATCCATAGCACGGTAGGTAAGGGCCACGAAGCGCCTCAACCCCCGCACCTTCTTCCTCACCAAAATCGACAAATAGATCGACGAACCGAAACCAATTACATTCCTACCTCGCGGCAGGATGTGTAGATTTGAAATAGTCCAGTTTAGTAGAGCCGAAATGGGTGCAGGTTTCTGTTTATGTTCAGGTGGTTCTAATAACATACGTAAATCACGTCTTTATCCCTTACGGGGTAGACAGAGCCTAAAGTAACAAGACCTAAAGGCCACGTGTAGCATGATTGTGGCCGTATAGGTGGAAAGGGAAATCAAAATGGTGATGGGTTGCTAAGCGCCTAAGATTTTCACCCGTTCGCTCGATGGGTTTTACATTCTATGTTTTTTCTTTACATACCCCCAGACCAGCATGGAAGATTAACTTGTCTAATAATGTATGTAATCTTATCCCCTTGAAATTAAAGGAATTATGAATAAATACTCTTGATTTCCAAATTATCTCGTCCAAACTTGATCTACATTGAACATACATTACGCACCTACTACCATGTGGTTTGCCACTGTAAGGTTGAAAATCCGGTAGATGTCAACTTAAACCTCGACTTTAGTGACATATTACCTGCTATGGGTGGTGTAGGGGTATAGCACACGTCACGGAATGGGTTCGATTCCCGGCCATAGCTTTACTTTTCGGATTTTTCTATGTGTTCTAATTTTCAGTGTCGTTTAGAAATTTTAGTGACATATTCATTTGATAGGAAGTTTTATGAAAGTAATGGACCACTTATTTGGCCGGCCTCACTTACGTGATTCCATTATGATTACAACAATTACTGTTCAGCAGTAAGCTCAACACGGTAAAAATATTAATTTAGGTGTGTAATACATATATTTGATTGTGAGTTTTGCCTGAACATCAAGTTCCTTACGGCATAGTTTACACACAACTTCGCCATTGCGATGGATTGCTACGAAATATTCATGAGGAGTATTTTTACACCCGTAAGGACCCAAAGCCTATTCACTAGCGGATTACCTAAAGCTGAGTAGATTACAAACTTAGACGATTTAATAGCGTAATACGCGTAGTACGTGAATTATAATCACACTATGATTATAATTCGCTGCTATGTCGTCATGGAATTAGTAATTTTTCGCAAAAAATGGGAACTGATTATACGTTTAAAATTAACGCATTCACTGCCACCGACGCATATATGCGTTTTCGTGACTTTCGCCCAGTGACGCTGTCATAATTTTACTGGCATTTGAACACTCATTTATTGTGCGTCAGTAGCACCTGAGCCTCTAGTGTAAGTTTTCACACGAACAAACGTCTCGAACGCGTTCGCGTAAACGTCTCAATTACTATGGAAAAAATGGCAGCACCACTTGCGGATCGAAACGGCAACAAACTGTTCCCATATTATTTGACATTTTAACGCAAACGCGTTCGAGACGTATTTTGTGACCGAAAACTTACACTAAGCATACTGAAGAAGGGTGCGACCACACCGCCGCTTAAAAAATGGTGACGTTACGAAATCGCAACAAAATGTATGAGGAAACGGTCACGGTCACGATTGATTAGGTAGTACAGTGTTTAGCGCTTCAATGTCCTCAACAGTCGTTTGTAACTGCCGTAAATACTGCAGCAAAAACACATAGGGTTCGAATAATGTCAAGAACAGTACATACACACACAAGACGACATGTTACACGCAACAAGCAAGTCTTGCACTTTTCTCCTCTGCTTGACAGATGCTTGACATAATCCATACTGATAGAAAACGTTAATTACACTTGTATAACTTCAAAGTTCTGCGTTTCATTACATTAAATCCATAAGGTAGTCCATATTTAGGGAACTTACTATAATCAGTACGTCTATCACTATATGCCCGTCTTTTTCTTACTGTTCGTTCTAGAAAGAGACGGGTAATCTATCTCGCGCGCGACGCGACACTTGTGCGCGTCGTGCTAGCCGGGCTGGGACTTCATAGTTGTGCAATGTGTCAGGATTGACTTCTTAACGGCCGGGGACTATAGTTGACGAATTATACAAGTGAAGTTAGAGTAGATGACTGAATACCTAACCTAAAAAGAAATTGAGATAAAATAAATAAATACCAATTGACCTAGCCCCAAACTAAGCAAAGCTTGTAATATGGGCACTAGACAACCAATACAAGCTTGTAATAGGGCAGATATTAGCTTTTTTGCTGACTGTACTTTTTGTTGACTGTACTTGCATTGTCATCCATCCTACATTATGTGAACCAAATTTCAAGTCAAACGGACCAACCGTTGAAGAGTTCCCTCCTGCGGAGACGGTCCTGGCTGAACCACCAGAGTTTTACTGCCAGATTATTGTATTGTCGTCTGACTTACACAAGTATGCAAAATTTCAGCTCAATCGGATGAAGATATCTGCTTCAAAATTGAGTCGCAAGATTTCACCCGGACAAACACACATATGTACGTGGTAAGGTTCAAAAGTTTCCGGCCTAATAATGAAAATTAACGTTTAGGTTAAAAAAAATATTTTTATTTTTCAATGTAGTCTCCTCCTATTGTTATACATTTTTCAGATCGTTTGATTAACATTTCTATGCCTTTAAAATAATATTCGGAAGTTTTGTCTTCGAAATGCTCGAAAACTGCAGCAGCGACCTCATCATCGGACGAAAATTTTCTCCCCCTTAAGTCCGATTTAAGTTTAGAAAATAAAAAATAGTCGCTTGGGGCTAGATCAGGGCTGTAAGGTGGGTGACGGATTGTTTTAAATCCACATTTAGATATAGCCGCCTTTACAACTGCAGCCGTGTGGACA
This sequence comes from Pandemis heparana, assembly GCA_963854515.1. Lineage (NCBI taxonomy): Eukaryota > Metazoa > Arthropoda > Insecta > Lepidoptera > Tortricidae > Pandemis > Pandemis heparana. The sequence goes on from OY978009.1 coordinate 17,666,334, forward strand.
GGCGCATTGTCATGAAGAAGACGGACACCCCTGCTGAGTTTTCCTCGACGTTTAAGCTTTATTGCTTCTCGCAACTGGTCTATAAGGCAAGCATAGTAACTGCCGTTTACTGTCTGATTGCGTTCTTTGATATCTATAAGCAATATCCCTTCGCAATCCCAAAATATTGTGGCCATTATCTTTTTGGTAGATTGGCACACCTTTGCCTTTCGAGGGGGTGCTTCCCCAGAACGACGCCACTCCATCGACTCTCTTTTCGAAAGAGGATCATAGTATAAGACCATAGTTTCGTCTCCGGTAACAATGGACTGGATAAATTCACTCTCACATGACTTGAACTCCTCTAAAAGTTCCTTGGAGCACGCCACTCGTTCAGCTCGCTGAGCACTCGAGAGAAGTTTCGGGACCCATCTTGCACTAACCTTATTCATGTTTAGATGGTCGTGTAGAATCCTAAGGACTGTTATTTTCGTAAGTCCCGTTCTTGACGCTATTTCCTTCGTCTTTAGTCTTCTGTCCTTCAGTACCTCTTGTTCGACTAAATCGACGTTATCTTGCGTAAGAACCTCAACAGGGCGGCCTGGTCGGGGTTCGTCATCGATGGACTCACGCCCTAAACGAAACTGCTTACACCAATCCTTAACAGTCGAAAACGAAGGGGAGGAATTCCCGTACACGTTATCTAACCTTTCTTTGATTATAGTTGGACTTATGCCTTCCTTTGTCAGAAATTTTATCACTGATCGATACTCCAATTTGAACATTGTACAAATTACACCGCTTTTTATATTTAAATCAAAGAAAATTTTATGAAAACGAAAGTTACAAACCACGAAATTATCCACACAATAGCTGAATAAATGACAAATAAAATGACATTCATTTGTTTCTTGTTTTCTTCTTTTAAATATATACGGCCAGGAACTTTTGAACCTTACTGGTACATGCATAAGTTGCTTTACAACTATAATACATGCAAATATAAGCTTGTAAAATAATAAAAATCTGGTGATCCCTTTTTATTATGTTGGTAAGTAGGGAGACTTGTAAAGGCTTGAAAATAACGTGCATCAGCCTCATAAATTAATATGGCTCTTAACGATCACGAGCCAGAAGCAGTGTCATTACGACGTTACCCAACTGCAGAGCGTGCGGTTGTGCATTGCGCCACCCCGCCCTGACCCTCGCCAGCCACCAGCCAGTACCACCACTGACATTGAACTGCTGAACTGTCGTGGCGTGGCCACGATTTTGTAAACGTTAGCTGAAGAAGTAGAAGTAACATGTGAGTATCGTACAAATTGATTTCTGACGTCTTATGAGATTCGATACCGATTCTGCTTAGGCTCGCTCGCTGTCAGATCCGTACCTACTAAAAATGTCAGCTAAAACCTGAAATGGGTCAGAATTTAAATTAAGACGTCATGGTAAGGCCTCTGACCCACCGTAGGATGTTGTCGCAGTAAACGGTATAGTGATTTTATTCAATTCAATGTAACGACACTATGATATTTATTGTGATATGGCTCCACAATGGGTCAGAAATTATTCGATAGTACACGTCGTATAAAGCAGGAAAATGGTAACTATTTACAAAGACATAATAATATTTGGGATGCGTTTTCCGAGGGAGTATAGTGAGCTCTATTTTATTTGTAACTGACACAAAGTTTTGTTACTGGTCCGTTGTTATCCAAAAATAGTTTTTTTGCTAACTCTATACACAAAATAAACAAAAAATCGTACTAATATTATAAATGCGAAGATTTGTGAGTATGGATGGATGTTTGTTACTCTTTCACGCCTGGACGGCTTAACGGATCTAGATAAAATTTGGAACAGAGATAGTTTATGGTCTGGAATAAGACATAGGCTACTTTTTATCCCGGAAAATTGCGTAGTTCCCGCGGGATAGCGATAAACAAATTCTTTTCAGACGAAGTGTCGGGCACCAGCTAGTTGTTTAATTGTAAAAACGTAGCGATTATTAACGTTACCACACTCCTGTAACCAATGGTAGAGTTAATTTTTAATGAAAGTACTTCTCTCGTTTAGACTATTAACGAGATTATTTAAAGCTTTTTAAAGATTCAAAAGTAACTGTAAAGAACAAACGAATTAAAATTAAAGCATGTTGTAAAAACTAAAAAATTAATATATTCAAATTTAATGAATACGTGATGAATATTCAGCTGCCGAGCAACAGTTCGCGGCCCCGCGGGTTGATGTCAGAAATGGCAGAAACATCCGTGTTTCACATAGAATTAGTCATCGTACAGGGGGGGGGGGGGGGTTAAAAAAGCTGTGGTAGCCTAGTGGAGTGACCTGTGGCCTCTCAAGCAGAAGGTCGTGATTCGAATCCCGGGCTCGCACCTCTAAGCTGAGTTTTTCGGTATTTACGTGGGAAATGACATTTAAAATTTACCATGAGCTTTCCGGTGAAGGAAAACATCGTGAAAAAACTGAGAGCACACGCCTGTAAAGCAACTCAAAATGGTGTGTGTGAAGTTCCCAATCCCCGTGCTGGGCCCGAGTGAGAACTAAAGCCCAACCCCTCTCGTTCTGATAGGCTGGAAATGTTGATGATGACAGGAGGGGGATGGGGCTACATCAATTTCTACGACCAAGGGGCCTATTTTTTCGCCACCAGAGATAGAATCGCATCGCAAAGGGTAGGGTTTTTGGTTCCTGTATTAACGTGCAACAGCTATATACGGTTGCAGCTCGCTGATGGGTACTCGACTTTCAACGATATTGCTGATAATTTAAGTCTGTGTGACAATGTATCATTTATCTCGAAACGGAGGGTAGATTTGCTTAAAATCGTATTGTGTTGCACAGACGTAGTTGTCTTGTACGCGGAGCGGAGCAACCGTTTTTGTTCGTTTCATTCGACCAGTTTTAACGTCAAATTCATGCAGAAATGATGGCAGAAACATTGCGAAAAAGCGTTTATCTTTAGGCATCTCTTAAGAATTGCAGGAAAAAACCCAAGATGTATTAGCGTTCACTTTACTACACTCGTTAAACTGTTCTAATGAAAGTAACAGGCGACGCTTACTCACCTAACGATTAGTAATAGTTTAAGACGGATTTCTCAAAAAGAAACATTGGATTCCTTGCAAATATGTTACCAAAACTATCAGCTTGGAATAAAATAAGCAAAAAAAATTAGGTATCTCAATAAATGCTAATAAAGCGGGTAATAAAAATACTTGTGCAGCCGCTGAACCGGATTTTGCAGAAAGATTGATAAGAGCTTCCAAGTCAATTAGAAGTCGTGTTTTGTACGTTTACGATTTCCACAAACAGAGGTGGATGGACGTACATACAATTTTATATACGTCGATGATCGTTTCATCTTTGGTTTTATTTTCAAAAGCATGATAAACTCGATTCTTGCAATCTTTAAAAAGAAAACTTTACACATAGAAGTGCACAAGTGCATTATATATTTTTAATCCCCGACGCGAAAAGAGGGGTGTTGTAAGTTTGACATCGATGTCTGTGTGTGTGTTTGTGTGTAGCTCTCAAGTGGATAGACCGATTTGGATGCGGTTTTTTTTATTGAAAAGTCAGTTTTCTTGCGGTGGTTCGTAGCCGATGTTTGGTAGAAATCGGTCCATCAGATTGAAGCTTTTTTCCAAATTGATGCTGAATAAAATTGTTTTTTTTTTTAACGTAACTGATTACCCGATTAATGCGTGGATGTTTTTAAAATTTTAATGTAATGTTATAATCTTGTGAAATTGGGCAAAGATTTTGATTAGCTAAGCTGTGTCCCAACCGCTCATCTGCGCAGATAAGAACAGAAACAGTCGAGCTCCGCGGGTCGCGCCGTTTAGCATAACTCGCCATCAAAACTATTGCAACCAGCGAAAATCCAACAATTTTGTGAAGAAAAAGCGCTTCGCAACAAAGTAGACTTTATCTTTATCTATGTATATATCAATTCTGGCAGTGATGTAACGTTTCGAACTAAGATGTTTATACGAGTCATAAATAAGAGTGCAGCCATAACTCTCTCTTTGAGCGTATTAGATGCTCGGACACGGATATACGGCATGTATGATATGTGACGGCGGTTTCGCGGCGGAGACGGAGCGCTATACTTACGTCGAGGCGATCCTAAGCTCGAGTGGAGCTATAAAGGCAGAGAGCGTCACGCAGCGGTGACACAAATCAAAAAAAATCAAAAATAGTTTATTTAACTAAAAGAGTTACACTTGACACAGAAGGAATAGCGATTCCCACACTAGGCAAAGCCTGTGTCGTGGGATTCAATAACTCGGATAATTACCAGACAAAGTGCGGCTTATGAAGATAACAACTATATAGGTAGGTACATTAACTAATATTATTTAGAATTGGATTACAATTCACAATACAACATATTTAAATTGCATGTGAATGGTTAAAACATAGCTTAGTGAGACAGAACCAGAGTTTATAAATACTTAATATAGCAAAATCAAAATCACAAAAATTTAGTGTTTCAAAAAAGAGACTATTTGCTATGTTATTACGAGAATTTAAACGGATAGTGACAGTAATTACGATATATCTAGAAGTGTGTGTGTGTGTGTGTGTGTGTGTGTGTGTGTGTGTATATATATGGGTGTTTGTATATGTTAGTAAAGTGTACTCGGGCAGAATAGTGAGAGGGAGCCCCACGATTGGATAATCTCTTGGGTCAGTCGGCAAACAATTTAAAAGTCCACTACAATTACCTAAACACGAAGTATTTCCTCCGACCTGTCATAATCCCAGGATAACAAAAGCTCACGAACCCGACGCTTAGCCTCAGTAGCAGAGCTATTCCTCAAATCACAGAATCTTGCCAATCCATTGTACACATGCGGGAAAAGAAAATTTGAAAACCGTTTCGCACTTGAAAACACTTTCGATGGACTTTTTTTTCTTTATTTGTTAAGAACCTTTGATCATTTAAAACTGAACATAACAGGCCTATTCTCGAAAACTAACAACCACAAACATGTGACATCCGCTGGAATTTTAAGATTCGAAAAAAAGTCGACGTTTTAGGACGTTGTAGAAATACTTACTAATAAAGTGCTTCCTGCAAGAACAATACATATATTTTCATTAATTATTCTTCAGAAAATAATAATAAAAATCTTTTAAAACGAAATGGTACATTACATACCTTTGAAACTACATATTCTTAAAATGTTACTCTAGGTCTCTGTTCCGTTCCGAAGAAACATTTATCTTTTACTATTGCGAAACGATCCTACACACGACTTTCCGAGTTTCATCTCAAGCGTCATTCAGATTTCAGACAAAGCGAAAGATATTTGACATTTGACCTTTCTATTAGAAATGTTTGGGATGAGCACATGTCGTGGCCCCCGTGTAGAGCGTCAGGAGTGTTGCGCATGCTCCTCGCGGTGAAAGTTGCGTGCGGCGCGGGCGGCGGCGGGGGGAGGGGGGCGCGCTATATCAGCTGCCCGGAGCCGCGCGCGCCGCACTCCTGCGCAACCTTACAGGTGAGATATGGACCTCCGCTCCCTCTCTTACCCTAATTATAACAAAATAGGTTGTGTGACACTACTTGTAAATTGCCAGTGCAAAATGTGTACAGTGCCAAAGTGTTGTATTGAAGACGTTGTTGGTGACTTGATGTGCTTCCCATAAAGATCGGATTAATCAACAACTCATCATTTACAAGAGAAAGGATTCGTTTTTCGAGAAAGATCTCTTTCATCACGTAACATCATAAGCTTCGTTGAGGCCGTTGAGGCTGTTCAGGGATCCTCTGTTTATACCCTAGCTTCGCCATTAACTTGTCCATGTCTGCAGTCAGGTTCCTCGGTCCAGTGATCAGCCCATTCATCATGCAGTCCTCGGTCGTGTGTTTGTTGGTGCTGGTGGCGGCGGTGGCCGCGGCGCCGCAGCGCGAGGGCGCGGCGTTCTCCAAGGAAGCCATCAAGCAGGCGCAGAACACCTTCCTTATCCCCAAGGACGCCGAGATCCATAACGTGGGTACATGTTAAACAAACGTGAAATTTGACGCTACATGAGCAGTACGACTATCTGTGTATGCGCAAAAAACCTTAATGGAATACTCTTAAATAAACAGATACTCTTGTATCGTATAGTCCTCATGGTCGAGTTTGCAAGGATATTGTAAGATTTACGTATGAAATCCTAACACTTCTGTGTTCAATTAACATGGTTTTACAATAACTGTTGAATAAAAACAATCAGGTTAGTTGAACCTCCCTAAATTGTCATTGCACGCCTTTACTAGCTCTATTTATGAGAGCACTGTGGGCCTAAAGAAGTGCGCCATAGAAGGGTATTTGCGAAACGTTGACCCTGCGCTATAACGCGAGCGACCAAGATTTGATTATGTGATCATCGACCAACCTGGTTTTGTGTTAGGTAATCCATCTAAAACAACTGATATCGATAAATGTTCCTTAAAGATAAAGTAACGATTTGTTTGTTGTTGTCCATCAGGTGCAAGAAGGCATTGAGCTTGCGGCGTACGAGTCGATCCCCGGCAACCAGAGGATCAACCTGTTCGAGATCCTGGGCGACCAGGTGCCGTCCGAGGTCATCAACAACCTTCAGGGCCAGATCGACCAGGTCGGCCGCAACTAGCCGACCCGTCCTCCCAAGCGAGCGTTGTTGGCAGCCAGTAACGGTCCCAACAAATGTTCCAAAATCGAATCAAATTTGAATTTCAAATGGGATCGAGAAGATATTTCGCTTCGTGGAGTGACCGTTACTGGGTTTCAACACGGCTGATGATCCGCCCGCCGGAGTAATTTATTGGTGACGCAAGTACAATACAGTGAATGTGATATTGTGCAACATCTTTTATACATTTGTACATAAATTATATTAAATAAAGTGGTCGTGCGACGTCTGACCTGCTCGTTTTGTTTTACGTAACCGAGGGCGCAAGCGCCGGTGCGACCAATCAATTAGCGGAGATAAGCTGCAGGTAACTCGTTGTGCTTTAATGAGGATCAGGTTTCCGAATTGTGGTCAACATGTTTTGCTATTTGATAATACCTAACATTTTTTACTGTACTTAGCAGTGACTGAGGTCTTAGCTTTTCACTGGAGATATTTTTTTAGATTGAATCGTTTGGGAAAAGTTTACTTTCTGTTATTCTTCTGTGCGTAACTTATAACTGTTTAAATAAAAGTTGACTACTGTTCGATATTGATCGCGACTACCTTTAGGTTTAATTATGATAACTAACTAACTAATTTGGCTCAGGGACCCAAATAGGGGTCTTGGCCTCCGAAACGAGAGCACGCCATCTGTCCCGATCGTGCGCAGCTTTTTGCCAGTCGTCGACTTGAAGACGTCGCAAATCCGCCTGGACACTGTCCCCCCAGCGATACCTGGGTCGCCCAACCGAGCGGCGACCAGTCGGTCGTCCCACGTACGCTCTCTTGGCAGCACGATCCTCTCCCATTCGGAGTAGGTGGCCGAACCAGCGAAGTCTAATTATAATGATTTAATTATGATGGTGCAAAATATTTCTTATCTTATCATAGATGAATGAAAAACTTTGTAATTCAGCGGAAAATGGTAATGATGATAATTTTTGTAAGATCGATAGATTAGAGAACTATAAAAATTACGATGAAATTTTATGTTCAAACCAAATATATTATGTATCTTAAGCGCAGGCTATAATTGGATATTATTTAACCCCAGTTTATTGCAGGGTTAGTTTAAACACTGTCAAAATCAATAATAGAGCTGTTTTTTAATCTTTATTTATAAGCTATCATTTGAACATGAACATGTCAGCTCCACGGGACTTCGTTACTTAAATATTTTGCATCGAGCGAGACGCAGCCATCAACTGTATCTTTCGTCCAGGACAATGAGTAAGTAAGTTACTTAACCTTCTTCCGTTGTTTTACGTTTCAATAAATTCCCACAACATAATGATAATAAGAAAACTCTACTTTTCTTTCTTAAAAACCATTGAACTGGAAATAACTGCGGAAAAGATAAAGATAACGGTCAATTATATTTAGAATCTGACAGAAATCATTAATCGATGCCCAGGGTGCACCGGACCAAGCAATGTAATATACATCACCTGGGCGAATTATAAATAGACGGAGAAGAAGCTTAAAGTATTTTTTTTTTTTGGCATTTTTGATTCAAACATCTAGTTATCTGCGCCGACGCATGTTTGATGGCAGCGTCGTGACATTGTGACGTAACGGCTGTAATCCGTAATCCGCGGCTGCTGAATACGCATGGCGATTGCGGAGGAATGCTATTAGCGGACCTACGAGTATAGTCTAAGTTTTAGCACAGCAAAACATCAATGCATTATTATCCTCGACTCTCGACCTCTCGATTTTGGTCCTCTCGAGACCATGGATGCAAAGTCGCGTCCGAAACGTCGAGGTATTTACAAAAATACAAAAATACTTTTTATTTACGTGATTAATTTCCGTTTAATGTGTGAATATGGCAAAAGTTTGAATCCGTACAAAATATCAATGCATTCGCGTTTAAATTAAAGTATCATGAGTAAATCAGCAGCACCACAAGTGCCCCGTAACGCCAATTAACTACTCTCATGGTAATTGACATTATTAACAATGAAACATACATTTAGATTAAATTGTTTGTCGCCACAGATGTCTTGTTCACTTATTTAGAAGAGTGTTTTCTATGACATGTGTTCTAATTTTCAGTGCCGTTTAGAAATTTGTAACGGTAAAACCGTAAAAAGTAAACATACAAAATCAAGAAGTAAATTTCTTTGATTCATTTCATATTTCCTATCATTTGAAAAACAGCGCCTTCTCTCGTCGCTGGTGAGCAGTAGATGTTTCACGGGAGTTTGTAATTGTGTCGTACAGACACATCATTGAAACAGATGACGCTTAGCGACAAATATTCGCATAGTAACAAAGGCCATGTGACCGTTGGTAACGGACAGAAAAATTCGAAGGCTTACTCACCTGCTATGGGTGGTGTAGGCGTATAGCACGCGTCACGGAATGACGAGGACCCGGGGTTCGATTCCCGGCCATAGCTTTACTTCTAGGATTTTTCTGTGTTCTAATTTTCAGTGCCGTTTAGAAATTAGAAAGGTTTGTTATTGTGTAATAAAATAATTAAATAACCTAGCCTAACATACATAAGCATACTTTTTGACGTTATCATTTAGATATAGTGCACGTTTGAATAAAAAATATATAATTATGACTACCACTCGTTATTAATCGCGCGGTTAAGTCACGAGTGGTAGTATCATAAGATGTCTAAAAATTTCAACAGCCGGTTGGATTAGCTTCATTGAACACTCCTATAATGTGATTCTTGTCGTAATTTTCGATTCCAAAGTCGCCCTTTTAACGCCGGTGCTGTGCATTTTCAAACATACACTAATAAGGAATCATTCCTCAACCATAATTAAAAAAAAAAACGGATAAAAATACACAGGGGTGCAAAATCAAAGTAACGCAAACCACCTGCTGAATTATTCTGGATTAATTTTGACACTCAGTGTAGTTATGATCATGATTGAGAATTGCGGAAATTTCAAACAATATAAAAAAATATGGAAATGAACTTATATTTGCTATATTTAGTTTTCTTTGGTGTGAATTTGTACGCGTATTGTGATATTGTGATAACGACGGCGGTTGCTACGCGCGGCGCGCGGGCCCATAACCTGTCTTCTGCGATGACCTCACGCAATGCCGCACTTTGTTTGCTACACACCAACCAATAACTTTAGTTTGCACTCTCAGTCTCAAATATTTTATCAACAAATAGTAATAGTTAATTCACATGTAGCTAACCTTAGCATTCTGCAATGGAGCCGTCTATTAATACTTATTTAGTCATCACAGATTTAGTAAATAATTTTCATTTGAAAAGTTTAATACAAAATTGAATCATGATACGTTTATTTTGTAAATTATTACGAAAGTATTGATACAAATATAAACTAAAGCTAGAAAGTTGAGACTGATCACGCAGCAAATTAAAAAAAAATCTGTGTGTTGCGACCACACTGTTCTCTATACCAATAATCAATCAATCTTATCATTCTTATTAACGGATCAATACGACATATTGCGTACAATATTACAAACACAGCATACAGAATTTTGTAAGTATGCCGCGCGTTTTCAGTCTCAACTTTACTTATCCAAACTCTACCTACTATATTTTTTCACCCTTTTGTAATGCAATACTCTCGAGTCCCGGATAGTCCTCCAAAATTCTCTAACAAGCGGCAACTTCGACCTCAGGGACACAAAGTTCAACAGGGCGTAGGTACGCGGCCTCGTGACAAGAGAAAGAAAGATAACCCCATAAGAAAATTGTGCAGCATTGCTTGGTAGATATTGCTCTGAAGCAATAAGGCCGCCTATTTGCTTACTTAGTAGGGTCAATTTCAACAAGACGCATTTTTTGTATCATTTCGGTGTGATTCCTTATATCTGTTTTTTTTTATTATTTTTAAATGCCAAAAGATACTTTAGACTATTTTGTAAGACATATCTGAAAGGGAACCTGAAATTTTAAATAGTTTTCGAGATATTAGAGGTCAAATTTCTAAACACACAACGGAATGATAAATGTACACCGGAATGAAAGATAAGTTCCAATGGAATGATAAATGTACACCGGGATGATAATACCAGCCCACTGGAATGATATTTAGACCACCGGAATGAAAGTAAAAAATAGGGTTCCATAATCAAAACTATAATTTTGTATTATTTGATTCCCGAATCAACTCCCGATAACCTGCTCCTGTAGGAATCAGTCACAAATTTACAATTACTATCGAGTACTTATTAAGTGTGAGTTGCACAAAGTTTCATCTATTTTTTAAAAAACCCTTTTTGTAACGTTCCCTGGTGGCCTAAAAGCCTAAACATTATCTAAGAACATGCGCTGGTACAATACTAATACTACACTAAAAACCGCATCGCAATTGGGTTAGTATTTCATTTTAGAAAATATGCTACGGACCCTTTCATAATGCTAAAGTGAAGCTATATTTGATTTTACTACACCGGAAACACCGGAATAAAAATGGTGGAATGAGAAACTCGACATAAAAATAAATATTAAAGGAAGGGTAAGAGTCGTGTTGTTAAACTAATTGAACTCTTGAAATTAGGACTATATTTTACGTAACATATATAAATTACAAACAAAAGCAATACAAAATACAAAAACTATGACTAACTCCGGAATGATTTTTATTTTGTCTCCACACCATGGCGATGATAAAAAAATAAATTTTACTCGAAAACGTTTCACAGTAACACACGTCCAATCTCGCTGAGCGCTGCAGTTTGACTATTGCTCGGAGTGCGCGAGAGACGGGGGGCTTAAGGGATCAAACTCGGGAAATAAATCGTTCCCAAAATTTGCCCGCGGAATGAGAGCGTGTCTCCGGACAAATGTATATGCACATATTCAGAGGTTTACAAAGGAGGTAAAAATCAGGTGATGTGCTTTTTTGTTACCTGTTTATATGGTAATAAAATAAAGGTAAAAGAAAAGTATTGTCACGCATAGTATCCGAATTATCCGGCATTTTGTAACTAAAACCGGCTCCGGGACAACCCACCTTGATGAGAAATACGGTCTAAATATATATTTTTAAATAATTAAATAACATAATATTTTAATTTTAGCTGTTGCCCGAGGTAGACAATAGGAGGCTGTTTCTAAAAAAAAATAGTTCTACATTATCAAAGCTTTCTGCACCTGCGTTTTCAGTCTTGCCATCAAAATTTACTGCTTGGGAAATTGACCCAGTAGTTTTCTCTATGTGAAGAGAGTAATTGTATCGTAATGTTTTGTTTAGTAATTCATTTCCAACGAAAGTCTGATGGATTTTCAGAGCACATAAATATTCCTGTTGCTCAATTTTTTAATGTTCTGCTGCCGGATATTTCGTTATTAAACGATTAAGTTTATTTTAAACTTTTTAGTTTTAACAGTTCACCGCCTCACGCCTTTTAAATGACCGGGGCCCGAAGCAATCAATACTTTATTATACATACTAGCTTCTGCCCGCGACTTCGTCCGCGTAGAATTAGCAATGATTTAACATGTTTATCGTTATCCCGCGGGAACTATGCAATTTTCCGGTATAAAAAGTAGTCTGTAGTAGTATGTTTCAATCTAGGGTACCAGCTATCTTCGTTCTAAATTTTATCCAAATCCGTCCTGTCGTTTTAGCGTGAAGAAGGAACAAACATACACACTCCCTCACGTCGTCACATCGTCACATCGTCACTCACAAACTTTCGCATTTATAATATTAGTAAGATTAAAATAATGTAGGATGTACAGGTTGACATTACTGTCGATTTGCAAAAGTGTTATGTATACGGTAGCACTGCTAAACTACTAATAATCCTAGGCGGTGTCAATGGGCCACATTACCTAATTAGTGCCCATTCGTACGCGAGCACGTGAAGTGAACAAAGCGTTGCGCCACGCGGCGACGCTCGAATAATAAAGATTATAACCCTTATGTAAGAGAAAGCCATCTTTACTGATATTACGGCATTGCAAAAGCAAAGCTAAGCTCAATGATTCTGGGAGTCTGTTCAGCACTGTACTGTCCCACACTCCCTTGCTGTCGCTGTGCGATCGTTTATACAATAGCTCCATTCTGAAACAATACATTATATACAGACATACATAAATCACGTCTTTATCCCTCATGGGGTAGACAGAGTCGAAAGTAACAAGACCTATAGGCCACATTTAGCATAATTGTGGGCGTAAGGATGGAAAATGGAATGAAATAGTTGGTTGCTAGCCGCATCGCCTATAACCTTATTCCTACGATTTTCGCTGGAACTATAAGCAAAATTAATACGAGTAGCTTTAAAACTCATGTCGTCATCGCTTAAATTAGCGACGCCGAATAGAAAATTGAACTTAAACTTGTTTTGAACCTAGATACAAAAATGATTAATTAATTTGTAATTTAGTTAAGACATTTACTAAAGTCCTGATTTAGTGTTGAATTCGGATACCAGCCTATGCTCACGGCGTATTGTTTTACGACGCTGTAAATAAAGTAAATTGACGCGTAAAATAATAGGTACATTGTGCACCAAGGGTGGTAAGAAGGGGATTACAAATTCGAGTTATTATAAGTCCTCCGCCTTGCGTTACATAGGTGTGCTTACAAAGTTTTCCATTACATTTGCGGGGAATTGAAAAAACAACGAAAAACTAATTAATTACACCCGCTAAAAGAGATATTCAACTTTTTCTATATAGTATCTCACGGAAAATGCTAAGCATATTAAGCATATATTCCTTAGCAGCTAAGGAACTGCTTTTAATTTTCAAACGCCAGACGTAGACAGAGTCAGATTGTACCGATTTTATTAAATCTCAGAAAAAATACTAAAACGTAATACTAAAGATATACGGTAATTTAACTACAGTTACGTTTTAGTATTTTTCACCTAACTAGCTCGGAAAGCACTTTTTGTTTGTTTGACACTTATTGAGAAAACCGCTTTTTATCCACATTTGGAGAAAGAGTTTTGACCACAGATTAGAAAGATATAGTACAGGGTTTAGACATTTGAAGGAAGCTTAAGTTAAGTGATATTTGACAGCTAACAAAACGTAAAACGTTAAAAGTGCTGAATTTTTAATATCACAATCGAGTAAAAATCACTAAATACAGTCTTACAACTTTATTTTAATTCATAAATAGCAGCATTCAACATTAACCTTCATTCTTGTTGTAAAAACGGATAAAATGTTCTTACAGTCCAAGTAAGTCAATATGCGAACAAAACGCATCCGAAATATATTTTTTTTAAATTCATCCCTTGTGGGATAGGTAAAAGAATTATTGTCCATTCAGCCATATTAAAGATTGTAATGCCGGTTCACTGTTTGTGCTGACAGTAGCACTTGATGGTCGCAACGGAAGACTGTAAGGCCATCATTATGCTGAGGTGGAACCATTTCGTGATTGTATATGCTGTTACTTCTTTTTTTTCTGTAATTTATATCACGAATAAATGTTTTCTTTCTTTCAAATAATAAAAAAAAAATTAAGTCAAACTATTCAATTAAGCCGTCAACGTTAAATATTCGCATGTTTTTCTAGTTATTTTGTTATTAAAAATGAGTGATAGTACAAACCCATTTTCTTATTTTCCTCGCTGTAGTGAGGTGAAAAGTTTTGTGTTATACACGGGTGAAAAGTTATTTTACGCCTCGTGTATTGAAACACTCGCTACGCTCAGGATTCTATTTTTGGACCACTCGCTTCGCTCGTAGTCAATCATAGAATCCTTTCGCTAGCTCGTGTTTCAAATGAACACTCGCAGGTAAAATACAACTTCCCCCCTTGTATAACAAATAACTATTTTCTGTATAGGAAATTTTATTATACTGATTTGTACATACATATGCCATAAGTGACTGCGACGCCTCATGCGACGCAGAACGTAATTAATGGGGCAAATCTTTGGCAAGATAGTCTTGCTATAGGACGATCGAGCGCCATCTGTACCGCTCCTAAGGCACTTTAACCGTTATAAGTGGAAAGGAGGCTTTACTTTTGCGTTGCGTGCTTGTTGTTCGAGGGTTTATGCTTACTTGCCAATAGATGGCACTGTCAGCAAGAAACAAAATTAACGATTATTATTATCTAAATACTAGCTGTTGCCCGCGGGTTCACCCCCCTTCCTGTAATTTTTTAAATGTTTTCTCACCGTTTAAACCTACCCTGACTTGCACAAAATATGTTTCCGAACAAAAATGATTGAAATCGGTAATTCATTTTCATATAGATTTTGTCATTTGTAAGTATACCCAGTCTCCGTAATCTGCAAAATTAAATGTCAATGGAAAATAGTAATAAATATTACGTTAACCTCACTTTGTCATGTACCTAGTACGATTACTAGCTTTCAATCCGAATACACGTTTCAACCTAAGGTATTTTCACTCTTACCTGTCCTATTTGGTAAATAAAATTCTAACCTCAAAACGTCTCACTTTTGTTATTTTTTAACTATTTCATCGTAAATAAAAGAACTGGAGATATAATATCAGCAAAATTATGTACAAAATATTGCCTCAGGTTTTATTTGAAAACATAATACACCTTATTCTTTACAAAAATTTGCACATTGAGGTTAGAATTTTGTTTACCAAAGAAGGGTAAGAATGAAAATGAACCTTAGGTAACAATACACTATTTTTCCTTTGGAAGAAGTAGATGCGTGCCAACCGTCTTATTCCTCAGAGGTGCTAACCCTATGCAGAAACGAACGGACACCGCATACGACTTATATCTTAGTACGTGACTAATTATCAATAAGTACTCTACAATTCCTGAAATGTTTAGCAGCTTGCAACAAAGTAATGGACAGTTTACAGGAAAACCGGCTAATAGCTTCTAGACATACACTTAAAAACCGGCCAATTGCGAGTCGGGCTCGCGCACCGAGGGTTCCGTACAAATTCGGCAAGTGAATATGAAGTCCAGTGTTAGCAGAGCCCTACCTCCTAAGCAAAATGTAGGCAGTGCGAGATCATTTTATGTTGGCTACTTACATAGACAGAAAGACATAAAAATATTCTGTTCTTAGTATTTGCAGTTTGGCGGCAACAAAAATGGATCATCTGTGAAAATTTCAACTGTCTAGCTATAACGGTTCATGAGATACAGCCTGTGGCGACAGGCGGACAGACAGCGAAGTCTTAGTGACAGGGTCCAGTTTTTACCCTTTGGGTACGGAACCCTAAAAAGGGACTGCGATAAGTATACCTACATCATGTTCTTGTCGATTTGTTGAGATGACTAGTCGGGGTCGAGATTTCAGTTTTTACTGCCCTTAAGCTTCGTTTACATGGCGAACACAAGTATGTGTAAGCAGCATATATTCGTCAAAGGACAATCGTCAATGTAAGATATTCTTATTGAACAAGTATTTTAAAGCTCGCAATGGAAAGTTTCTTAGACTGCATTGCACACAGTGAGTATAAACCTGCAAGCAGCATTACATTGCTCCGCTGGACTGATCGTTAAACGCTAGTGGGTTTGCAGCCCCGCATTGTAATGCTACTCGCTCGATTGTTGTCTGATGTGAACGGGGCTTAAGGCAGCTGCGCGGGCGCGTGGCGAGAGATGGCGCGGCGGCGCGGGCGCAGCCCATTACGGCTAATTACCGCGTTAATTGGCGCGATATTCGCACCCGCGCCTTCGTGGAACCCTCTGCTGCTGACGTACTAATCGTCGGATGCGACTTGCTGGTTGCTATTATTTTTCTAAGCTTTCCTATTTAAAAAAGTGAAGCCGCCGCGTCAAAGTAAAACGATTAAATTCATAGCTTATCTATCCGTTCGTCCACCGCTGCCATCGCCGAGCTATGCGATGAGCTAGATGTATTTCACAAGCACCGAAAGATACATGGAGATTGGCTTGAAACTTTGAGTGTTATCACACCTTTGATCGGTCGTCGACGCTGCCACACCATATCCATCCATCAGCCAAAGCTATCACACTAATCTATCGTAATCGATCGATGTTGGTCGATGACATCGAACGATGGTCGATCGATTGGTGTGGTAACATCCTTTAACAAACTGACTGCAGTGTAGTAGCGTGCAGGGAGGTCGCGAGGGTAGGGAGCGGGAAGGTGACGCAACACAATCGAATCTCCACTGCACGCCCTGGCTGCAGCACTGCCAACTGCCGAGTAGTACCGACGCAGGCCGCAAGTAGGTACCATCAGCCAAATATGTGGTCTACCACCGTAAGGTTAAAAATCCTTCGCACGTCACAATATATAACGTCGATAAGACAGGCTGTCAACTTGAAAGTTCGACTTTAGCGACATTTTCATTTGAAAGGAAGTTGGATGAAAAGTAGACTACTTATTTGGGCGACCGTACGTACAAAAAACAACCCCTAAAAAAGGCAACTCTTTGTTTCCGCTAGTGAATTCATTGGCGCTGCCTGTTCTACAGATAGTGGAATCTAATCTAGCTATATATGCTAAACTAAATACAACTATATATAACTAAATGCGAAAGTATGGATGGATAGATGGATGGATGGATGGATGGATGAATGGATGGATGGATGTTTGTTTGTTACTCAATCACGCCAGAACGGCCCAACGGATCTGGATGAAATTCGGCACATAGATAGAGAAAAGTCTGGAATAGCACATAGGCTACTTTTTATCCCGGAAAATTGCGTAGTTCCCGTGCATAAACGAATTCCTTGCAGACGAAGTCGCTGGCAACAGCTAGTATTTCTATAACTGTGGCTTAAGTGTTCGGCAAAAAAATATTTTTGAACTGATTTTGCTTGTTTATTGGATCGTCATAGGATCTATAGAGCTCCTAGTGTCTATAGAGGTTCACGCACCAAACTTCGAAAGTGGGTTAAAATTTAGACAAATGTAACGTGTTACACAATCATTGCAAGCATAGTAAAAGGCGGGTAGTCATTTACATTTAAGGCTTCAGGAATCAAATTTTTAAGAACACAAATGTGAATGTACCGCCTCAAAGTGGTCATAGTTGTGCTAGAGCCCATCAGAACTACTGTTTCCTACACATTGGTAAAATGTAATTATATCAACGCCGATGTTTATTTAATTAGAGCCGGCATAGTGGAGCGGCGGCGGCTAACGGGCGCGTCCTGCCCCATTGCAGCGTAATTAAAACAAAAACTATTGTTTAATTGAGTCTCACGCATGCGCCGGGAATGGGGGTCGCAGCGGCGGCTTTCATCTGCTTTCTACCTTAGAATTAAGGTGAAATTAATTAATTTATTGCCCTATCGCTTACGGTTGCGAGCTTTTTGTTTGTTCAACTCTCTCACCAAACTCAGGCAGCATTGACATAGCGACGGAAAACAGTTACTTCGTACATGCGCAGTGAACGAGAACAAATAGTCGCATGCGGAAATAACAATAGGCCGTAAAGTGATTACGACCTCATACGGGTAATATGAAACAACAACTAATAATTATCTTATCAGTGCGCTGGCTCGGAAATACGACTCTAGCGTAACCAGCATAAATCAAAACTCGCATAACATATTTATGTTGGCAGTAAATGAGCTAGTTTTGGAGTCCTTGAGAGTGGCAGCGTGTGGTCAGAGCGGTCAGAGTTGCCGAATCCCGATCAGGTTTGGTGTGGGGTGCGGGGGTCTACGGGCAGGAGGAGGGGGAGGCGCGGTGGGAGCGCGCGGTTTTTGCGGCGGCGCGGGCGCACGTCCGTCCCTGGAAGTACGCTAATTACAGACGCATACTTAATTACACCCGTGTCGCGGCGCAGCATCGCTGCTGACTCCTTGTTTGCTCACGTCTGCCTTACGGCTAAGGATTTGCTGTGTATAAATAGGTAATCGCTTGATGACCATAACTCAAAATGGTAGGTATATTTTTGTTAAAAGTGTTTGCCCACGATATTTATTATTTTTCATTTTTTTAAGGTTGATTAAGATAAGATAAGATAAGATAATGTTCATTTGCAGAAAAAGGGTTAGCTACATTGGAAGAGATTCCTTGTGCATGTATCTCAGTTTTTGTCAATTGTAAGTATTCGTTTTATGTTTATTAGTTACGCACGCACTAAGCCAATCACTTGTCACCGGACCCAGGGTCGCTGACACTGGGTGGTCTAGTGGTCTGCATTTGAGGACGCTGCAGTATGTTCATTAGATCGACCGCATTAGTGGGATTTTTTAAGGCCTTTAATAGTCAATTTTAACGACACACTTGGCTAAAGTTACGAAATGAGACAAATAAATGAAGAGTAAAAATCTTCAAAAGTACAAAACTAGAATTACGTTTATGAATATACTAGCTGAAAATGCTAAGAGTTTTTGTAAAATTGAAGATACTAATGGAGTTTAATTATAGTTCTAATTAATTTTGCAAAGTGGTCGGACATTTTATTCTGTAGACAGATTATTAGCACTGTCGAACCGTATGATTACAAAATCATCCCCAGGGGAAAATATCTAATCTAGTACCTTTAAACGAGAAATTCTTGTATATGTATAATGTGAATCGCGGAAACTGCCGACGATTTTTATGAGATTTAGTATGCAGGGGGTTTCAAATTGGTTTCAAAGCACAGTCATCCCAGTCACTTTTTACACAATGACTGATTACATCAATGTCAACAATTTAAGGGTGCGACCAAACCGCCGCGTAAACGCAGTGACGTGTCGTATGCGTCACGTTTTCTCACCGTTTCTTCATACATTTTGTTGCGATTCCGTAACGTTACCGTTTTTTAAGCGGCGGTGTGGTCGCACCCTAATACATACTACATACATACATATATCACGTCTTTATCCCTTACGGGGTAGACAGAGCCTAAGGTAACATAACCTTAAGGCCACGTTTAGCATGATTAAACAATGTAATGAATTTACCTATAATTTTTTTTTGCTGTCCTTCAGAATTCAGAATGTTTATAAGCATAAAATCATTTCAACAAAGTTTTTTTATATGACAAGGAAAGTTCTCTATAAAATAACAAATATTTTATACATACCTACTATTAAACACATTACTTAGATGTGATTTCTACGGGACATAACATGTCACGAGTACCTTTGAAGAATTGGCTAAGTAAAGTTTTTGGAAGAGGTGCAAATTATATTTTTATTCGACAGTCCACGTCTTAATAATCGAGGAACTGCAGCTCTTTTATTTTTATTCCCTCTTGTTAGTTAGAAATATTTTTTTAAGTGGTCGATTTGACGTTTGTGAAATTTAATGGATGACTAGCTACGCGTGCCTAGAACTAGCTTGTAATAAAAAAAAACTACGTCAACCGTACGTCAACTGTCACTTTTGAGTCAAAAGTGACAGTTGACGTACGGTTGACGTAGTTTTTTCAGTCAAAAGTGACAGTTGACGTACGGTTGACGTAGTTTTTTCAGTCAAAAGTGACAGTTGACGTACGGTTGACGTAGTTTTTTTTTTATTACAAGCTAGTTCTAGGCACGCGTAGCTGGTCATCCATTAAATTTCACAAATGTCAAATCGACCACTTAAAAAAATATTTCTAATTAACAAGAGGGAATAAAAATAAAAGAGCTGCAGGTCCTCGGTTATTAAGACGTGGAGTGTCGAATAAAAATATAATTTGCACCTCTTCCAAAAACTTTACTTAGCCAATTCCCGATATTTCGAGCAAGGCAGAGTCTGCGTCAAAATATAGGGTCGGAGCTTGCTCGTGAAAGATATCGCGGTCTATATCCCGTAGAAAATATATTATTACTTTAATTACATTTTGGCAGAAAGCACTTTAAATATTTATTTTACAGTAACTACGAGATTATGTTAAATACGCTGCGTGAAATGCGTAATTTCGTGTTTAATGTAGAGTACTTTCTGCTAGGTCGCGAGTAACTTACTAATTAAGTACAGTAAATACGAAATTAATTTTCTAACATTACCAACATTCTGCATTCTCCGTGAATCAACGCAGCTTAAAAGAACCGTAACCCGGGGTGACTGATTTACGGGGTGACTTTAAAAAGTAGTTATAATAACAAAATTATTCATTTTTATTTGCGTTTATAATGCCGATTTTATAGCAATTTTAAAATGATCAAAGTAACCCTATAAAATTATCAAAGTCACCCCGGGTAACGGTACTTGATTTTTATTTATTTTTAAGAATAACATCTACAAATTTTCTTTTTATTGTACATAAAACACAATAATTTTACAAATGATTACAAAGTAGTGATATAAACATAAAGTAAAGCTACCTTAAAATTAAAAATTATAACAAATTTGGACCCTTAGGTAGGGTCCCCATCACGCAGGCAGCATTCCCGCGTTGTATCGCAATTGCGAGTCTTTGTGCGAGAAACCTGCCGGCGCGAGGGTCGTCTAACCAATATTATAAATGCGAAAGTATGGATGGATGGATGGATGGATAGATGGGTGGATGGATGGATGTTTGTTTGTTATTCAATCACGCCAGAACGGCCCAACGAATCTGGATGAAATTCGGCACATAGATAGAGAAAAGTCTAGAATAGCACATAAGCTACTTTTTATCCCGGAAAATTCCCACTGGATAGCGATAAACGAATTCTTTGCAGACGAAGTCGCAGGCAACAGCAAGTCAAATAATACAAGTTAATTCTTTGCGGAAATACTCCCAGGGAGATACGCAATGTATGGACTAGAAGGAGAAACTTTAGAAAAATGGTAAAATGGTTTTCGTAGAGAGCTCGTAACGGTGCGATGGAGTACGGGCAAAAACACTCGGTGCAATTAAAAGTACCTTTAATTACCTAATGTAGGGTTGCCACGCCAATGGCAATGGGCCGGTACGCGGATGCGTCTTAGTTTTAAGAGTAGTGTTCGTTTTACTAAATAAAGGAGAAAGTCAATTAAAGTTAACTTTTTTTTGTCAAATTGAGTAGGTAATTTCCCAATAAAACTAAAGGTCGCATTTTTGCAAAGGGGTTTCTTTTTTATCGCTATGTTAAGTTAGTTCGGCTGTCTCGGCTGAACACGTTTACAAAGATTTCTTATAAAAAAAAACATTTAATTATTTAGTCTCGCACTTGGCGCGGTTCACTTTGAACATTGATCAACGTATGGAAACATTTGTGTTAGCTATGATTCAAAAATCCCGAAAAATATTTACAGGACTATTTAGTCAAAGTAACCCGACCACCTGCTAAAAATTGCCGCAACACCTACAAGAGACTCTGAACGTGGCTTCAACCATCCCATTCGACACGCCTATGTTCATGGCAACCCTAACATAACTAGGGTTACCGGACACAAATTTTGAAAGATCTCTCAAAAATGTTAATTTGTGAATAAAATTGGAGGTATGAAGTGCGGTGGCAAGTGTTAATTATTATTATTTCAGTAAATAAATTATATGAATTGGTATTTATCGATGCTAATTTAAATTAACAAAAAGTATTAAAATTTCCATATATTTTCGTACATATTCCGGATGCATTGCTACAAGTGGCAAAATACCAGCCGGGCTAGCACGACAGCGCACAAGAGTCGCGTCGCGCGCGAGATAGATTACCCGTCTCTTTCTAAAACGAGCATTAAGAAAAAGACGGGCAATCTATCTCGCCCGCGACGCGACTCTAGTGCGCTGTCGTGCTAGACGTGCTGGTGTCAGAAAAAATCCTGACTTCTGGTAACCCTCAGCTAATGCGCCGTTTATCGAGCCTCCGGGAACTCGGCCGCTTTGCTTTACAATACGATCGCTTAAGTTTTCCTGCTGAAAGGATTGGCGCGAAGGGGGCGGGGCGACGGCGCGACGCGGCCGGGGCGGGGAGGCTGCGCGCGCGCCGGCGCAGTGTGCCCCCGCTCGTGATGCCGCCCGCGCTGCTCGCGCTGCTCTGCGCCGTCGGCGTCTGCGCAGGTCCGGACAACGACCCCGGTGATATATGCGAAGGATACGCGCCCTATTGCCAGATTTTTACCGCCACGATTTATGGCAATTTGTTTTTTTAAACGTCACGTTCTGTTGATTTGTTTGCGGTTCGCGTGAGGTTTGATATGTTCTGGTTTATGGTGGTCTCCTGGTGGGTATGTTTTATTATTATGGCGATAATAATTACGTTTACGGCGTCGTTTGCTACATCAATTTTTTTTTAATTTAATAAAATAAATGCGATGAATAGTATGGTAGGTCAGCCAAAACTGTTATCAAAAAACGTTTAACTTGTGCAAATTATTATTTTTTAACAAAAACTTATCTTGAGATTTTTAACGCTTATTTTTATTCCTGTACAATGCAATAATTATAGTACCTAAAAGCAAAAAATACAGAGAAAATTTACATGATTTACTTCTGGAATAGAAAAGAACTTCTTTCTCTTCTTCTTG
This sequence comes from Pandemis heparana, assembly GCA_963854515.1. Lineage (NCBI taxonomy): Eukaryota > Metazoa > Arthropoda > Insecta > Lepidoptera > Tortricidae > Pandemis > Pandemis heparana. The sequence continues at coordinate 17,689,239 of OY978009.1, forward strand.
CTTCAGAGCGATCTCTTCCAGACAATCACACATCGCTGACATTTCCGTAATCCCATGTTAATTAAAAGCTACTATAACATTTATTATCTGTCTCTGTTAACGAAATAATTATGCTTAAAATAGGTACGTGGTTAGTGAGTTCGGTTCCCGGCCAAACAAAGAGTTCAACGCGCGAATGAGTGTCGTCGCCGGACTTGCGCGTCGTTTTATTTGCCAGCTGTTTTACATAATACGCCCGTAATGTCAAACTAATAGCATACTCGGGGACAAATCGTTAAAATTAAATTCTTATATCGTTTTCTTCTCAGGTCAATGGTCAAAATCATGATAACGAACATAAGTTGGTATACGTATTATGTAGTCGACCATTATTTTATCACTTCCCTAAAAATATCCAAAAGCTAACTGCCACATTGACTAGTAAATTCCGTGATAATATTATCTTCTCTTTTCCTCATCCACTAGACGACTGTATTAACTCCCATACTTATTCGTAAAGCCTTACAGACACGTTACAAGAATAATCTCTTTTGTGATTCTATCTGTGTATATCTAACATAGAAAGAACATAGACATTATTTTAAAGTGATAGAACAAATGAACGTTAAGTCAACAAAAGCTATACAACCATCACTTGACTGTGTTATAAAAAAACACGTTTAAAATTGGTCATTGAACTTTTCGTTATTTTATACTAGCTTTCAGTATTCCTTTTTTTTCATATATATATGAATAGGAAGGAAAACGAGCAAGTGGGTCACCTGATGGTAAGTGATCACCACTGCCCATAGACACTCACAACCCCGGAGGGATCGCAGATGCGTTGCCAACCTAGAGGGCTAAGATAAAATGCCTGTTGTGCTCGTAATTTCCCCGGCTGTCTTACTCTCCACACCGGAACACAGCAGTGCAAGCACTGCTGCTTAACGGCAGGATTAGCGAGTAAGATGGTTGTAGCGATCCGGACGGACCTTGCACAAAGCCCTACCACCCGCAAATTCCTCGTAAAATTATGCATGTACTAGCTATTGCCAGCGACTTCGTCTGCAAGGAATTCGTTTATCGCTATCCCGTTCCCGAACTATGCAATTTTCCGTGATAAACTGACTTTTTTCTATCTACATATATGCCAAATTTCATCCAGATCCGTTGGATCGTTCTGGCGTGATTGAGTAACAAACAAACATCCATCCATCCATCCATCCATCCATACTTTCGCATCATCACTACATAGTATAAAACTAAGTCGCTTTCTCTGTCCCTATAATAATAATAATAATAATAATAATAATAGCCCATAGCCCATTCCATGTCGTTCCCTACCAGGCAATAGTTTGGCAACTGTGGAGGACTGTCCGCTAGCACATCTCCATGGTGTATTAGGGGATAGACCTCCATAGTTGCGCCCATCTCATGTTTATATTATATGGTACCAAAGGCCTCTTCATGTTGGCCTCGGCCCCATGAATGCCTTTCAAATGACCGGGTCCCCATGGGCCCGTGATCGGAAACCCGTACCAACAATAATAATAATAATATTCGTTTATTCAAGTAACCATGACTCAATAGTGTTAGTATTCTTAAGACTAGGTCCTATGTCCCTATGTCCCTTTGTATGCTTAAATCTTTAAAACAACGCAACGGATTTTGATGCGATTTTTTTTAATAGATAGAGTGAATCAAGAGGAAGGTTTATATGTATAATACATGCATAATATACCGTGCGAAGCCGGGGCGGGTCGCTAGTTTATAATATTAGTTAGATTAAGTTGAAATCAGTTTAAATCATGATCGTTTTTTAATAAGTATTACAAAAGTACAGCAGCCGTATTTTTTTTTTCACTCCAACGAAAATAAAATGGATAATTATATTTTTAAACATAGAATCAACGTTTGTTCAACACTCATCTTAGGGCATTTCATATATGTTTAGGCGATGTAGGTCGGTCCTCAGGTCGGTCCTATTCATGAGCCACAAGTGCTGTTACCGCGCATCGTAATAACACCAGCACCACCCGCTACACACCGTGCGACATTTCGGACTCTGCGATTAGCGACACAGCGATAGTTCTTTCCTATGTACAAACGTTACGTTTGTAAATACTTTGGGACTGTATGTTTTATACAAACTGCATTGAGGTTCCGTTTTGTGAATACTCTTGTAGCCATAAACCCCCTTATTCATAAACGCACTATAGGCCTCTGCTAAGTTAGTAATCGTTTGTCCTTATCTGTGAAAGGTAAATGTCAAAGTGACAGATAAGGACAAACGATTACTAAGTTAACAGAGGCCTATAGTGCGTTTATGAATAAGGGGGAAAATCTGTAAAGAAGCAAAAGCTTCTTTTAGCGCAACGTTACTCAATCAAATTTTCTCATCTATTGTGGTTTTAAAGCCCGACGCTGTGCGGCATCCTCCCACTACCGTGCGGCAGCTGCGGCACGGTGCGTCGCCTCCACCGCCGGCCCATTCAAGTCTAAGGACATTTGCATGACACTGAATGAATGACGCTTCTATGGAACTGTTGACACAATAGATGGACTGATTTCCGTTTTTGTTGCCGTTACGTTCGCTGACTTTAAACGATTTCTAGACGTTCTCGTATATACATAGTAATTCGCTGAATTCTCAATTATTTTATATCAAATCTCGTGCAATATGAAAAATATGTACTTATACGAAGATGACTTCCTTTCGGATAGCACGCGTCACGGAATGACGAGGACCCGGGTTCAATTCCCGGCCATAGCTTTACTTTTCAGATTTTTCTGTGGTCTAATTTTCAGTGTCGTTTAGAAATTAAATTCCTTTCGGAATTCGGAAATTGTTGTTAACTAAAGTTAGAGGAAGCAAATCGAAGTGCTGAAAAATTCTACACCAACATGGAATCAATTTGGGAACGGTACAATGCAATAACACCGAGCTTTAGCGAATCCAAAAGTGATGGGTAAAGATATTTATTGCTATTCCGCGTCACTAAAAGAGACAGCTCGCTGAACGTAAGCAATTGACAACATTTCATTTTTATAACACCTGAAAATGTATATATGGTTCGAAAGCATTTTGCCTCCTGATCACTGCAATATGTTTATATAATTTTAATATCGCTTATTATAAAAAATAAAGAATAATTAAATATATGTCCTAATTTTACCAATACTACCACAGGATAGGTGAAACGCTTTTGCTTTTTTCTCGAGAAAAAATAAGCGACCATGATTTTGTATTTTTGACAACTTCAAAGTACAAGGGGGGCAACTCTGAAATTATATTTTCGAAGTTCGTTGCATACCTTCTCTCTCACTCTCAAGATAATGACTATTAGTATGAGCGGAACAGCACGAAGCGAACCTCGAAAATCGAGTATTGGAGAATAGGGCCTAACATTGATAATTTGAAATTAACGTCAGTTTTTTTTTCTATAGAGAAAAGACAAAGGGATAAGTGTGTATTCTGTGATAGTATCGGAGTTACGCCCTTTTAGTATAAGCACAAATTAATATATTAATTATAAATTAAATACAAGCCCTAGCGAAAAAATTAAACTGTTAGCATGTTCATCTTTTCAAACAAAATACAGAGAACCATTAAAATTATAGGCTCAGAAATATGAAATGTTATCAATTCAAACGCGATGTGTTTTAATTTGCTATTCGCGGTGCTACGTTATTAAGGTTGAAGAGTTACTGCTTAGTTCAGTTAAAAATTAAAATTAAAATTACAAGAAGTAGTAGATGAAGAACCAATACGTGACAGCTGTTCTCTTATCATTATCGCAGCATCGCAACGCCAGCGACGGATAACAAAAGCGTCAGATCCCATCACCTCGATTGAAATTAATGATACCGCGGCATCATTGCAAGCCACAGACAAGACAAAAAAAAACGAGAAATAGACAATGAAATGAAATCGCTTATTGTAAAGGATTCTAATTTTATTTGTATTGTCTGATTTATCCGCAATAAATTGACTTGAAATTATTATAAAAAAATAGATAAAGATTGACCATCCCTTATCTATTTATTTACTTAATGTTAGGAAAATATATGAAAAATTAATTTCTACAATTTCAAAAAAAATATCTGAAGTCTATGGTCTTAAAACAGCACAGAAAGATTTACTACCAAAAGCCAAATTTCAACTTGATTTGTTCAGTAGATTAGAAGATAATTGGCTGCAACCGACAGACAATCAGACAATTACGAGTGATCCCAAAATATCATTATATAGTAGTGTAGTCGAGTCAATTATTACGTTCGAGAAACTTAACTTCTTCCTGTAAAACGCCTACTTACCTTATGTTTACCCACCCAAAAGCTACAATAACAAGCATTGCGTAAACCGATACGGCACTAATCCCATTCAGAAATGTCACTTTTCATGCGCCCGCGACTCTATGCTAATATCGGGTCCGCTAGCCCGCCACCAACTTACTTTCGCCGTCATCAAACCCATCGTCATACAAAAATATCATTTAGCATATTGCAATAAGGACGCTGTAGTCGTTCTATAGATCCAAATGTATTTGTGAATGAGCAGTACAAGTGTAAATGTTTGTCCGTCTGTCCGACCGGAATACGAAATGCTTCGGTATGTTTATGCTTTGTTTGCCCAGTTCCACTATTTCTAGAATACCTACCTTTTTTATAGGTACCTACGACGTAATAAGCTAAGAAAATAATATTTAAACGTTATTTAGTTTATTGCTTATCTTATACGTCTTATCTTATACGTTCATCATCATTATCATCACTATACATGGTATAAAACAAAGTCGCTTTCAGCTGACAGTCTGTTTGTCAATATGTCTGTCTGTCCCTATGTATGCTTAGATCATTAAACTACGCAACGGATTTTGATGCGATTTTTTAATAGATAGAGTGATTCGACAGGAAGGTTTATAATGTATAATACGCAGACAAAGTCGCGGGCAGAAGCTAGTAGACAAATCAAATTTTATTCCTATAGTTATATGCTTTATTATATAAATGTATAAAGCTTTGTTACAATATAATATGGATACTTTTGCTGCTGTGTAAATCTTACGCTAACTGTATACAAAACTTTTTTTAAAATTAAATCGCTAACTCGGGGTTAGGTTTGACAGTTCCATGCATTTTGACACTACTTATAGCCCCGGGTGAGCATCTCACACGGGGTTAAGTCGTTAACAGGGCCGTACCATGACGTCTTAATGCGATTCAGTTTAGGTTTGCTCGCTGTCAGATTCATACTAAAAGTGACAGCTAAAACTTGAACTGCGTCTGAATTGGGACGTCATGGTAAGGCCCCAGGTCTGTGCAATTGGCTTTAATCGAATTTTTGCTATTGTTGAGATAAAAATTGGCTTCCGTCTTGCCGTCACGCGTTTTAACGCCTGCCACTTGACTTCTCAGCTATTTTCCGGGGCAGTAACTACTACTATTTGAATACAAATCATCAGGGCATTGTTAACTCGCGACTGCAATATTATATTAAATAGTCCATTCAACTTTAATGTACATAGTACAGGAATTAAAAAAACGAGGGACTGCTTTTTATACCGAGCTACGTTTCAAATAAAACTGCTTATACCTAGCAATAATGCATATGCAACAGAGTCATTGAGTACGGTGGTTCGCATGCGCATCGGTTGTGCAAACTTTGAGAATGATCCTGTAGAGGGATCGAAACGCGCGTCAGTGTTTGTGTGGTGTTAGGGATAATTAAGTTTGTGGGATTTATGTGCGTTTTGTGTGGCAGTAGTGGAGGGAGGGTTTGCATGCAAAGCGTATATATTTCGCAAGCTTGGTTATCTTGCACGTAAGTAGTGGGAGTAGCAAGGTGAATATTTTGTGTTCATTAATGTTTACAGAGATCTCACTTTTGAAAATTTACAAGATACTCTACTAGGTGTCGTAATTCATCAGTTTTCAATCCGGCGAACCCTCATCTACGTCTATTGTTAAGCATATAGTTTCCTATTTAAGGACTCGCATAGTTTAAAATAAAAAAATATATAGCAATCCCTAGTTTGCTTTCATAATCGAGCACATTTAACGATATAGAGAACTCGCGAGTGTCTGTTTGTATGTGTGATTGTTTAAAACAGCAAAGAAATAAGTTTAAATGCAAAGTTTTCCTCGAGCATTGTTCCAGTTGGGCAGAGCCTGGTGCGAGTAATTATAAACAGTTATAATTACCAAAAGCGCTGATGTTGCCGGCCGCGGAACAATGGCTTGTGTGATTCGGTTTTTGCGGTCATTACTGACGGCCAACATACAAACGCTATAATTATATTGTCTTAAAAATAGACTTACTGTGTACATATTCACAGGTCTCATAATGTAAACATGGACACAATGCGTCACTCGTTACCGTAAAACGGGGTGAGATGGGATTGCGGGGGGAAAAGGGACAGAACTAATATTCTGTGTTTTCACTTGCTAATTAAAATTTCTGGCTCAGTAGTTATATTTTTATTTATATATTTAAGGTTCACCAACAATTATTAATACTAATACATCAAACTTGTTGCTTGTTGAAAAGATACATGTTGAAAAGAGTATCACAATCACTTATACAGGGTGTATCAGATAGCCCCTAATAATAATCAACTGGGGTATATAACCATACCTATAGAACCCAAAAATAATATTTTTACAAAAATTGGAGTAAATTTTTTTTTATGTTTTCTATAGGAATGATTATATTATTACTAACTACCATTCCTATAGAAAAAAAAAAATTACTCCAATTTTTTTTTTATATTCTTTTTAGCTTCTGTATGTTATATACCCCAGTTGATTATTGTTAGGGGGTATCTGATACACCCTGTTGGTAAACACCGCATGCGAAATAAAAGTGAAGCTTAAAAACTATTGACTAAATTATGTTCTCAAAACCAACTTTATACAACCAAACCGAACAAAATTCGGGCTAGATTTTTAGACATAGTACTAATAATATTATATCTCCTTTCTTCTGGTAATTTGCTATCGTCATTTTTGTATCTGTTCCTATCCCTTCTGACCCCACTACGGACTCTATGTATAAAAATCGACATTATCATTGCATATTTTTATCGGGGTTTAAACTTCAATTTTGTCCCTACTCACCTCGTATTACGGTACTTTTACTTCAGTGATAATTGGCACGATTGTTATCATCAAATTAAATGTGTGTAAAATAGTACGATATAGGTTCTCTGTGAAAAATCTTCCAGCAGCTGAAAATATGACAAGATGTGCTCGAATGGTGTTCCATCTGATATATGTATAAATTCCGGAATACTTCAGAAGCTTGTTGGGTTAGTTTAAATGAGCCCGCAGGAATTAGTACCCAGGTTTTTCAGGGATATTTTAATTATGAATGTCATTTTTTTTTAAATCGACTACGGTGTCGAAGGGGTGACGTCGTTATAAATCCAAAATTGATGACTGCTGAAATACGAAATTATTCCAAGACACTTCGTTTATTTGATATTCGAGTCACAAGCAGCCTGTAGTGGTCGTGTCGGACATCCCTGGCGGCGCATGCGCACGGCCGCGCCGGCGGAAGCGCCCGTTCCCAGGCTGCGTATGGGAACCATTGTGCGCGCGATACAGTTAGCAGGCGGTGACCGCCGGGTCGCCGGCTCCTCGCACCCAATCCTACTGCCCCGGGCATCGATACCACTCACCAATATTAACAACAATATATATATAAATAAATAATAATATAGATATGGTCCCAAGTTTTTGGGGTCGAAAATTAGAAATAGCTCTGTCATATAACATCGTAAGTCCTATAACAATATGATGTTACAAGCTTAAGCGATTTTTTCTCATGTTTACGAGCACGCTAATTTCAAAGTAATTTTACCAATATTTATAGTTGATTAAGACCCGGGAATGAAAGTCCCCGGACTGCGCGTCGCCCATTTTTGTTTAGGATTTAATAATAATAATAATAATAATAAAAATATTTAACTATTTAAAAATACCGTTGTTAGTTACATTTTTGCCTTACAATCTAGTACGTGTAACTTGCATATAGGCCTGCCGATTCACACTCCGATCAAATCACTTAGCCACTTGGTAGGTGCCGAAGAATGGCCAGCGACGACGAAGTAGACCAAGGAATATTTGGATGAGCTTATGTATACTTACCGCGCTGGACCGGAGTTGTAGAGCTCGAGAGAAGTTAACTTTGCCAAGTAGTGAAACGCTATATAAAAGGCTAATAGTTATAAAAATATACTTGGCTCTTATGGATTCATCGTTCCCTCTGGCAGTAGATTATTGTGTCCAGCGAGTGCGCGAGCGCGACCGCAGCCGCACGTATTACTTCAGTAAGTACGTCGGCAGAGGTCGCGGACCACCCGCGTTACAAAAGGACGACTCACACGCGCGCGGGAACCAACCTCGGAATAACATTACTTACACTACATTTTATTAAGAAACGAAGAAAGAAATATCTTGCCCTCTATAATTAACCACTGAACTGCAGATAAGTACATAAAGTAAAGGATTTATTTTGTAATCCAACCCAAATGTATAACGTAGATAATTACAATTGCATGTATTTATACAGTCAATATTTTTAAGTCAAGTCTAGATCGGCGTGTGAGACGCCTGGCCATCTTTCGGCCCATTTAAATAAACCCTAAGTTTGCCGACTCGGAGTCGCTAATTTTATGTCCACAGGAGAGACAACTTTTGTTTCTTACGGTGTGTATGACTCATAAAGACAAGGCATGTACAAGGGCAATTCGGTATACATGACTGGAAGCCATTAACTGCTGGTACTCAGAGCAGGGGAAGTTTTCCGGCTAACACGATAACAAGACAAACTATATGTCACAACGAAGGTAGATACGGTCCCATCTTTGAAAGTCTGGACAATGCACAGGGATTAATTGTTGTTGTTGCCAAACCAGTTCGGACGGTCTTTAGCCGCATGCGGGCTAAATGATTTATGCGCGACAGGCTATTGACGCTCAAATTGCTCCCCGCGGCCGCAAATTGCGGGCTATTTCCAGCCAAGACAAAGCCCTGGGAACAAGCGGCACCGGCAAAATACACCGTGATTACTTCGTTGTTCTAGCTATCCGATACCTGAGATAAGTGAGATGCTCTCCCATATAGGCGGAGAGTATTTTGTTCCACTTGCTACGATCCTGACGATATCTCTTAGTCCACATCCACACTCACGAATCTCTTCATATTGCTTGTCGGTTTAGTGTATTACTGTGGACCTGACCTTTTGTCCCACCCTACCACATTTCCACCTTGAAGTTGATACTTTTAAATTTTCCACAACAGCATTTTCCAAATTTTGCTCTTCACTTTCCTCGAAATTTAACGAAAATGGTTTAAAAAAAGTTCATTCAACGATTCACTTTTTTATATAGAAGATAGACCGATGGATTTTATTTACACACTGTGTCTTAAAATAAACTGGGAATAATTCAGCTGGTAGTTTGACTGAATGCCTCTGTAAATGTTTTTCAGGATTTTTTAAATTACGGTTGACGAATTGTTCCCACATACAATTATTCCATAAATTGATCAATTTGACAGCATTAACTCAATTTAAAAAATAATACGATGAATATTATTAACAGGAGTGACAGATGATATTGTAGAAGTACCTACTTAACCATTTTAATTAAACTTAATCTAATCAACTATGAACTTGACATATTTACTGCGAAAAATCATTGACCAGCCATAAGTTACCAGACGCCGACAAATTTCCATAGTGCTGTGCGAAGTTGTAAAACCTGTCTTGCGTTCGCGCAGGCTGCGTGCAGCGCTGATGAATGAAGCGCCGCGTGCGCGGCGCGCGGTACTGTCACCGCAGAACTCATTCAGCGGCGGCGGCCCGCACTCCCACGCATCTCCTGACATTCGATGCCAATTTGATACTAAAAAGTATAATGTATCATATATATACCTTTATATCAACAGAACCTGATGTATGCGAATTAATTTTTGGGTCTGTGTATCCTTCGTAACGCATAATCTGCTGGATGTGAAGTTCGATTTTTTCACCTGAAATAACGTATGCTTGAATTTTAATGATACAGAGAATATTTATAAGTCACCGTGTTTCTTATTATTAAAAATTAATTGTTAACATTGTGTAAATTCAGGTTAGCGTTAATTAAGGATTTGTAAAGTAAAAAAATCGAAACATCTACTTTACTCGGGTTAATAATATTACTTTTGTGTTAAAATAATAACATCCCAAATTGGTTGAATTTGTTTTATTTTCCAGAATTATTCCAAGTTCATGCTGCCCTTTCGAACTACACTGGACGGAGTATAAAGGCTCTAGGTAAGAGTTCAATAAAAATTGATCCCTGTAGGGATTTCTGCGTAATCCGTTCAGTGGTTTGAATTGTCGGTCAATCAGTCACGGTTAGGTACTTTTAAAAGCTAATCTAAACGTTTTATCTATCTATCTAAGTATACAGATTACTTTCTCAGTTATTGCAATATTAATATTACAATATAATACAATATTACAATATCATAATATTAATAGGCACGCAGATAGTTTTGATCTGCTAAGAAAGGATTGTAAGGATTGCCAGCAATTTCAAAAAAAGACATACTCGTACGTATAAAATAAGGGCCCTTGGCGGCCTATTTGCAAAATAAAGTTCTCAATTTGAATTTGGCAACAGGGAAACAGCTACACCACAAATTTCAATTTTGCGCCGACGAAATCTAAAAGTAAAACTGACGTGAAGTTTGTAATTATTTTCCAGATCCACCCGAGGCGGGCAGCTGCCTGTACGAGGGCCGCTGGTTCCCGGCGGGCGCGGCGGTGCGCACGCGCGCGGCGTGTCTGCGCTGCGCGTGCGCGGGCGGCGCGCTGTCCTGCCGCCGCCGCGCCTGCGCGCCGCTGCCCGACCCGCCGCCGCGCTGCCACGTGCTGCACCGCAAGGGTGCCTGCTGCCCCGAGCTACATTGCCCTGGTGGGTATAAATTGATATCATTTGAATATGTATCTCGTCCTGAGCCTCTGGTACGAATTTTTGAAACGAAAAACTTTCCGAACGTGTTGGCGTAAAGGACTCAATTACTATGTAAAATTAAACACGTTGGAGATGTTTGTTACGACAATTAACTTATTTAAGTGCTTTTATAGCAAACAACTTACCTGTCTAGGTGGGTAGGTAGGTAGGTAGGGTCTCCTCGATTTCCGAATGGTTTACATTGTACAGTCAATGGCGTCCGCCATGTATGAATTACGACATGAAAACCAACATGGCTGCCTCTGACATAGAACGCAAAGTTGAGATGACTAGTAACAATAGACACAAGAGATGTAGAAGGAGTTTGTAGCAAGGCCTGGTTCGAAGACTTGTCCAGGAAATATAGGTAAGCAAGACGTTACCAAAATGCCAGTAAACCAATCGCCATGAACTTAATTATCTAATACTTAGCTTTTTACTAAATTGCAGATAGAGTAAAGCTTATGGAGCTAGGAGCGTCCTCGCGGTTTGAAGATGACGATTACTCCGATATCTCGTCGGTCTCGTCTGTTGGACATGGTAGTGAACTCTTTTGTTTTACAATCGTATTTAGGCATTAAAATCGCGAGCCGTCAAGTAGACGTTCTCACAGTATATTTTATAATTTCCCATCTGGGGCGCGAGTCGGGTTACCTTCGCGTGTGGTCAAGAGCTGCGGTTCGTCTTTGGATCCGTCCGGGGAAGAGCAGTGCTTGGTCCGGTGCACCCTGGGCTTCGGTTAATGATTTCCTGGCGGTCTCCGTGGGATATCATTGTCCGTTGGCTAAGAGCCCGACAGGGGGGGAGGGGGTCGTTTGACCGTGTTCTACCGTACAACGTTGCCGACATTTTTATGTCACAAGATTTTTGAATACTGTATTTTTTACTTTGACATTGGCGAAATAATCGCATCGATCGATGGGGCCATATTATTAAAAGAAGAAGAAGAATTTCCCATCAGACATTGCGATGTGAATCTGCCATTTATTTAAGAAAAGCTCCGCTGTTTGTGCGACATTTTTATCGGTACTATTCAACAATAGGCACCTGAGTTTCGGTGTTTGAAAGTCGAAAAACGCGTTTACCCAGCAAATTTCAACGAAATTGTTAAAGCTTCTTCTACGGTCTCACCACCGTACATGTTTTCGCTTCCGTCGCGACCTAGTTTAGGCCGCGCGCTAAACATGAACACATATAGCATTTTTACGTTATATAAACAGAGTGCACAACTAACTCGCGTGCGATACACGTCAAGAGAAAGAAACGTATCTTCGAAATATCGTAACTTGTATAACTTAACATAACGTGAATAAACTAGCATCAAAACATCGTTCTTTCTCTGCACTCTATCAACTAACTACTACAACTACGGTACAGTGTACAGATCTAACTGGACTGTACACTTCTGTACTTAACTAAATTAAACATTACTATCACCACACTACACTTACTCATACTCATACTCATTTATTCGTAATAATTATAGTTCATCATTATTTTATTACATTTCATGTCAGAACAACTCATGAAATGTTGAGTGTACGTACTGCTTACTTATTGTTGTTTTTTAATGGTGTGTTGAACTTTAGTTCTGCTTCCAGCGTGCGTGGAGGGTGGTACGGTGTTCGGCGCGGGGTCGGCGCTGGTGTCGGTGGTGGCGTGCGAGCAGTGCTTCTGCCTGGGCGGCGCACGGCGCTGCGTGCGCCCGCGCTGCCTGCCGCCGCCGCCCGGCTGCGCGCCGCGCCCCGCGCCCGGCGCCTGCTGCCCGCAACGCTATTACTGCGACCACACCGCACCGCCGACGCATGGGACTCACGGTAAGCCGTACAATACAAGACGAGAACTTGGACTCAATACACACAACTCTATTATGTTAGAGATAATAACCAGTAAAGAAGTTGTAGTTGTAGTTAGAGAGATAAAACAGAGCAGGAGTATAAAGGTCCGGTTTGAATACAAGCAGAATCGGTAAAAGCACATACCTACCTAAGTTGAAATCCACAGCACATTGTGAGCGATTTTTATGATATTTTTCTTTATTTTTCTTTTTTCCAGACTGTGAAGTGGATGGCGCGTGGTTCTCGGAGGGCTCCCGCGTGGCGGCGGCGGAGCGGCGCGGTGGCTGCGAGCACTGCTTCTGCCTGCACGGCGCCGTGCGTTGCCAGCCGCTAGCGTGCGCGCCGCCGCTGCTGGGCTGCACGCCGCTGCTTCACGACGGCGAATGCTGCCCGCACCAGTACCACTGCGAACACACTCGTAAGCTCATACACCTAAAGCTTGACGTAATAACTGACTATCTAGAACCCTAAAAGACCATCCAATGCCATATTACATATTGTTACAGCTAAACCACATTCAATATCTCACAATTCGCTCATATCGGTGCGAAACGACGACCGCTCTCTTCACGCATCCAAGTCAAGTAAACAAGAAACTTCCACAAAATCTGTCTCCACAAATGTTGCTTCTAAAACTAACTCCCCGGTCACATCAGCCACTAAAAATATGCCAGTTACCACGACCAAAGTAAAGAGGAAAACCAACGAATCGCCCTCAAATAGTACCAGTCAAAAACCTGATCAAGATAAAACCACCACCACTGTGGCAACGGCAACGCCTCCGAGTCCGACGATTGCCAGTACGACTGAAAGGCTCGTACGATCCAACTTAGAAACTTCTACGACAGAAGACTTACCTGAAACTACTTCAACAGAGCAACCAGAGGGCTCTGTTAGAATTGTGATAAACGGCACTATCAACTGCACAGCAGAACTCTCTTCGACTTCTTTACCATTAAATTTAACTGCAAATGATGCTGAAAAGATTAAAATGGAAGTGCAGCCTCGCATACCAATTCTAACAACAGAAGACATAGAAAGCCATACGTTTAACCCCAATGACATAATCACTGATAGAAGCGTGAGTGGAGATTTTGATGAGAATGAGATGTTTACTATCAACGTGACCAGTTCGTTGTCAACCAACTCGAGCCGCGCGACGCCGGGGCCGACGATGACGACGGTTTCGAAGGTCTCTGTGCCAACAGATTTGCCAACAGTGCTGAACATGTCGAAGAAAACCAACGAGTTTGACTTTGATTACGCTGAACCTACGTTACCTCCATCACTGCCAAATTTAAAGTGAGTGAAAGATTAGAATAATGGTATCGTTGTTAGAGATATGTAGGTACTTATAGTTATGTACAGTAGGCCCATGAAAATGTTGAGCATACTTAGAACCTTACCAATTGAAGTGAAAAAAACATTTCTTACGTTAAATGGGCATTCTACAAAATGTATTTATGACAAAGTAAGCACGTTAGTGCTTAACTTTTTCATAGGCTGGCTGTACGTAATATAATAATGTATATTATAATAATGCATAATGTAATGTATGGTTGTTTTTTCTTGTACCTACATAACAAGTTAAACAATTAAAGGGATCTTCTACTTAACCTAGACCGATGAAGGATTCGATATTAGCTAGATATCATAGTAACAAGTATTTGAAGCATACATAATATTATGTTATCATTTGTATCAGAAGGTTCTCGAATGGCGTCCGCGGACCGTGAGACGAGCTGTTAGTAGGCCTCCAACAAGATGGAGCGACGACCTGATCAGGATCGCGGGATAGCGGTGGATGCGGAAGGCACAGGACCGGTCCGAGTGGAGAGCCTTGGGGGAGGCCTATGTCCAGCAGTGGACGTCTTTCGGCTGATATAATGATGATGATGATCATTTGTTTAATTTTGACTTTCAGAATTATTCCATTCGTAGCAGCCGATGCTGTTGTGGACGACGATTTACCAAAAGAAGTACTCACATATCCAATTTTAGAAAGGGAAGACAAATACCCGGTGTACTACCCCAGCAGTTTGGAAGCCAAAGTGACGCCGTTCGCATCGAGACGGAAAGACGTGTACCATCCGACGCAGTATCCAGTCTTCACTTCTGAGAAAGTGGATACTTCCCACTATCCAACTTTGTCCCACGACGTCGACATCACGAGTTCCGACTATCCTACTGCTAACAATGACCTGCTGCACGAGCACATCGTGTCGACTTCAATCGGGACGCACGCGGCTGAGGTCATCAAAGCCGTGACTAAAACACCCAGCAGTACCACTACCTTCAAGCTGGCAGCTCCTTCAGTTAACTTATTCTCACCGCCAGTTGAAACAGAAGGTGAGTAGAAGAAATTATGACTGATTCATCATTCATTAGACTTATTTTTTTGTTTAGTTCACATTCGAAGTTGTTTAAGATTCATATTTTAAGAAAAATGTTATTGCTGTACAGGTGGATTTGTACCAAAGGGACCGGGCTCCCTAATTGATGAGTACTACGCAGTTTATCCTAGCACACCTTCCGGCCCATCCGTCCCTCATCTCACCACGTCAATGCAGCTGGATACAGAAAAAGGTAACATTGAAGATAATATTGATTATTTTTTCTTGAAATGGCCCTATTGCGACCGGTACCATTTACTATTTTTTCTCTAGAGTGCATATCAAGTGACGGGCACCGAGTTTTGGAGGGCGAATCGGTAACGCTGGCGTGTTCGGTGTGCGCGTGCACATGGGGAGAGATGCACTGCTCCCCGCGTCTCTGCCCCACTCCCGACAACTGCCATCGCCGCCCCGCCACCAGCGCAGGCGACAAGTGCTGTGGGGAACTCATCTGTGATCCAGGTATAATACCGGTCTCAAATCAATAACCAAGTGTAACTGTGTAACCGGATACTAATTGTGATGTATTTAGTTACAGAAAAAGAAACCACGTCAACTACGTCTACAACAACAACGACGACTACAACTACAGAAAAGAGTTTCATAAAGGTGAACGAAAGTGAAAACCAAAATGAACCAGATAATAAAGCAATATTACCTCAAAACGGGACAAACAGTGAAGAAGGCACTAGTAACCTCGGCAATGATAATACTAAGGATATCAAAAAAGATGAAATTGGGACTTCCGGCAAACCTATTTCTAATAATGATACAGTGACAAGTTCTACGACCGTAGCTTCAACAGAAAGAGTATCTACTACCTTATCAACGTCAACAACAACGACGGAAACAACTACACTGGTAGACAACAAGGATATTAATCAAACGAATTATAACTCTCCCGATTACGAAGATGAGGAAGATGACGAAGGCTTCTCATTTGGAAGCGTTTTAAAACTCCTACTGAGCGACAGTTACGACGCCACGACGGTTACACCCCAGAAAAAGAAACCAGTTACTTTTGCTCCTGTCACGAAACCACTCCCTTCAAGAATAACAACCACCCCAACACCAATGACTACCACCAGAAAACCTCCAAAGCCGTCCGTAGCGCAGTTCGTTCCCATGCCCCAACATTATCCTTATATGCCACCAAAAAAGACCTACCAACAAAACACTGTCAACCGGATAGATCACTTGGTGCTCGGAGAAGCGACTGCCATCAAAAAGACCACAATAAGGCCGACCATAAGCGCTTTTAAGCCGGTCACAACCACATTCAAACCAGCCACGAGAGTCACAACACAGAGGCCGTTCTTTACAACACGGACTACAACAACTAGGAAAGAAGTGCAGACGAGTCCGCAGACATCGGTGTCTCCGGAAGGGGCGTGGCCCCCGGGACCGAATGTGTTGCCTGGCGTCGGCGGGCTGCTGAAGCTGGCCGGCTGTAACATATACGGGAGGATGTACCGCGTCGGGCGCATCATCGCCGAGCTGTCCACCGCCTGCCAGGAGTGCCGCTGCACGGAGCTGGGCGTGCAGTGCCGCGCGCTGCCCTGCTGAGACACCACCATCAACACCACCAAACATGTTGCACGAACTAATTTAATCGTAAAATGGGACAGCGGGCATTATTTGTACAGAGTTGAGTGAGTGACTGTAGTTGTAACAAATAGTTGATTAACAGAGATTTTATTTATTTAGGGAACATTATTGCATTTATAGCCTCCGGCAATGATCTCATACGTAAATAGAACTACCTGCACGCTCGTTTAGTATTTATCAAATTGTCAGAAAGTAGAAGGCATTTTGTTTTTCGCCGCTATAGTTGTAGCAATAGATTGCATATCACAATATAGTGCAGTGGATTGTATGTAACTTAACTACATATACGCGTTAGTCAAACCGTCACTAAAATACTTACGGTAGAAAGACGGTCCCATGCATTTAATCTCTTAAACCTATAACTCGTACAGTATACTTGCCTCGAGATTAACGACCTACTGTAAAATAATACCTAAGATAAGTTTAATAATAATGTAGAATTATTCAATAAATATAATATACATAATACAAATGTATACTGCTGGTGTTTAATTATTGATGCCGTTTATTGCAATTTAAGTTCTGCTACTCGTCGCTAGATGGCGCTAATCACCTACTTGAGCATGAGCAAGCAAACCAAACGTCAGAAGCTGAAAACGTGTTGGCTAGCACTTGTTTGGCAAATACCTACTGTCAGTACAGTGGATGGAAATCGGGGAAATAAAAGGGTGTCGGTACTTTCATATTTATATTGAAACATGTATTACAAATAGTATCACTTTTGATATGTCGCATTCCAAATAGGTAGTGCTCATCAACTTTATCGTGACATGAACAAAAACGTCACTCGCTTAATATACGCGTAAACTTACATGGCACAAAATAGACACCTTTAAATCTTAAGAATAAAAGAAGTGCGCTTAAGGTATAATATTATACATGCCGTGTTTCGGTGTACACGGCGACTAGAATCAGATAATCTCAGGGCCATCTTACGCTAATGCTCCTCAATGGAAACTGCCACGACTCACATTTGAGAATACTTTGGATGAGATAGGCAGTCGTTCAGCAAATCCATTGATATCATTTCTTATGGTAAATCTTAACAAAAAGTATTGCTTTCAGTATTAATTGTACACATGAGTTTAAAAATATCAACAGTAGCACTTCAGTCACGTCATATATGTAATGTACAAATATGGTAAAATGTTAATCAATGGTAAAATGTAAGTCAATTTAAATCCGAAACACTCTGAGCAATTAAATTTCTAGCACTATGCAATGCGTCTGAACGAATTTAACCATATTTGCATAGGAAAGTTAAATTTTTAGTATGACCGGACTTTGAGTTCGCTAAAAACAATAAGCACCTGTTATAAAGTTATTTTTCAGATTTCAACAAAAAAAAACTGAAAACGGTCACTTTTATATCAAACTACCCTTTTATAAATGTTTTGAGTTTTACAAATCAAATATACTGAAAGGTCAACAATATTGAAGGCATAACTTCGTCTACTTTCTACCCTAACAATTCTTACATTTGTTTTCCTTACGATAGGTAATTTTAGGGTTGTCAATCGCTTCACTTCACATCGTCGCTCAGGTATTTAAGGCACAACGTTGTAAAAAAAAGTTGTAGGACACTAATTTAATTTAGTCTATTCCATGGAAATTTGCCAGGGTCCTGATTCCTGAGCCCTCTTCTGTTTGTTCAGCGAAGACACCCCCATTTTTATCCGTTACCTATTTTGTATATTATTATTACTTATTAGATTAGTATGTATATTTTAATCACAAGCCATTTAAACCCAACGTTTTGATGCAAAACAATCTTAAAAGATCGATTTCATAGAAATCATAGGCTTAGAGCTAAATACTGAGCCAAGAGAAGTACATATAGGGGTGCCGGAACAGTGCCAAGCGTCACGTCTAACAGTCAACACGAGACAAAAGCCTATGCAATTAATTGTGCGTTCATCATCACCTCTACGTCAAACTAATTTCCTTCCGAACACCCCTTATATGAAAGATCATACCTACTTAGAAAGTGTTACCAACAAGAATTTCCATACTGGTCAACGACTGACCGCCACAGCCAATAAAATAGTTTTTTAAGAAACATGGCATTCTGCACGATAACATGGACACCGTCTGTGGCGGCAAAAGTTTAACAAGGAAACTTTTAAACTAGAAAAAGTTAACAAGATTGAGACAAGTACCCTAACAATGGTTACAATCTATACAAAATAGGAAGACTTACGTATCCTATTTCTTTGGTACATCTTACCGCTTGAATTTTATCGTAAGTACAAAGGTACAAAGTGTAAATTCCATCAAAAGGCTATTCTAATCTAGATATAGCGGACGGAAGGCGAATTGCACTCAGTCGCCGTCGCAGGAGATTCGTGCAGCACGGTCACGGTCAGGCGTCGATGTGGTGCCAGTAGACGTAGTGGACGATGGCCAGCGCGGCGCCAGACACCAGGATCAGCGCTGACACCAGGCGCGCCGCTAAGATCGGCCGGCTCGCGCTGTTCTCGCCTGAGAAGATGAGGAAGCCGACGGGCACGCCGACGGCGGCGCCCAGCGCGTGCGCCGACCACGCCACCGGCGCCACCGCCCACGCCTGCGCGTCGGCCGCCGGCGGCCGCAGCAGCACCCAGCTCAGCGTCTCCGACGTCGCCAGCACCACCACGCTCAGCGGACGGAACCACCACAGCGGGACATGACCGAATCTGAAGAAAAGAAGAATGGAAACTTTCAATACATTGTACATTGATCACTTTAGTTAGACAATAACTTGTCAGTAAAAGAGTTTTTCGAGCCCTTTCAGACTTTCCATATTCTATTGTATGTATTACAATGTGCGAGGCTAATAAATTTGATAATAAACACGCGTGTTACCTGAGGCAGACGTTGGGCAGATGCGCGGTGAGCAGCGCGTAGACAGCGGCGGAGGCGCCGACGACGCGCACGCGCGGCTGCAGCGCGCCGGCGCCGAGCGCGCCCGCCGCCAGCCCCGCCGCCCACACGCCCGCCACCTGCCAGCGGCTCTGCTCGCGCTCCAGCACCCACCCAACCTGAACACAACACCATAACAATAATAGATACAATAATAATACCCTCTTTTTTTCTGCATGGCAAGCAAGCTCGTACAAGTAATCGCAACTCTTAATTCTTGATTGACGTGTCAACAAGGATTTAATTAATTGACGTTAAACTAATCAATCGTTGAAAATCAAAAAGTATAGATCTATACACTATTTATGTCTTAAAATTCCATCCAGAATATACTTTAGCGTGTGTGAACTTACAGCGAGAGCGACGATGGCGTTGGTGGCGAGGTGCGTGGCGGAGGCGTGCACGGCGCCGTAGGTGAAAAGCCGCCACGGCTCGCGCCACCACGCGCCCGGCGACCACTCCAGCCGCGCGCGCAGCACGCCGCCCCACAGGTACATGCCCACCTGCAACAACACAAAACGATGCTTTAGGAACACCAACAACATAGCACCACGATCACGACAAACTAAACTTATAAAAGTGTAGATTCCTAGAATACTTTAAGGGTGATTTTGAAAATATTTAAGAACATTTGAAAAGTTGACATCAAAATATTCAAGATTTTTAAAATAGAAAAGCGAACTTACAATGAATATGATAACGGTGAGGACGAAGTAAGGCGGTTTGAGCACAGAGTACAATTTCTCCGATCTTTTCTGGAATTTCGTCTTAGCTTTTGGCTTTTCCGACTTTTGCGTATCTGGGCACTTGGTGTGCTTTTTGGCGGCGTTCCACACCCCGAGGGTGAGGCCGGCCTGGAGCTTGGGGCTGGGCGGGTCGGCGGCGTCGAGCAGGCGGCGGTGCTCGCCGGGGCTGCGCGGGCCCTCGCGCTCCAGCCAGGCGCGCGCGGGCGCCGGCCGCGCGGGCGCCACCCGCCGCGGCGCGCCGCCGTGCACTGGCACAGCCAGGTACCCCGCGCCGCTCGCGCGCCGCTCCGCGTTCCCGAAGTCCTCCGCATCTGGAGCCATGCTGTGTGTGACTCCAACCACTTAACATCTTCCGCGCGATTCAAACAGACTTCACCTTCTCCCTAGGGTGTGACTTCGTTCTCGTCTGAAATGAAATAATAGTTGTCCTGTAGCGGCGCGAATATTTATACAGGATCCAGGAGGAAATTCATTTGAAATATACAGCCGTCAGAACAGGAAATCGATTGATGGGTAATTTGTTTGCGGTTTGTCTCCAGAGCTAGAAATACTCATAGTATTATTATGTAAGATTACAATTGCATAGATCCTCGTATATATTCTATAAATAAATTACATTACTCATAGTTATGTGCCAATGCAACATTATAAGAGCCATGGCATGGCGAATGCCACTCTCAGAGGACTTTTTTATTATTTATCCCTTGTTAAAACATTTATCACAACATCACAAGGGAAAATTTAGGGAAAGCAAAGAAGGGAAAGTAATAAGCAAGTGACGCGACGTGTCACAATGACGCATTCAATTACATTTTTAACAGATACGACATGAAAAAGTCTCCATATAATTAAAAATTGCATATTACATTATTACATTTTAAGCAACTAAAATAATGCGTTAAGGCGCATCCATACCGCAGTTAAGTTTTGTGCTACTAAAACTATTTTTTGCTATCGAATGTTGCTCATTATAACACTTGGAAACATTGTTCTACAAAAATAAACTGCTATGTAGTGTAGATGCACCTTTACAAAACAATCAAACAAAGGACCTAAAAAGGTAAATGACAAAATTTATAAACGATAATTTTATTTTATCCCTAATAAGTACCTAGCCAATACGTCAGACGAATTTCCCACCAGTATCCCTCGCTCCGATAAGAGCAGCATTATTTATGAGTTATATCTATGCGGTAATTAGTTCTGCGGTCACGGTGCTAATTGGGTTTTCACGGAACCCCCGCCAGCTTTAAGGTGCTACATTAATGCTAAACATTTATAAAATGTTTGAAACAACGTTGTCTTAATAAGTAGGTCAAGATTGGAGGAAAATTTAAACTCATAAAAATATTTCGCATAGCTATAATAAGCATGAAAAAATAAATACCATGTTATTTTTAAATTGTACTGCAACAGACTGTATTGTATAATTTCGGGATGGTGGCGATACCTTCAATCCGTTCGTAGGTATTCACTGTATAGCGGTGACGATAGATCTACAAATGAAAACCTAATTATACGCAATGTTAAACTTATGATAACCAATTAAATATCAATTAAATATACTTAACATTATATTCGTTTGTTTATCTTATATTATACCTACTTTGGCAATATAGGTATTGTCATACACAGACAGAAGATAGATTTCGCTATAACCTTCCTTTGAAAGGTAGATTGTTATGTGAGATGGCCGTGAAGGAATATTTTACGTGTTATTTTTTAACACACTAGGGTGTATGTCTTTGTATGTATGGACCATCATTGCCAAAAAGAATGCAATGCAAGAGACTATGCACTTTATTTCAACTAACTTTACAGACAGAACATTTTTCAACATGAATCTACCGTGAGACTCAATCATATACACGACTATAGCATCACTAGACTTTCATACGTGAGTTATCCGTTTTTGTGTAATTAGTGTAAAATAGATCATGAGAGATTATTTTGTATTATGTTTTTCGAACCAGTAACCAGACTCGCTAACATTTGAATCCGCTCACGTCCGTAATTCGATACTTGTATTCTCTTACTATTGTTCACCTCGTCAATGGGACCAGCGCCTTTCAAACGCGAAGCATCGACCAGAGACCAACGAACTATGATCTCAGCACCAACTTCTGAGCTCTTCAATGAACACAGAACTTGCTATGTGTGTCGTCGTGGAGGGTCTGACAGTCGGACAATATCGATTGGGACTTGAAAATGGGCAACTAAGCATTTCTTTATAAGGCAGTGGCGAACGGCGAATAGGGAAGATCTACAAAAATATTAATCTTAAATGGCTTGTTTAATGCTCTCGTTGTACAATCTACTATTGTTCAGCGAAACTAAGCCAAAGCCCTACTGGTGTACTCCGAATTAATGGTAAAACACAGTGTGCTCGTATACATAACTAGATAACTAAACATAGTTATACCACTTGTACCTACTGCACCCGCGTCTTTAGTATGGAGGCCGCGGTTTGCTTGCAGCCATGCTTCGTCCCGTGTAATTGTCCTACAAAGGCTGCTCAGTATTCCCGGGCCGTGTCTGGAGCCCGAGGTGTCCGAGCAATGCGGCTGAGACACCATGCGGAATGTAATTAAGTGGCTCTTTGTTATTACTGATTAGAAGTACACGTTTAAAGTCACACCATTTTATACTCATTATTTGCCATTTGTTCTCTAGCTCTAGGAATAAGTCGTTTTGATTGACAAAAGGAACGAACACAAATGATATCTACAAATATTAACAAATGACCCATTTGTGGATCGATAACATTTTGGTGCATAGTGGGAGCTAATGAATAATTTAATGTAACTGATATTCTAGGTATTATTTTTAATTTGAACCTTAATGCTATGACGATACCGTTTGTTTTTCAATATAAATGTTGTAGTGGCACGTGCGTACGGTAGCTTGCGGTTTTGCGATAATAGAGACAGTGGCCTTAGTTTGAAAAATTAGGGCTCGAAGCGAAAAATTCACCTGGGAAGATTCATACTATACCAAAACCTAAAGGCCACGTTTGGAACGATTGTGGGCTATAGGTGGAAAGGAGAATGAAAATAGTGATGGGTTGCTAGCCGCATCGCCTAATAACATGATTCCTAAGTTTTTCGCCCATTCCTTCGATGGACTTTTACCATCTGCGCCGGAAGAGAAGCAACTGGTACGTTCTATGTTTTTTCCTTACTCACAGACCAGCATGAAAGATCAACAGCAACAATAACCTATGAGGAAGTAAAGGTAAACACATGCCAGATATTTATTATCTCGAGGAAGTTTAGTTCCACTTTTCAACTCTACAACATAGATGAAAGGATAAACATTACATACCTAAATCAGAATGAGTCAATAAAAGGATGTAAGTACCAGGAAAAGCCTGTCCGTCTGCCAACTATCGGAGATGCATAATCGAGATGAAGATCATACGGGTGAACGTTGATTGGCAGGACTTCGGAGTGCTAATTATTCATGGCATTAATAATTTTATGTCCACAAAGGGCTACAAATTGTAGGTAACATTAATTTCCTGTATGATGAATGAACTGTTAATTGATTGAGCTATTACGATTGCAAACAGTTTTGCAGAGTTATTAGTCGTGTGAAAAGGTATTTTTGTTTTCATCAATTTGGATACATTATTACTTCAAAAAAGTTTTACTGTTTTAAAATATAATACCTAATCGTATCGTCAGATTTTTTCATTTAAAATATGAATGAAAAGTACCTAAAAAAGAAGCGATAAAAATAACTTTTATTTATCACTCACCACAGTAAACGTGTTGATAACGTTGATAACACAATACACAATCAAAACAACAACCGCTGATCGGAAGTCACGGAACAACTACCTCTCCCACAGCATCTTTAACACTGTCCATGGTCACGTTAAAATGTAAGTTAAGAACCAAATTGAATATTTGCATTAAAAATGTAAATAATTCCACGTGCTGCGTGTGGTGCGGGGATGCTGAGTGCGGACAGATGCGCGCGCGCAGCCTGGCCGCGGCGGACAGGCGCTACGTGGGCGCTACCTGCGCCGGCGCGCCTTCCCCGTGCACCCTGACGTCACACTATTCTAACGCATTTAAAAGCCATTACTTACGTTATCTTAAATAAATGTTTCTATTATTCGCAGCGAGAAGCGGAAAAAATCTTAAAATAAACATTTAGTTTGGTTATCTCTGCTTCACTTCCAGGAAACGCATTAATGAAATTGAAAAGCAAGAAACCCACACAGTTCTAGGTACCACAGAACAGATGTTTATTTACCAAAATCCTTAATGAAATCTCATCACTCCTGTCAAGTCACTCAAAACTACTATTCGAAAAGTGGTAAAAGTCTAAGTAAAAGTAAAACTTTCAACCAGATGAGATCTACGACAGGTGTATGATGTCTTCCTGCCACATATTTCATTTTCACCACTTTCAAATAGTACTTTCGAGTGGTACGTTCAAAAATCGGGCCTCCGTTGTTTCCCTCCAAAAATCATTTTTAAAAACATTCGTTTTCGATTCTTAGATCCAGGACAACTATAATAGAGGTACCATCCCAGATTTTGTCTTCATACATGCTTAAGTATACTGCTTACGACTGAATATTATTTTAAAACGTGTATGAACACGATGGTGGTTCCACATGATTGGCCATAAGCAGCACAGGTGGCAGGCCCAACAAAAAAAGATTTAAAATTCGAGAAATCAAAGAAACTTGTCAGAGGCAGCAGGTTGCCGCCAGGTGTGTGACCGTAGAATTTAAAGTGCAGATGGGTTCAACAACCAACGCCACCTGCGCCCGCGCAGGAGCGCCCGACGGTCTACAGCCGGCGGCGCAAGTTGTGCAGGGACTAAGACGACGTGAAAATAAAATTGTGAAATTCAGAAGAAAATTTCACATTTCTTTCTTGATTTTATTAATGGATTTCTGTTTTTTTTATGTTACATAATTATTTTACTGGAGTACCTTATTACGTTTTATTTTATTTACAATTGACTAAGTATCTTAATGCGACTTTTTTTTTGTATTGAAATAGAAATAAATAATTTACAAATAGAAATAAATGAATCTAATCTAAGGAAATTTGTTTTTGAATTTCACCTAAACTTCCCCATACTTATCCGTGAAATATTTTTTACAATATCTATCGTTACAGTGAACTCTTGATCATCGTAGGTAGCACTAATTAGATCTCGTCAACTAATATTGAAAGGCCTTGGGCTAACGGCGCTCCATTACTACGATTTCGGTGTCACTTTGATAATGATGACAAAGTGGCCTCGCACATGTGATTTTTTGACACTACAAACACAGGTAAAGGGAGCGCGGTAAAAGCATCTCTGCACATTTTGGTGAGCTTTCAACCGTCACCAAAATCATGTCTGAACTCTGAACTAAAACCACCTTGTACTCCGCTGTGCGTTTGGTTCTATCTCGCGGATTTCGTTGATTTAGGTGTCGAAGATACGGCGGTTGCAAACCTACAAATAATTATGAGTCGTGATCAGTCTGGTTGCCGGGTATACCTACCGTCAATACATTTGATTGAAATGAGGGGAACACAAAGAAACGGGAAGTGCATGAAGAACAATAAAGATGACAATGACATAGACTGTCTACAATGTAGGTACAGACATAGTCTATGTCATTTCATAAGATCTTGTCATTTCATAAGATCTTTTACAAGTTCTTTGACTCCATGTAGACTCTACATGGAGTCAAAGAACTTGTAAAAGAAAGAACTAAACTGACGAGCAAAAATAGCGGATCACTTTTCATACAAAGCGAATTTGTATGAAAAGCGACCCGTTATTTTTTTTTATATTTTTAATGCAATATGAGATAAAGGATTATAATTAGCTAATTGCGATTCCGAAAAAAGTAAGATAAGATTTTTTTTTCACTACTTTGCTGTAAAAAAAACACTTTTAAAGTTCTTTGTTTTCTTTTACATAAAATTACCTATTTATTGAAAAATCTTTCTGGGAGAGAGATATTATTTTAAAAACATGCTGCGCTTACTTTGCAACAGCTCAAAATAACCGTGTTTTCTGATAAGTAAACAAATATGACCTTTGGTAGTGATGAAACTTTTGCTCAAATTTAAAATATTTAGATTAAAAGCTGGAGCTGGAACGGAAACGATTTACATATATGCCAAGGATATTGGGCGACGCGAACTCCGGCGCAGCTGTGGACTTACAACATGGTTAGATCCGCGGAGAGAGATGGACAACGCCTGATATTGATATTGATCCCAATCAGTTCATTTTTTCACTAAAAAAAACATTTATAGAGACTTAACCCGGTTAATATTCACTTCATCTGTGTTATATAAATAATCATTTAGGCATTTAAATAACCTTTAACTAAATTTTTAGCTACATATTTTTTTTATTAATAAAACATAATACTAAACTTAGCTTTGCTCGTGAAACTTTTTTTAAGGCGACGCCACATTTTGAGACGAGCACCGGAAGACTGAAGTTGAAGGTGAAGGTCGGCCGCGAATAGCCACCGCCAATAAAATGCGTTCAATTTTACGGCAGATTTACAACCGCGAGTGATGGCGCGCACCTTTATGCGCGCTACATCAATTTTATGGCCACATTCGCATTAGCTAGCCTCTCGAAAGAGTCGGTTACTTTATTATATGATCCAACTACATAGCTCTTAGCCACGGCTTGCCGCCGATTTTAGATTCATTGGCAACTAGCTTATGCTCGCGGCTTTACCCCCGCGAAAGAATAAAGTGTATCTAATTATACCTACACAGCGGCATATTTAGCAGAACACAAAAAAAGTTAACAAAACGCATTACTAAATGCTTGACCCGATAAAAAAATAGTTACCTACACTTTTTTTGTGTTACGCTAAATTTGCCGCTGAGTGTATGATTATTCACCAGTTGTTTTACTCTCCATGTCGAAACACAGTAGCGCAAGCTCAGCTGCTTAGTGGCAGGCTTAGAGAATAAGATGGTGGTTGCGATCTGGATGGACTTTATATATCGTCTTACAGTTCCCCCAGCCCAGCAAACATCTTCAGCCTGACCTTCGATGCGCAGAAGCGAATTTAACGTCTCTTTGGTACTAAAGTATAACGTGCGCGAATTTACCCCTTCCATGTAGCTCAAGCCCTATAGCTCAAGAAGTTTGCCGTAAGCTGTACCTACAACCTGCGCTGCGAAACGTTGAAAGGTCTAAAGGATAAAAATGAACTTAAACTAAAATAACTTTGGAATTAAATGTTGTATAATAATTTAATACCTACCTAAAATGGAGTAATGCGCAAATTTAACGTTTGTTTTTGAGGAAAATTTTAACTAGAAAATAAATCAGGAAATAGGTACCTAACATGAAATGTGTCATTGCAGTTACACAAGCTTTTACCTATCTGCTATTGTGTTTACGTATTATAATGTAAAACTACTAACTCCTACCTATCTGACCATAATCAAACTGGCCGTAGGAAATTTAATTAAAGAACTTAGTTAGTGTGACCCACAATCATTAAAAATGCTATCGTAAAATCAGGGAAGTGTGGCCGAAAATACGCCAGGTTAACGGGCGATTACCCCGCGACCAGCGACCTCGCCAAATAACATCATTACCACTGACCCGCTCCGCCTGCGCTATCAAACTCAAACAAGTGTTTAGACACCGGCTAGTGATTTACACAAACACTAAGATAGGGAACCGGGTTATGTGTAGTCGACCAAGTATAGTCAACCAAGAAAAAGCTTTACCCTTTTTGCGACAGTTCACAGTTCACAAAAACAATCGGCCAAGTGCGGGTAGGACTCGTGATTATGACCCCGATAGAAATAGAATAACTGTAATGTGTTTTTTTAAAGGTAGTAATTCAAGTTTGCAATCCAAAGATCAAAAGTTAGTTTATTATAACGTTTGTGCTTAAATAGCCATTTGTATTGTAGGTGTGTGGTGCCGCGTCAGATTACTAATAGCAAAGTGCATTGTTACTCGAACTCTGAAGTAACGTGATATCTCGAAATACTTCTGCACTGACTGAACAAATTCGATCGAAATATAATTATGAGAAAAGCCAATACTGGTACATTCTATGTTTTTTCTTGTCTCCCAGAACAGCTTGGAAGCAGTACGATGGCTTCTTATAATGCAACATTTTGTTTCTTGAATTGTGATACCCAACAACTTCGTAAACAGTCTAATATCACTCCTAAGACTAAGCGACCTTCACTTATCAGATAACCGGATGAAAACAATTATTATATCAAAGATAATTTGTGTTTTTCAATATAAAGTACGTATTGATATTGGGTGGTCTAAAATTAATATAAAGACCAAATCCGTATTTTTTTATATTTCATAGACTTGCTTTCCAAATTTGAAAAATTGGATTTGGCGCCAATTGAAAGTATGCAGCAATATTGTTTTTTTAATACGACGTCGGTGGCAAACAATCGTACGGTCCCCCTGAAGGTAAGCGGCTACCCTAGTCCGTACCCTTTTGATGCTTGCGCAAGTCGAGGCATCCGTGTTGCCGATAATTTAAAAATCTAAACACATCTTTCTTACCGCTATAAGTCCATCGGGGAGAGCGTTGGCAATTTAAACTAGTTCAAACATGTTCTATTTACTTTACTGCCAAATTATTAATTGAATCATCCAACTGCTGGTATAAATATTCAGCGTTTCTGTAAATATAGTTACACGACGATGCATAATTCTTGGAACAATATTAAGACGTGACAATAATATACTCGACCTACAAGGAAGTTTATTTTAAGTTATCGCTCTCTAGAAATACAACTTTACGTTTTATTTACTACGAGCCAGCACTAAGTAGAAGTTACACAGTGGCTGGAGGCTGGGCATTTAGTTTTACATAACGTAACAAAAAGACGTCTTAATTAGTCATTTAGGTATTTGAATAGAAAAATGTGCAGTGACACTAGCTAAGAGCCGAGCGTAGCAGCAACGAACTAACCTTATAGCATACAATAATTATAAATACGAAATATTAAATATCCTTTGAGACGTTTGTTCCGACAACAAGCTTAAGTATAAGTACTAAGCACTCAGGGCAATGCTCGTGGCAACGACTGCGGAGTCCAATCACCTAAATAAGATAATCGTATCAATGTTTTTGAGGTCTTTAGACTCCTCAATCTGCAAGACAATGTAATCTTAACCTGACCCTTGTTCGATGAGTCTGAGACGGACACAACGTTTGATGAAAAGAAAGAAAGAAAAAAATTACAATGTTTAAATCAAGTAGACAAAAAGGGACAAATTGTCAGGAAATGGTCTCAACTCATCATTTTTCTGGCCTTTATTCCGTTTTTTGCAGCCGCGGTGACAAATCACTCATGCGTTGCAGAATTCATAGCTCTTATTAATCATTATATTATTTGGTTAATGCTACCAATGGGCCGCAAGTAAAACAGAATGAGATGCGTGGGAATTGACAAGGTGATCGCCAAATGTACAAATAGAATATTGACTATAAATGGTAAATCAAAATAGCTGCGGTTAAGGGTTTCCCAGTGGGATATTATATTTTCTCGGACACCACAATTATCCTGAACCACACCTACCTATGTGTTTGTTATTACAGTAAAACTAATTCCCGTTGTTTATATTTGAAACAAAATGTTCTTTTTAGCAATACAGCAGAAATATTTAATTTGTTTGAAAAAAAAATTTACGAATCGCTTTATCGATTGCTTGCTGCATTTTGGCTGCTCTATGTAACACTGCCTACACTATCTATTGTAAAACATTGTAGGTAATAATAGAAGAGTCAGAGTTTATTTTTTACAGTTCATCGCTATCAGTTTGATTTGTTTTGGGTAGTTATCTATTTAAATAGGTTAAGTACTCTGTTTTACATCAGTTAAAAACAGCAAAACATATTAATAACTTGCTCGCGCCCGTAACTTTGCTCTTAACTCACGTTCCTTAAATTTTGTATCCCGCGATCATTTCCAAAATAAATATCCGCTTTAAATATACACATAACATAACACAGATTCTCACGAATTGAAAACTTGATGGTCTGTCAGTCAGTACGACGATTTTGTAAGTGTAGAATTCCAGTCACCATCCACTAGTACATTTATGTAATAGCTACTCGCACGGGTTCTATTGCAAACTGTAAGACCATGTATAACATATTATGTGTAATTGCCTACTTGTATTCTCAATAACAAGTTCGTGGTAATGCTGATTGCGGCCATTAAAGAAATCATGAGACTATTTGAGCTTGAAAACAAAACCACTTTGAAAAACAAAATGATGTCTTAATCAACTCCAGCTTATTTACACGTCCCACAGCTATAATGCCTTTCAATGTAGCTAAATAACTTTATGATCGTATTTTAAAAAGCAAATAATAAAGAATAATTTCACTATGTACTATGTAGGTTACCGCTTTTCTGTATTTTTTATTATGTAGTGTTCAATACAGAGTCACTTTA
This sequence comes from Pandemis heparana, assembly GCA_963854515.1. Classification (NCBI taxonomy): domain Eukaryota; kingdom Metazoa; phylum Arthropoda; class Insecta; order Lepidoptera; family Tortricidae; genus Pandemis; species Pandemis heparana. The sequence goes on from OY978009.1 coordinate 17,720,164, forward strand.
ATCGTACCAAATCCTACAAACTGAAAAAATCTTAAGTAAGTATTCTAAAAACACTACGATATGATGGACATGGAGTCTAAGACATTGTCTTTATTCTTGATTCTGTCGTGTAATTTTTGACAACAGAAAATATCCCGAACGCGTTCGCCTTCGCGCAAAAGTTTTAATAAACACGGGAAAAGCATCACTAGCGGCACAAACCAATCTTTAGTCTCATAGTCATTTCAAGACGTTTGTTGTGACAGAAAATTTGCACTGAGCTGAATCATAGCTGATGTTTGTAAGTGGAGTGTTGCACGTGTCAGTTGCGGCGGCGCTATCGCAGGTCAAGTGCGAGGTTAGCCGGTGTCCCACCCGCCTGCCAAGTTATAGTCACCCACAGAAATATAGTTCTGTGTAGTCACCGATTACTAGATAGTAAGCCTCACTATGTAGGTATACCGACTAAGTATGACTTGCACCAAGTAACTATAACCATAGCAATAACCAAAACTGACGATTTTGCCATGATTTTGAAAAGTAGGTATATTATGCCAAAATGTTTCGATTATTGGTTGGACTAAAATAGGCGGTTTATAAACATTGAACACACAAGTAATGTTTTAAACTTTCATAATTTTCAGTCATAATAACACACCCGGGACTTTAATTCTGCACGTCGTCACCCGTTGCATCAATCGATGGTTTATCGTAATCTGATAAATTATCAGTGATAATAATGTAATAATCCGCACTGGTTTTAATTGGTTCTGAAAAAGCGATAACTTAGCGCTTGATAAATATTTGTCGAGAATAAATCAAATCTCTTTTAGCTCCTTTGTCTTTTTCACACCTCGTACCCTATGTAAAATTTCCAAATGAACTTTACCGCGCTAAGAAAAACAAGTCTCTTTAGTCGCTACCATCTACATAAGTCCAAATAACTAATAATTATACTTCTGAACTTGACATAATGTAATATTTTAGTTTGATTTAATTTATGGTATATTTACAAATGTTATAATGATCTTGTAATCCTAGTTTATAAGTAATATTTGCATGCTTGTTTAAGTAAAATGTACGCACTCAAAAACGCTTCTTCTTCACGTCCCATACGTACCGCTACTGAACACAGTCCTCCTCTCATATTTAAGATAGCTTGGTCTTTATTCGGTATCAGCACCTAATAATCTAAATTTAATCAATCACTTAACATACCTATACCTCAAACACAACGAACACTTCTGTCCTCCAAGCACATTTTTAATCACTGCCCTATTTGACATTTTTCATTGCGAATTAAACAGTTATTTCCTAAAACCGACGCGGTCGAAACACCGCACATTGTTGTTTCCTCGTGTTTTCCGCAAATCGTATATCAGTTGTGAGAAATAGAGCGACTCCCGAGCGCCGGCTCTAGCGGTGACGAACTAATCACATACTTGTTATTATCTAGCCGATATCGTTATCGGGGACGCGTTTAGCCGCCGCGATAACGAACAGCTGACTGCGCGGCGAGCTTTGGAACAGGTTTGGGCCGGAACCAAATATACACTGTATATGTTAACTAGGTAGAGTTCTAAGTCGAACGACGAGGTTACGTGCATGTGCAGGCCATGTGCAACGTCTCAGCATTTGGAGGTGACGCGGACGGACTAGGCGACTTCACATGTTGTATGTTTCTTGTTTTCATTAGCTGTTAGTACTCTGAACCGTGTTTCATTTAATTATTAACCGTGACCTACTTACGAACTCCGTGAATTACGGACTAGGTGGGTAACGTTTTACTGGGACTAGTGGTAAGTAGTACTTTAATAATGCCTAACAAAGGTGCCCGACTGGTTGTGAAATTATTATTTTATGCAGGATATCCTGTTACTTTCATGTGCGCACTTAAAACCGCTGACATTTATTATCAATTTAATCCATAAATAAAATGGGGAATTCATTGTTTTTCCTTCTTGTAACACGTAGGTATATTAATTAATTAATACTATCGCCTTCAGAAAAAAAATACATTTAAATTGAAAGAATTAATACTTAGGTAACGCAAAATACCATGAACAAGTTTTGAGAAGTGTAGAAAATTTTGTAAAATCATCGAGACGTGATTTTAACCACCTTCCGTTCTATCCCACGCCAAATAACTAATCATAGCGAACTGGCCAATGGGACTATTGAATCGATTCACTTCTAACAATAAATATCAACCAGCGCGGTCCGACCAGTGTTAATTGTGTCCAAACAGAGCGTCTTTGTCCGCAGACGGCACTCGGTATAGGTGAGGTGATCGCCCTCTACTAACCCCTGCCCCACATCTGTTACAAAACAAGCCTTCATTCTTGAGCAGAAGACCGACTATCACATCCCCATCTATTCTTTCATCTATTGTTCTTGAAGAGAAACCGCTTTCTTCTTTAATCCAACCATGACGGAAAAACCTTATGCATACTTACGACGACTCTTTGTGCCTGGCGCAGGCAATTGTTTCTCCAAATGACTAAGTGCTTCATTAAGCACATTGAACAAAGTGGTGCGATGATCAGGGTCTTAAGTGGCTCTGGTTCTAAGAAGAGGCAGTTCTGTGTCATAAAAGCAGCCTGAGTCAGGCTACAGTGCCTTGAAAAGTAACAAAGGGCAGTTGAAAGTGAATAATTCAGCGCAAGCGGCGATCGATGGCGAGCCAGCCTGCCGCAGCCGACAACCGTCGATAGGGAAATTCGTTGACAACACTATAATAATATTTTTATGACCTATAGAACGGTTTAAAAATAATAGATAGGTAATCGATTTTACATCTGTGCACGCTAATTGTTCAGCTTTTACTCTCATTCTGTTGCGAAGCGATAGGACAGTGACGGCAACAATTATGGATAAGGAAGATCAAGCAGAACTATAATCCCAACAGGACCGCAACCCGAAGTTCTCTTTGCGTCATTCACTGGTATTTTAACTGTGATATAATTAAATTTACGCATTTGTTAGTGACATAAAAACTTTTTTGTTTTTTATTGTACAAATTGTTACTGGCCACTAAATTGCCACATTATATTTTTTATGAATAAACTCCGGCTTCTGCTGTCATAAGCCAAAGCAATGAGTTTTATTTTATAAAACTAAATAATTATTAATGTTGTTATAAACATTAATTGGTCCTTCGTTGAGTTAATTATTAATAATAACCAGTGCGTAAGTAAGTCAACGTGGCGTTATAGCTCGTTGTGCTTTTTCTGAGTGTGCAGTGCCGGCGTTATAGTTGAGCAAAATGTCGCTCGCCAATTTGAAGCGTAGCAAATCCTATTATAAAGGAATTATTACAAGGATTACAAATTACATATCAGATGTCAAATACGAAGAGCCGACAGATCTCGAGGTGCGTATAGACCAAATAAATAAAGCCTATAGTAAATATTCCGATCTTAAGGCGCAGATCCTCGCACTGGACGATAGCGCTCCGGAAGACGGCACCAAGGAGCTCATTGATAATGACGAGACTGAGGAGCTTTACTTGGATGTCCTCTCGCAGATGAAAACAGCGCTAAATACCATGCGAGAGCCAATAAATATTCAGTCGTCTACGAGATTTTTGTCCGCTGAAAATGTAAATAATGTTGTAAATAAATTACCTGCGATTGATATACCCATATTTGACGGCAAAAATATCTGCAAATATCGGGGTTTTATCGATATATTTAAAGCCGTAATAGGCAACGACTCCAACCTATTGGATATCCAGAAATTGTTTTATCTGCGCAAATATTTATCAGCTGAAGCTCTTGATTTAGTTGACGGGTTGCCTATAGTCAGCGAATCTTATTCGAAGTCACTAGATCTGTTAGATAAAAGATATAACAACACCTGCATTACAATAACGACCCATGTACACAACATCTTGGACATCCCACCGTTATCTCGTGGGACGGCGGCGGGCCTGCGTGCATTAGTCTCCGCGGTTCGTCAGAGCGTCGGTGCATTGGAGAGCTTGTCGCAGCCGGTAGAGTCATGGGACATGATGCTGGTTCCCGTGCTCTCGCGCAAGCTGGACCAGTACACGTGCCGTGCGTACTTCGCCGATCGGAACCAGAATAAGTTACCTACTTTGCAAGACTTTCTAGACTTTTTAGAGCGTCGAGCTTGTAGTATGGAGGAGAGCAGCAAGGTAGAGAACAAAGTAAATGTACATAAGGTCAGTTCTAAATATGTGTGTTCTAATTTAGTTCATAATACCGAACCTGTGTGTAAATATTGCTCATTGTCAGGTCACAAATTGTACAAATGTCAACGCTTCATTATGCAAGCCGTTGAAGACAGATTAGATTTTGTAAATAAAAATGATATTTGTAAAATATGTTTGAACAAGCACGCAAATAAGTGTAAATTTATATTTAAATGTTCTCAATGCAATAGCAAGGAGCACAACTCGCTCTTACACTTGGAAGAGCAAGCGAAAATAGCCGCGAGTAGTGCGGCGGTGGGCGCTGCGTGCGGCGGCGTCCTGGGCGCGACCGTGCTGCTGCCTACGGTCATTGTGAATGTAAGGGCGAGTGATGGAAGAACACACAAGGTAAGGGCGTTACTTGATAGTGGCAGCCAAACATCCTTCGTAACAGCTGATCTAGCTAAATCGTTGGGTCTTCCATCATTCAAACACGAATTTAAGATCGTGACCGTAGGACAACACTCGCAGCAAGTTGAACGTGCTGTCACTGTAAATATTAATTCATTGTACTCGGATTATTCCGCAGAAGTAAATTGTTCTGTTGTAAAAAATATTACAATGCCCATTCCTCAAGCAAAAGTCAATACTGGTGACATTCATATTCCCAGTCACATTAAACTCGCTGATAGCACATTCAATATTCCAGGACCAATATGTATGTTATTGGCTGCTGATATTTTCTTTGACGTCTTGCTGCCTGAAAGAATCAGAGTAGGCTCCGGTAGGTGCGTGCTGCAAAACACTACCTTAGGCTACATTGTCTCTGGCGAAGTTCACGGGCAGCTAGCTAGTAATGTGTCATGTTCAATGCACTGTAGTAGCCAATCTGTTGATACGATCATTGAAAGGTTTTTAGAATCAGAATCGGTACCTGATCCGACTTCAAAAATGACTGCAGAGCACTGCATTAGTGAGGAAATGTTCCAAAACTCTGTCACTTTGAATGACCATAGATTTCAAGTGCAGTTGTCAGTTAAAGCGCCGGTCGATGAACTCGACTTGGGCGATTCATTCTCAAAAGCATTGCAGAGATTAAATACTCTGCACAAACGTTTTGCTAAAGACGAGTTTGTAAAAATCGAATATGAAAAATTTATTAAGGAATATCTTGATCAAGGTCACGCTGTAATTTATAATTTACGCGATAATGAGTCAATAAACTCACTTTTTTTCTTGCCCCATCATCCTGTTATAAGGATTGATAGTAAGACAACAAAACTGCGTGTCGTGTTTGACGGTAGCGCCAACTCTAGTAGCGGCAAGAGTTTAAATGATTTTCTCTATAACGGTCCGGTTGTACAAAAAGAGCTATTTGATGTCTTGATATCATTTCGGACTTTTGAATATGTTATACTGACAGATGTTCGTCAGATGTATAGGCAAATATTAGTGTGCCCTGAGCACAGACGGTTACAGAATATTTTGTGGAAAAGTGAGCCTAATGATGAGGTTAAAATTTTGCAACTACAAACTGTAACTTACGGCCTAAAGAGTTCAAGCTACCTAGCGACTCGGTGTCTTATAGAGTTAGCTAATAAATTCGGCGATAAATATCCACTTGCGTCGCATGCACTGCTTCATAATTGCTATGTTGATGATATTATTTCAGGAAGCATGACGTTAGAGGGCGCCACTGAGCTCAAAAAGCAATTAATTGAGCTGTTGTCTTTAGGTGGTTTTAGCCTTCATAAGTGGAGTGCAAACGATATGCAATTATTAACAGATGTACCTTCAAATAAACAGTATTTTGATGACGTTGATTTCGATAAAGAGTCTCTTGTTATGAAAGCTTTAGGTTTAGTTTACGACGTCAAAGTTGATAAATTCAAACTGTCCTTTCCGACAGCAATGACAACAGAGAATGTAAGTACCAAAGCTGGTGTCTTGTCATGTATAGGAAGGTTTTATGATCCGTTAGGTTTGATTGCACCAATTTTGATTGTTGCTAAGCTTTTTCTTCAAAAAGTCTGGCAATCCAAGTTAGACTGGAATCAGTTGTTGCCGACCGATTTATTAAATGAATGGAATGAGTTTCATTTGTCCTTACAAAATATGAAACCGATTTATGTAAATAGAAATATGTGTCTCAAAAATGCAATATCTGTACAGCTTATAGGGTTCTGTGACTCTACTCTCACTGCTTACGGCTGTTGTATATATTTACGTTGTATATATTTAAATGAAAACGTTGTTGTAAATTTACTGTGTGCAAAATCTCGTGTTGCGCCATTAAAAAACAAGCTCACGATTCCTAAGCTGGAGCTTAGCAGTGCGTTTCTGCTTGCTCAGCTCTATGATAGAGTCAAATCAGTTTTGCCTCCTGTGGATAAAGTTATGTTATTCACGGATTCTCAGGTAGCGTTAGCTTGGATTAAAAATTTGGATGCAACAAAGTTGGGTGTTTTTGTCCATAATAGACATCAAAAGATTAATAATCTTACTGAAGCAAGCATGTGGTATTATGTGCCTAGCGCATTAAACCCAGCAGATTGTCTGTCGCGCGGGGCTAGTCCTCAGATTTTAGCTGAGAGTGACATGTGGTGGCATGGGCCACATTTTATTCGAAAGCCTATTATGGATGAAAACTTCGAACGTCAAACCGTTGACTCGAATTCATTAATAATTTTACAAGATGATATTGATGATAATAATCATTGTTGTGTAAACAACCAAGATGATAATTTGTTGCCGATTTTAAACAGAGTTAATCATAAAACGGTAGAAGGGAAATTTTGGTTATGGATCGTCTGTGAGTTTTTCCATCAGGAGTTTGTACTTCTACAACCCGAATACGGTCATCAGGACCCGGAAATACCTTACATATCCTAGCCATAGGCCAATGCAAGATAGGACAATTATCTAATCTAAGTATTACAAGCTGTCCTTCTTTCAAATTAGTATTAGCATCTTTCCACTTCGGACGGTTTTGTAATTGACACAAATATTGAGTAGACCAAACTTTCCAAAAGCTTTGCTTAATTCTAGCACATTGTCGCCAAAATGATAATCTATTTTGTGGTATTTCGGTGTAGTCATTTTCAGGAAACATAGTTAGTGGCGAACCAATCAAAAAATGCCCTGGAGTTAAATATGTAAAGTCTGAGGTATCTCTTGTCAAAGGCGTCAATGGTCTGGAATTAAGTACTGCTTCAACCTGAGATATCACGGTATTAAATTGTTCATAGGTTAACACTGTATTTCCTATAACCTTTTTAAACAGATTCTTAGCACTTTTTACACCGGCCTCCCATAGGCCTCCAAACACTGGAGAATAACTAGGTATAAACCGGAAATGTATACCTTGAGTGCATGAAAAATTAATAATTCTATCGGAATCTCTTTTGAATAAATCATAAGTTCCTTAAGTTGATTGTTTGCACCTTTGTAAACTGAGCCATTATCACAATATACATTAGCGGGTAGACCTCTACGTGATATGAAACGTTTAAAACAGGCTAAAAAACAATCAGTAGACATGTCTGACGCTAACTCTAAATGTATACACTTTGTTGCAAAACATACAAAGACCACAACATAGCCTTTTGTAACTAGGCTTCTTCTTATACGACCTTGTTTAACCTGAAAAGGGCCGCAGTAGTCAATTCCTACATTTAGAAAAGGCTTTATTCTACTAACTCTATGTGCAGGCAATGAGCCCATCAATTGCTTAGAAGCATCGGCTTTCAACTTAAAGCATGTGATACATTTACCAAGTACTCTCTTAACTTCTCTATGCGCACTAATTATCCAATATTTGAGCGATAGGCCACCTAAAGTTAATTTGCGGCCTGCATGTAACATTGTCAAGTGCTCTTTCCAAATAATTAAATCAGTAATATGACATTTCTTTGGCAAAATTACAGGATACGTTTGATCATATGACAAATTCGCATTTTGCAGTCTGCCCCCGACGCGTAATACATTATTTGCGTCTATGAAGGGATTAAGAGATTTCAGATTCGATTTAATGACTTCGTTTCTGGTCAAAGATTTAATCTCATTAGGGAAGTGACATTGCTGATAGTCAGAAATAATTTTGAGCAATGCTTGCTGTAACTCTTGTGGTGTGAGATTTTTTTGAGTTACACGCTCAGCTTTATTCTTCCTACAGTTGTCAATAAATCTATAAACGTAACCAATGACATACTGCATTTTTGTCAAATTAGAACAGTTCTTTAAAATCGGCAACAAATTATCATCTTGGTTGTTTACACAACAATGATTATTATCATCAATATCATCTTGTAAAATTATTAATGAATTCGAGTCAACGGTTTGACGTTCGAAGTTTTCATCCATAATAGGCTTTCGAATAAAATGTGGCCCATGCCACCACATGTCAAAGTGTCATAAGCCAAAGCAATGAGTTTTATTTTATAAAACTAAATAATTATTAATGTTGTTATAAACAGCATTCACGGTAGGTAAGTACGTTGTTTCCTGCTGCGTGACGCGCGCGCTATGATAAAACAATTTCGGCTTTATGTACTCACCTATTTTACTGCCTTGTGGCACGAATTTTCCTCATGCCTACATTACTTTGTAACAGTTATTGGACTTTTCCGAGTTTTCTGACACTTTCTCGCCGCCGCAGTTTTTTCATTAAAGATTCTACTGTTAATGTGATTTATGAATACCAATATAAGATCACTTCGTTGTCCGTCTGCTTGTTGGCCTGTCTGTTTTGTCTGCCCGTCAAGAACACACAGAAAGGAACGCGTAGAGATATAAAATTGAAATTGATACCAAATACATATTGAGGTTTGCGGACCCTTGGAGCTGTGAAAAACGAACCCTCTGAATCAATCAGCTTAATCAAAAGATACAGTCATTGAAGGTGTTTCCATACAAATTGCTGAGCTTGAATAACCTATGGGGTACTTCCAGTTGTCCTAGAAAGATTCACACTATTAGCTCAAGGATGTGGCGAAGGTCGAAGAAGGAATAGGAAGTGGGTTACGGAGGTGGAGCGCAGCAGCGCCGGCGCCCGGTGCCCGGTGCCGGTGCCCTCGGTTTACTGCCGCATCACCATTATACAAGGCTTACGACTTTCTTGTTCAACGATTGTTTACAACTTTTCACGCATTTCTTTGTTTGTTTTTCGTAATAATTCTGAATAGGTTATTTATGGTCTTCCTGGTTTTTAATTCACATGGATCACATGCGCAACCTTCTGATTGATTGATTAATTTTATTGATCGTCATTTTTTTAAGTAAGTAGCTGTATTTAGTAGTAGTAATATTTTTTTTTCAGTTTTTTTTTTCAGTATAGTCACATCTCATTTTTATCCATCTTTATCTTGTGTCTATCCGCCGTCTAGTACCCATATTACAGGCTTTGCTTAATTTCGGACTAGGTCTAAGATTTACATCTTTAAGCGTAACCAAAACAACAATTCACATTTCAATCGGCGTTGCAATACATATAAGGCTAATCAAGCAATTTAATATTGGTTACAAACATTTTATTACTTTTATTTTCACTGCAGTACTTCACCGCAGGATACATAAATTTTCACGTATTGCACCGCACCGTTACGCACACCATGACAGGAGGGTGTCGTGAGGCACTACGAGCACGCCGCCACTATCTCTGACGCAACACGATGGCACAGCGTCAGTAAAGGCATATTATTATCTTACCTTATCGCGCGAGGCGGCGCCCCGCCCGAGCTCTCACTGCACATGATGACACTGCACTGTTAATCCGGGAGATAATACGGCGAAGATGTGTTAAATTGTTTACAAATAAAGCACGGCGCTAGGGCGGGCGGGCGTCGGCGGCGCGGCGGGTCAACGGCCGCGCCGGTTGGCATGGCGACCGCGCAGGGCGCCGCGCCACGCGCCCGGCGCGGGGGGCAGAGGGTTCATTCATTTTGTTCAGTTTATCCATAATTCCTCTTGTCATATTTAGTGATGGCGGCTGACTGCATTTTATGCGCCTAGCTAGATGCTACAGGCGGTTATAGTTGAGTCGGGTGACTGGTCTGGGGGCTGAGTTTGTTAGGTATACAATCATTGTTTCATGTTTCATTCAAATTTTACAATTTTTAATTTTGAAGTAAGATGGATCAACCTCTCGACCCATACCTATTTTGGTTTGGTTGCTTTAAAAAAAGATTTTGAGGAATTGAGAACTTTCTCCTTATTTTAACTCCCCTGAAATCTGAACAACTGTCAAAATGTTGGTCTAATCAGACATTCTAATTGATAATATCTAATAAGCTACCATTATACCTTGCTACTTAGCTAATTAGAATAAAAACTACCGCAATAGTTAGCTAGGTCCGTTCTACTTTCGGCATAAAACAGTGTCCTCGTCGCATTGGTATAGTACCCTTCATGCCGCAGTGTGTCGCAGTCGGACAAGGCTAATGCAAGGGTGGTCATAACCAGCGCCGCTAAATTATTCCCTCCACTTGGCCACTAATTAATGAGGAGAGAAGCCCCAACTAACTAAACCAACTCCCAGTTAGAGGGGAGCCCTTTGATGTTTGGATTGGAAGCAGTTTACCTGTTGAGTTTAACAATCGACACAGTAGAGACATCTAGTGAGTCAACTAAAAACGGTTGGTTCGTATAGCGACATCTAGCGTCGAATAGTAGAGCTACGTAGGCGGATGGAACCACACAGGTAGAAGCAACGTTGAAGCCACGAGATATTTGAGTTTTATCAAAGATGTCACTACCAGTATGTTTTCAGCCCTGAAACGTTTCGACTTAGCACTGAGCAATCATCCTATGTAAGCAAAAGGCAGGAAAATTAACTTTTGTTAAAATTTGTGTAAGTAATTGCTTTCAGTTTACATTACTTACACACCTAATATTTGGTCTACTGTTTCAACGTAAAGATTCTTGACATTAAAGCAACATTGATACTAGCTTATCACATGATATTGGGTTGCATAGCTGGGCATTAACTCGTTAATCCGTTAATCGTTAATTAACGAAGTTAACATTTTGATTAACGGATTAACTTTTAAGTTAACTTTTAAAAATGTTAACGGACACGTTAACTTCCGTTAATATGCAGGAGTCCGTTAATCGTTAATCCTATGCCTACTATTTACCGCCCGGCACCGCAGCGCGGCGCGAAAAACAGGTTCAGACAAGTATGAAACGACGAGTGAAATAAAAACAAAACTAAACTAAAACTAGATATATTTTGCCGGTGCGTGCGAGTGAGAAAACTGCGAAGAGATTTGTTTCGTTTGATCATTTCATTACTTAGCGCAGAACCTAAAACCTAAACAACAGGTTTTATAAGTTCACTAACGCAACGATATAAAAATGCAATTTTACATATTGTATTAACGGATTAACGATTAACGTTAACTTGCGTTAATTCTTCCGAAATGTAACGCTTTAACGTTTAACGAAGCTAACTTTTTTTGTAGCGGATTAACGATTAACGAAGTTAACTATTTGATTAACGGTGCCCAGCTATGTTGGGTTGATATAATTTTTCTCTTTTATCTGGGTTCTGAACTAGCGTAAAGGCGGAACCCTATTACTACCCTGTCTGTAGTAAATTTCAAAGGCTCTGTGTAGTATTTTATTTGGAGTTCGGTGCACGAGCGGGTATTTCGCAGCGCTAGAAACCTGGTGGATGGTCTGCATTACGTGCCTCTAATACAAAGGAGGCCGATCCTTGAAATCATTTCCGTGAAAAAACCATTCAAAAGTGGAAGTAATATCTGCGAGCGTGTTTTAATATTAAAGCCGACAACAGGCATGCGGTCCACCTGATGTTAATTGATCACCGCCGCTCAAAGACACTTCTACCAATTAGGACTGCTGGTGCGTTGCCGGCTTTACTACAAAACTACCGCTCACATATTTTTTAAATAGGTAAGTACTATGTTGACAGAATGTTTTAGAACTGTAATGTCCTGCTACTTGAATACTTTACTCGTATTTTAAGATATGATTTAATAAATCGGCCGCTGGGGCTCCATTTCTAAAGCAAGTTGCGTCATCTTGTCAACCCAGTCAAATTTACAGAGCTGTAGTTTTGTAGCACTAGGTAACCAGTTTTTACACTTTTCTTTATGGAAGTTATAAAATTATCCATGGTCTGCGTAAACCTGCCTAAGGGGCGAACGGGGATCGCATTAAGAATAACCTGCTAAGTATCTACAGCCACCGCAGCGCTTAAAACCTGCCTGTTAAACGTAAGCCTTATTAAGATGAAAGAACCCAGAAAACGCTGTTCATTCGTGTTCATTTTTTACCGTAAGGAAGCCCGGCCCGATTTTTGGAAAGACATATGCGAAAATACCACTCAAAAGTGGTGAAAAATCGTGCTGAATTTGAAATGCAAACCTTAGAAGAAAATTACAGTTCTCATATTAATCTTGTGAGCTATACTCGGTTGCAAAGAAACCAGGTCACTTTTCATACAACTTTCTATGGGAAGTGACCCGGTTTCTTTGCACCCGAGTATTATATAATTTACAATTTGATTTAAGCTCTAGTTTTGAAGATATGAGCAAATTTTTTTACCACTTTCCAGTGATTTGCTTTCAAAAGGGCCCCAAGATTTTGACGAAGATGGTATTGATGATGACTTTTTCGTGATGGTGGCCAGTTTTCTGCAAAGTCAAGCATTAACATTATTCATAGACTAAACCGCTCCATCTATTTTACATAGTTCGTAATCTCTGCCCTCGATAGAGCTCTATATTGTTTAGTTGTTGGATACGTGAAATGTAAAGCCCACTCGACGCCGGAACTGCTCCCAAGTATGCTAATAGGACCGAAGTTATCTTCAAGGAGAAGGGTGTAGGAGGGACCTGCAAGAGTGAAGCGCATTATTAGCGTAACATAAGTAAGTGTCAGAATTAATTAAGTACGTAAGTAAGTAAATGCTTTATTGTACAAATATAATGAAACAGACACAATTTACAAAAAAACCGGCCAAGTGCAAGTCGGGCTCGCCCACTGAGGGTTCCACACAAATTTGCTATGTTAACATAAAATCCATTGTTAGCAGAGCCCTGCTCCTAAGCAAAATGTATGCAGTCATATTGGTTACTTACATAGACAGACAGACATAAAAATTTACGGTTTTCGTAATTTTCCCTATATCTGTGCTATGAGACGTTGCTTTTTTACCAAATTTCAATAAGTATCCTGAGTTCACGGGTATATTAGGTTTTGATTCCCTTGCGAGTTTCCAAAATTTGCGGAAATTTGCGACATAAACGGCTGTATCTTTTGATTGCGTTGACTTAGAAGATTGATTTTTTCACAGCTCCAAAAGGACAGTAGACCTGAGCATTTGATATAAATTTCAGCTTGATACCTCCACGCGTTCCTGAGAAAAAGGGTCTTGACAGACGTACGGATGGACGGACGGACGGACAATAAAGTGATTCTATAAGATTTCCTCTTTTTTCCTTTCGAGGTGCGCAACCCTAAAAACATTAAATATAAATGCACAAAGGCGAACTCATCCCTATAAGGGATCTCTACCAGTTAACCTTTGAGTAGATGAGAGGAGCATTAAACGAGTGACCGACAAAGAGTGAGTGATTATGGGGTCACTATAGCTATTGCCCGCAACTCCGTTTACGGAGAATTTACTTATCGCTATCCCGAGGGAACTGTGCGATTTTCCAGGATAATCCAGCAGGGATGATCCTTCCTGTCCTTCCCCGGGGACAGAAACTACTGCTATACTCGTACCAAATTCCAACTAAATCGGTTCAGCGGTTATGGCGTGAAGAGATAACAGACGCATTAAAAACGGCATGGATTACAAACGGACTGCGTTCCGACTGTAACGTAACTGCAACAGCCGTCTGTCCGTAATAACCTAATACGCAATCCTTCGTAAGAGCGATATTAATTTAAAGCCATTTTGTAGAAAATTAAAGGAAACCGCCTAGAAACTTGATAGCACCCAAAATAAAAAGTTTGATGACTAGTGATGACCGTCAGTAAACTAGATTTTTAAATGCTGTGCGAGCATTCCGCCCTCGCGCTACTAGAAACCACTTAACACCCGACCTCGTATTGAAATAATGTAGCCACTGAAGCGTCGGGTCGATAAAAAGAGTTCAGGCTAAATTTAGGTCCGTTCTGTAGAACAACGAGTGCTACCCACACGATAGCGATGCCTTGGACGTGCCCGTAGGTTCATGGCAGAAGAGTATTTACCACCACATGTTTCGTAAACACTAGAGTGACATTGAGAGAATGTATTGTGACTGTGACGCGGTTCTGCAACGCTTCATGAAACAAATGGGGTGAGCCATAATGCACACAAATCGTAGCTCAAGTGTTCAAAGCTAAAAGTGGATCAGTCGCAGGAATTAGGATAAAGGGGTCAGGTCCCAAATTAGATTGTTTATCAGGACTGCAACCTGAGGTATATGCTGCATGCAGGTACACGGGGCACCGGTACCGCCGAGGCGCTAATAAACAGTCAGCTTTGCCGGCTAATTTTGGGATTTTAGCATAAATCCAATTTAGCAGAAATAATGGAGGAGCTGTCAGCCCCGGCTCAGCATGCCGGGTTTGCCGGTCCGGCGCCGGCCGCCGCATCGATCGCGGGTAATCCGGCACGGCCTATGAATACTTTACATCCGCAAAGATACCCTTGAATACCGAAGTGTGCTCTCAAATTACCGAATGATTAAGTCGTTAAATGGCGTGTGCTAGAATGTGTTACGCGTCCGCTGCGGCTGAACAATCGACCTCTTCACCGCAACTGTAATGTGAACGCAACTAACAAAGCCAATTCGAATAATAAACATCCATTTCATGTTTTAAGTTTCCTGATAATGATAAGTCTTAATATCTTTAACTAAATACATACGTAATATGTATTGGTCTCATACGTAATGCTTCTAAATCGTATAATTTATGGGTTCCCGTCATGTGCACTTCATGTGGTCTAAGAAATTAAGCAGTATGGAATAGACAAGACAAAGGTTTGAATAGCATCGATTATAACATAAGTACAAATTTTCACGCTTTTTCATGCTCGAATTTTTACGCCTTATAGTCAATGTTTTGTCCTAGGAAGCTATCACTAGATATATATTTATCAATAGATAAGATATTTATTCGAACACATCCATCTTGTTATAACTCCTGACCTTATGTGCACATAAATTGTCCAGGCGTATCGTATGATAAATATTACTGAGAATAATGCAGCTCAACTCCATTCAGTTCGTGTGACCGTGTGAGCCAAATGCACGCTTGCATAGTAGGAAAGTATCATATTACATTCTTATCTCAACTGTCTCGGTGCATAAAAACATATGTTTAAGCAGAAGCGCCCCGCAGTTGGCGAGCGATGAAGTCGGTTGCGACTCTAATTAACCATAATTCATACAATTAGCATGAGCTGCCGGCTTGTTAGCGTCAGTCGGGAAGCTGCATACACTCCGAGCCAGGTCGCCTCTTGTCTCAGTTGTCTCAGAAACATAATTCAATTTCCGTACCTGTTACGCGCCGGAAAATATTCTGTAACAAATGAAGCAAATTAAGCTCCTTGAGGGATTATTTCAACCATCAGGAAAATGTCAGAGCGAAACTCAAAAAAGTTTATTCAATTACGAAAATAGACAACCGACACTCCGTGGGCTTCAAATTAATTCTGCCCCTACGCACATGAATAATATTAACCTTTTTGAAACATTACCGCACGTTGAGATAATTAGCCGGCCGGCTAATCCGCCACTTAGAAGATCACGCGTCGCCGCCGGCATCCCGCCCCCTCCCCCGAGCCCGTGCTGCGTCTACACGTCCCGAACACCCAAATCACAGATACTCACTTGATGCTTGTTACAAAGTTTCTTGAAACTTTCCCTAAAGGGTACTTATGATGTCTATACATTCACTTTAACATGGTTAAAGTTGTACGTAACTAGTGACTAGTTTGTTCTCGTAATATTACGGATTTACATACTTACTACCGTCTACATGGGATATACATAAATATGGAAAAGGGAATAGGTCGTAAAATAACATTATTGCCAGGGCGTTCAATGGCGTCCGAGCGGAACTTCCTACGCGCTTAGCTAATGAAAAATTAACTTTTTAGTGAAAGCTTTTTTTACGATCCAGGAACAAAAATTTGTTTCTTGAATTAGCGAAATATCGGAAAATTAAGCAGTCACTAATACAAAAGGTAGTATGGTATGGTAATCTATTGAGGCGCTATTTTTGAAAACACGTCTGTGATAGACGCCTGTGGTAAAATCTGTGTATTAAGATTAATTTCTAGATCTACTGGTATTTCAAATTCAGTACATTATTTTACTACATTCGGGTACCAATTTCAAAAACGCAATTTCAAAAATTACGCCTCTGAAAGTTATTCCAAAGTTTGGGCTTTCGCATACCTTCGACGATCTTCCAGGTGGGGACGGAAACAAGGCCGTCGCGAACCTTAAACTTGGGAGATATTTGAAGTTTGAAGCTGTGCATTGTGGAAGTTATATTTACAAATTTTTCTTTCTTTTTCATTTCTCTGACCCTTCTTACTTTTATTCGAAAACATTGCCTGTTAAAAACCACAGTTGTGGTTGTCATTGTCACGTTATTTTAGGCTGCGGCTACACTGTTCTGCGGGTACTCATTCAAATCAACATTATCAGATCTGTTTTTAGTATGCGGTATGTAAGTTTGACCTCGTCCTGGGTCCGCCCGGATCGCTCCCACCGTGCCGCTTGCTGCTGTGTTCCAGAGCGTATATAAGACAGCCGGTGACATTACCGGCACATAGCACATTCTATCTCAGCCCTCTAGGCTGAAAACGCACCCGCAATCGTGTAATGTCGCAAATATCCATGGGTGGTGTAGCTACCTTGCCACCACTTGCTCGTTTGCCTTCCTTGTCGTATAAAAAATACACTCAAGGATTGAAGACATCTTGGCAATCGTCTGGAAAGCTGTAGATGAGATTGGCACAGGCCTTATACTCCGAAATTCGATTTTCGAAGTTCGTTTCGTGTAGTGCCGTTCCGCTCTCACTAACAGTTATTAATTTGAGAGTGAGAGGGATGGTGTGATACGAAGGCCCCAGGACCGGGCAAAAGAAGAGGCCTTTACCCGATGAGTCGAGGTGAACTGGAGACAGATAAAAGGGTTGAAAGCAGCTCGCGCGCCGCGGGCGGTCAATCGGCGCGTTGGAAACTGTTCTCTAATGATAAGTGAGGGCCCGGGTCTAAACTGAGGCACGCGATTTTCTCGCTTGTCGTTCGTATTGTCCTTTTCTTAATAGATCAAATAGAAAAGGATGGATCAAGGGACTTAACATTGTAACAGTCGAGCAGTGGGCAGCTATTGTAGCGGCTGCATCGTCGCTGCGTGCAGGTGACATCGTGAGTACAAGGACCTGTAGAATAGAAAGAATGTTGAACCTAAAACAAATATGATTTTAATGTTTGAATAAACCTTGAAAACTAGCTTACATTTCTTAGAGCTTTCACATCAACTGAACGGGTTGGTCCTCTGTAACGTAATAATATGACAGTAGAGAGCATAAAAATGCACTTACACTATAAGTTTTGTATCATTAAAATCGGTCGTCGGGAAGAAATTAAACTATATACCTGTTGTCAAGTTTGAAATTAAATTAAATAATTTGTTTGCCAGGTAGGTATGTATGGTTTAACAATTTCAAATTCGTCACTCTCCTTCCCACAATATTCAACCCAACGAGGTAGCAGGCTGTTAACTTACCGAGGTTTAATAGTCGTCTATCTTACGACTTCTTGAGTAGTGATAGACTTTTAAGTAAACTTTAATTTCTCTTTGACTTCCAACGTTTTTTATGTAGGTAGATACGTACTTTTGTAACAACCCTAGGACGCCTAATGTGATCAAAGAAAACGACTTGAGATTGCCGCCACCCGGTAACAGCGAATAGAAAGATAACAATCTCAATGAAGGTGGATTATACTCGAGAATTAGTGGGTTATAGTTTTAGTTTACCTTAATTATAACATGAGTAATGATACCTACTTTTAAAAATTGAATAGCTCTTTAAACTATAGATTTGACTGTAAATGTCATCAGAATCCATCATTTTTATCGCCTGCCCCAAATTGCGTCGGTAGCGCTCCAAATAACAAGCTAAAGTATTCTCGAATCGTGACCCTATAATATGTCACATTAGATACTTACATATGAATTCAACTTACATGTTTAAACACTTCGACAATGATTTTAAAATCCGATAAGATGATCGGGCTTATTATTGCTCGTGTCTTGTTTTCATTGCATACAGACTTATCACTATCTTAACATGAGCGAGTAAGACAAGGCATCAAGATATAGAGCGACTGCAACCGCTCGCTCGATCTAATATTACGTGGAAAGATATCCATCTTGTCGTTTTATGGGCAACGCCGATTTAAGCGTTATTTATTGTGAGTTCATTTAGGTACCGTTGGGTAGCGGGAAAAGGCTGTATTTTCATATTAAAGGTGGAGTAGTTCGGTGTTAAAAGGAACGAGTTTCCTGCTTATAATAGCACAAAAGTTGCCACCAAAGAAGGTTATGCAATGTTGGGAATTTTCACGCAATAAAATTTTATAAACCTCGAAAACTTGTATAAACTTAATAAGCGGGGCTCGAATTTTGAAAGCGCTTCGAGGTAAAAATCTTTGTATTACTACGAAACTATCAACTGATCCAATTTCTTTAAAAGACTTCCGATTATTTGACAAGAATAATCACGCTGCTTTGTTACTACACCGAACAACTATGAGAAATTCGAGTTATTGTGGGTATAGGAACCTTGAATATACACTCACCGCAGTAACAAAAGTTTTGTGGAAGTTTCATTGCTGTAGAAACAGTACTGAAGCAAGCCATTTTATCCTCGAAGACTATCCCTTTGCTTTTATAGACTGAACTTGTCTTCGAATTTAGTGGCCAAATGATCAATCGTTCACCAAGAACATAATATTTATAGGTTTTTTTCCTGGTAGTACGAACCAATCGAGATGCTAGTGCTGGCAACGCGCGTGGTTCTGAAGTAACGAGTCTATATTGAGTCACGGACAGTGATAAATGGACGGCCCACGCGCAAACTAGCGCAATTACATCTCGAGTAATGATGCATTTACATTTAAACTATCGTTGAGTTGATAGAGATTGCGTTCCTATCGCGGATTTTATTCCGGCTAATCGGAGCTTCCCGGTATGTACTCTCGCAAGTCGATGTAGAGCGGTTCAAAGGGTATTTGCCCGATCCCTTTTTGCAACATGACAGAAGGTATTTTTCGCGTAAATATAAACCTGAGAGAAGAACTATGAATACACTTAAATTGCCCTCGCCGGACGTGCCGACGGCCGCTGCCAGATTTATGCCGAAACGCTTTTACGCATTTCTGACACAATAGATAATTGATAGCAGGAAATTCAATAGACTACTTCAATTTACTTATAGATTCCGTGAATAATGTTTGCAATACGAAAAGCATAGAAATAAAATATCTATCGTTTTTTTCTGGAACAGCGACCTTGCTCATGAACGTGAAGCACTTATTTTGAGGCTAAATGTCGGACGTGTTATTTATCGACTTAGTAACAGCTATAATATTTTTTTCTGAATTTTCGTTTTTAATTCCTCTGATATAAGTAAGTTTAGTATTGATGTTGAAGGCAGTGGTAGTTTATATAAACGTAAAGCGTAAGAGAAAAAACAAAAGTTCTAAGTAATTATTTGTTTTTCTTTTTCAATAAAATTCCGATAGCTTTCAATATTCGGTGAAACTTCCGCTGATGAAGAAACTGGCTACAAAAAGAACTATCATATCGGATATATCAAGGTTCTATGATCCATTAGGATGGGTAGCACCTAGTATAATACTAGCAAAGGTGATGATACAGAAACTTTGGCTATCAGGCTTAAGTTGGGATGAAGAGGTACCGTGTAATCTATTACAGGAATGGTGTACTTACCGTGAAGAACTTAGTCAGTTGGCGCAGATACACATTCCTAGATGGCTGGGCACTCATAGTGAGAGATCTAACGTTGAATTGCATGGATTTAGTGACGCTTCCAAGATGGCTTATGCGGCAGTTGTATATGTCCGAGTAGTAGATAAAGATGACAACATAACTGTTAGCTTAGTAACTGCGAAGACTAGAGTAGCTCCCATCAAACAAATTTCAATTCCCAGACTGGAACTTTGCGGCGCGGTGATGCTGACAAGACTATTAGTAGAAGTGTCACAAATCATGAACATAAATAAAGGCAATGTACATGCATGGACAGATTCAACTGTGGTTCTGGCCTGGTTAAATAATCATCCAAGCAAATGGCAAACTTTTGTGGCGAATCGGGTGTCTGAAATTTTGACAACCTTGGAGTCGAATCAATGGTCTCATGTGTCGTCTAAGCACAATCCGGCGGATTGCGCTTCGCGGGGGGTGAAGCCATGTGAATTGCAGAAAACTAAAATGTGGTTTTACGGACCTGAGTTTCTGAAACAAAAAACTGTGAAATATGAGACGCCAAAAGAACTTGTAACTGATCTAGAGAAAGTTAAAGTGCATCATATTACAACGGATTTAAAACTATGGGATAGATTATGGGACAGATTTTCTTCAATAACTAAATTGCTGAGAGTTATAGCTTATTGCAGGCGGTTTTTATTAAACATTAGAAAGCCAGAAGCAGAGCGGAGGCACAATAATTATTTAACGAGTCAAGAGATTTATGAAGCTTTAGATGTTTGTATAAAACAGTGTCAACAAGAACATTTTGAACAAGACTACAAAGATTTGTTAAATGGGGTACAAGTGTCTAAAAGTATAAAAGTATAAACCATAGGTACTAGAACTTTTGTCTTTTGCGAGTCTTTTTTTTAATTTAATCTTTATTTTAAAGGATTCTTATGCAACGTCATCCCAAGCCAATTACTTAATTGTAGCTCCGCAGTGCGTAGTAGATTTGCTCTAGATATTCAGTTAATACCACATCCAGGCAACCTGAAAATTATATAGCTTTATTAGAGTTCACTCAATGTCTCACAGGAACTCGTGGGTTGCTGTTTGGGGCTAGAACAAAGGCTGGAACCGGTCCCCACTCCCACGCCCAATGTTGGGCCAGAGCGCATGCAACCTACACCGGTTTTACTACCTATAGCATAGCTCCCCTTTATTAGCCATATAAGGGAAGCCTGCAGTTCGCCTTGCTTATATGCGCTTTTGTTTGCGTTATGTATTGAACCATGGTCCGTCGCATTCATAGTCACGTGCCCTTGATGGGCCTGCATAGCTGCAATAAGCTACAAATATAATATATGTGTAGATATATGTACAGATCGTCGAGTGGAAAAGGTGGAGGATAGAAATCGACGTTTGAAAAGTCTTTAATCCCCAAATGGCTTGATTATTCTCTATACTACGTTTTTTTTTTAACGACAAGGAAGGCGCTTTGTCCTCGATGATGCCGTGCGGATAAAAATAATGGTGTAAAACTAAGAATTGTTATTACATAATACTACGGAGAAATTTCAAACATAAGAAGACTTGACTTTGAAGCACACTTTCCTCATTTATTGGTTCACATGCATACGAATACGTAAATAACCTTGCACGCTCTTTTGATAAAATATACTTATGTTAAAAATGCACAAAAAAGTAAGTTAGCCTTCGTGCTGCTGTGCTGAATCAGTGCGCCTCTCGGTACCTACAGATGTCGTGTACGAGTCGGCGTTTTTTGCCTCGTCAGGACATTGTCATTTACCTGATACGACCTTGGCACATCTCGTTTATAAAAGAGAAGGGCGCGAAGATTGCACTGTGCAACGCTATTAAATTAATCATACGGAGGCATTACTACGCCCTCCAAAATTCATAACATAATTTATCAGCAACTGTCTCAACCTGCACAAAATAAGAGATGTCTGTCGGTCCGTATGTGGTTGCGTTGGAGCTGTTTTATTAGCTTTGTTTAAGAGATCGTAAGAAGTGTATAGTGGGTACAGCCAAGGTCTGTGAGACGGGCATAGTGAGTTTGCGGTGTAGCTATTTTATCAGAATGTAAAGACACGGAGATTATTTTGCTACGTGAAATTTAAATTGAATACTTGCTCAAGTAAAATTTTGCGTTCGTCCCTACCAACGCGTGAGGTATGTAAGTCATCTAAGTGACAGTTACGATGATGTGTGTGATGTGTTTTTTTTTGTTGTTTCTTTTCTATAAAATTGTGTGTACATGCTCTTATATTTGTGTGTCTTGCAAAATGAATAAATGTCTTCTTTCTTTCTATGTAGAGGCCAAATGCGAGTATTTTAAAAATTGTGGGTTTGTGGGTCTTGTTAATCGGTTTTCCCGAATGATCCCGTAGAGGGATCGAAACGCGCGTCAGTGTTTGTGTGGTGTTAGGATTGATTAAGTTTGTGGGATTTGTGTGCGTTTTGTGTGGCAGTAGTGGAGGGAGGGCTTGCTTGCAAAACGTATATATTTCGCACAAGCTTGGTTATCTTGCACGTAAGTAGCGGAGTAGCAAGGTAAATATTTTGTGTTCATTGAAATGGACCTCCGCAAAGTAACGCCTGATTCAATAAAATATTTCCGTTATTTTCATCGTAAAGCATCGCTCGTTTGCCTGTAACATGATTGCTACGGATTTCGCCCATTCCCCCGATGGGCATTTACCATTTGCGCGGGATAAGAAGCAACTGGTACTTTCTATGTTTTCCTTTGGCCCTAGACCAGTATGGAAGTAATTAACATGGATTATTTACTATTAAGGATTATTGAGAGAGGCAACAGGCGACCCACGCGCCGGCAGCCTTTTCGCGCAAAGAATCGCAATCGCAGTTCAGCGCGGGAACGCTGCCTGCGTGATGGGCACCCTGCCAAGAGGCCCACCTCTCTTTTCTAATTAATTTTAAAGTTTATTTAGTTATTTTAATTTAATAGTAGTTTTAGTTTTGTATTTACATTTTAAGTATCTGTTTTTTTATAACTATGATTATATGTTTTTTAGTTCATTAAGGATTATAATTTTTCTGCGATATGGCATCCCATAAAAGTTAGACACAAGGCCGCGCCGAGATGGGTAGAAGGATAATTGCTACACTTATTCTTACCCTTATTCTTGGATAATAATAGGCTAGAGCAAAAGGCCGCAGGTCGCGCCGTGACGTGCACTAAAGGGAATTTAATAATAAATCGTCATATAAATGGACAAATCGGGTGAGCTCACCAAATTGCGGTTTTCGCGGACACCGCTTTTCTATTTCGGAAACCCGTCTCCGACCCAAACTGCCTGTTGTCAAATATAAATCTGATTTGCTCCTTTGTATCGGTTTTTGCCCCATTTATGAAGCTACGCAAGGGATGCGTATGTACAAAGAATGCGGGTTCGATTTTAGAAAACTCCTAAAATAAATATGTAGGTAGGTATCCACATAATTTGAGCTCTTGATGTTTTGTTGGTAAATTGAACTGTTGTTGCTTTATTTATATCAGATTCATTGACAACGAAACGTCGCGAAGTAGGTACCTATTTAGAACTACAAGGTTACATGATAAGTCTTAGAAGCAACAGGCGGTCGCATGCTTCGTGTATCGGCGCAGATGGGCTAATAGAGGCAGTCGAGTTGAAAGCGCCGCCAATTGCTCGTCCGAATCATGCACGCAGCAATTACCGCAACCGTTCCTGATTGCCAATTGCAATACTTTAATAGAACGGAATTTTTTTCGTTACTCATGCTATGAAAGCAATGATCTACGTTACAAGGTGGGCTTACTGTAATCCGTGTTTGCTGAGAAGCCGCAAACACCACGGCTACCTAAAATATTGCCTGCACTCGAAGCCAAATCCAGCCGTGGAAAATCACTATAGATAAATTATAACAGGCATCTTTATCGTGGAGGTATGCCTGCTGAAACTTGCTATGTTTACAGCCATGTTGTTTTTTATTATTATTATTTTTACTATAAACTACCAAGATAAAATCGGACCACTATTCATGGGAGACCAGCCGCCCGAGCCAGTATTTTCGCTCGCTTAGATAGATATAAGTGAAGCTAATGTAATGTATGGGTACTTTTCAAAATTAATTGACGCGGCACGCGACGCGAAGCAATCTCAAACCTTTTTCCAGTCGGAAGCTATATTCGTTTTATGGCTTGAAATAAATTTTTTGCGCATTTATGAGCACAATTTTCTCTCCACTTCACTCCATAAATCACTCTGCAGCTTTCAGGAGACTGCAAATATTTAACAAGCAGAAATGGTAGTCTTTGTTGACTGCTGTTTTTTCCAGTGAATAATGATTCGAGTTTCGTCGTCACCCCCCGTCACCGTCGTTGAATGGCTTCTACAATGTGAAATTGTGAAATCAACTCCCGTCGCCGGTGTTCTCGAATAACAACTTTATACTTACTCTCTTGGATTGACTAGTTCTCATGAGTGACGGTGATCGCTTACCATCAGGTGTCCTCTGTGTTTGTCCGTCGTCTTCCTTTATCTATAAATAACTAACGTGGAAAGAATGGATTACTCGGACTAGTCTTACATTACAAATTTCACTAATTTTTTCCACACTTTATTGGCTCAGAGCACAGAGGTGCTTTTAAAAATCAACCACCAGTTCCGTCAAACTCCGTACATATACCACGTCGGCCACAGTTTGACAATGTAACCAATGAAGCTGTTCCCAACAATACGAGTGTCTAATCCGCTGTAAGATTCGCTTCGTTGTTTAATAAGGTAATTCCTCTATTAGTCAGTAGACTTAACTAACACCAACAGCTGTCTACATAAGTTTGTAGAGCGACGTTTACTCGCGCTAAAGCGTGGCGGGTAAACACGCGCGGCAAACACGCGGCGCCGGGGAATCGAACTCCTTACGAGTTAGTCCAACAGTCGTTCCGAACTCATAAACCATCGTTCTGTTTGTCATCTGGTATATGCTGGGAAACTCCCATGCCCGCGGCTTGCCTTCGTTAAGGCATTTTACTATTTGGCTTTGAGCCTCTAGTGTATTTTCACACAAAATAAGTTTCTGACAGAAAAGTCATCATCTTCCTAGCGTTTTTTCCCGACATTTGACACGACTCAGTGCGCCTGGGGTCCGCTTTGACAACCTAATCCCAAGATTTGGCGTATTTACAGAAGCGACTGCCATCTGACCTTCCAACCCAGAAGGGTTACCTGAGGCTTAGTTAAGCCTCAGGTATTGGGATTGGTCCAGTTTCCTTTACCGAGTTTTTTTTAGCAGTAAACTGTTTTTCAAACAACTACCTATTTTGCTAATTGGTATTATATCAAATCATAACAGGAAAACATCGCGCGTTACGCGTCCTAATGTCCACAGTCCGCGCGGCCGCGGCCTGGTAACACCAATATTAGAACTTTCTCTCTGCCAAGATCAGCACGAACTCGAGGAATGCGCAGCGAGAACTTTCTGCCGCAGAGGAAGGCGCCGCTCAGACAAAAGCGGGTCCTTCCTGGGGATGTCGCTAGTCTGTCGTCTCGAGCGGAATATGCTTCTTTATTATCTCTCGGCTTAATGGCTTAGATAAGCGTGGTTGTATAGTTATGCGATGTTCCCAGAGCGACTCATTCAATGGAGCCTTTGTTTCCTTGGTGCGCTAGTTAGTTAACCAAACGAGATAATATTGACTTAACATATTCCTGGAATGTTTTGTCCAGTCAGCCATGACAAGTAAAGATTGTAATCGAAGCGAGCCACGTAATTAAGCGAGGAATGTGTGCAGGTCTCCGTAGGGAAGCAGCAAATTTTTCACGGAAAAATATATGAACTGATTATGTTGTAATTACATTGAGATTGGAATTGGATGTGCTTGTAACAGCGGTCCCAGCGCGCGGCGTCGGCACTCGGCAGTGCCTGCCGGCAGCAAGGCGGAAGCTGCTAACAAGCGCAACGTATGATGTAGACCATAAATCGAGTAGTTCTACATAATTAGGCAAGTACAGACATACTCGTAATATACACCGTTTCTTTGAAAATTTGATTTACTTAGGTGCTTGCTTTAGGTTGCAGAGTACTCAACAAAAGTTGCGATTGACATTCAGTCAATGTTCTGTTTATATTGTATACATTCGACATTAATCCAAACATCAATTGCAAAATCGGCAGGTATCAATCTTGTAGCAAATTATATTAATTGTGGATAATTACCGGTTAATCTGTGTACCGCCGACACGAGGGTCGTCGAACCCGGTCATAAACACGTCGGTGCGCGTGCGCCGCATATCAGCTCATATATCGCTTCTCGCGCCATCTCCATTCGGACCTCATTCGCAGTAATGCATTATAACACTTAATAGTGACGTGCCGTTGCGTATAAGTAGGTGCTTCTCACACGACACACGTCACAGGTTTTAATGTGGAAATAATAAGCGGGTGAGGCACAACACAATTACGGTATCATACATCGGGCCGGGCTGGAGCACTGGGAAGACACGGCACGCGAAAGACCCGAGCGGTATCCATCTCCAGCCTATATACGTCCCACTGCTGGGCACAGGCCTCCTCTCAGAACGAGAGGGCTTGGGCTATAGTTTCCGAGCGGTATACTGTGAATCAAACCTAAATCATCATCAACATCAATCCCCCAGTATAAATTTACTAGCTTCCACCCGTTACTTCGTGTGCGTAGAATTATACACATAAACCTGCTTCTAGAATCAATTCTATCTATTAAAAAAGCGTAGTTTTAAAGATACATATAAGCATATATAGGGACAGACAGACAGACAGTCAGCGGAAAGCGACTTTGTTAGGGTTGCGTAGGCAAATGGCAAAAACGGAACCCTTATAGATTCGTCATGTCTGTCTGTCTGTGTGTCTGTCTGCCTGTCCGTCCGTATGTCACAGCCACTTTTTTCCGAAACTATAAAAGCTATACTCTTGAAACTTGGTAAGTAGATGTATTCTGTGAACCGCATTAAAATTTTCATACAAAAATAGAAAAAAAAAACAAATAATTTTGGGGTTCCCCATACTGAGAACTGAAACTCAATTTTTTTTTTCATCAAACCCATACGTGTGTGGTACCTATCTATGGATAGGTCTTCAAAAATGATATTGAGATTTTTAATATAATTTTTTTCTAAACTGAATAGTTTGCGCGAGAGACACTTCCAAAGTGGTAAAATGTGTGCCCCCCCCCCCCCCCCGTAACTTCTAAAATAAGAGAATGATAAAACTAAAAAAACATATGATGTACTCGTACATTACCATGCAAACTTCCACCCAAAATTGGTTTGAACGAGATCTAGTAAGTAGTTTTTTTTTATTTAATATTTGTTTGTCTATATAATAATAATAACCAATATAAAATGACCTCACACTGCCTACATTTTGCTTAAGAGCAGGGCTCTGCTAAGAATGGATTTTATAATAACTTGGCGAATTTGTACGGAACCCTCAGTGCGCGAGTCCGACTCACACTTAGCCGGTTTTTTATACTATGTAGCTAGTGATTACTTGTCTGGTAGCTATTGAATGTGTATTTCCCCGGAAAGGTAATCCAATTTTTTGGCTATATAGGCTGATATTTGCCGTAAAAATTGATTCATAAAATATAAATAAACTAAATGATGCGAGAGAAATGACTTCTGTGAGAGATGGCGAGCACCCGTAGCGGGTGAGTGCCGACGACGGCAGCAATCATCATAAATTCATAACACCTAGTACGCGCACGAGCGCCTCCCGCCCGCCGCAAATAAGGAAAACTCTATCCAGTACAACAAACGTATCGACTTTCCATGAAAACAAACATATTCGCACTGCCGCAAACATAGCTTTTTACGGATGAGTAGGAAAACAGAAGAAAATGTTGTTATTGGATATAATATTAATATTTAGGTAAGGATATTCTTTTGGGGACTATTTTAGAAAAATAAATAAATAGGTACATGAAACAACACCGCGGCCTATACATCGATAACAAACAGCAGGAGCAAGCGACCGTCCGCCAGACGCTTCGTGACACGACACACGATCGCATCACAGGTTTAATTTCGCGAAAACGAGAACAATTCGATATCGGAATAACCGGGATAACTTCCCGTCGATTGCCGTAATCGGATTCGCAGGAGTCGTTAGTGGGCTCCGAAGCCCTTAATTTAACAGGTCATTTGGTCGATACGACTATTAGAGTCGTGGCGAGTATTAGTAACCGCACACCACAATTTCAATCTAAGTTACACAAGGTTTACTCGATGACCTATAGTTCGTTTTTGTTTTCTAAAACATTTTAACGCCAACGGTCGGTAGGTATAACAAGGTCGTCGATGTAGAATCGCTTTTGATTACTTTACGCACAGTGCTCATCCCTCTAATTTGTTGAGAGCAATTAGAGGCGCCAGACATTTAGAATATGCTTCACGCGTCAAATAAAGTATTTGCGAGATTAAACGCGGCAGCTGTGGCCGCCCCGCCATCCTTGAAGCTACACGTTTACCTTCGATATATTTATTTGATAAAAGGTAAAATTATTTTTCCTTTGAGGTCCAACCTCATTGAAACGTTTTATGTATAGGCAAAGCCGATACTTAATCTCAATTATACAAATAAAATCACTTTTAGCGTTTTTTCCGGTCTCTCCGTATATCGTACCTACTCGTAGATGTCGTTAGCTGGGTACTTTATAAGGCAGCTAGGTATAAGATAGTGGTTTGCGAAAACCATTTAGTGTTTCAGGGATTCGTCTACCTACAGATTAAAACTTTAAGGTGTTTATTTTTGGTTATAGTTTCAATTAATGGCTGGTTAGATTTGGATACGTGAAAAATTTGACGGAAGAATTTAACGAACTTATATGTAATTCGATTACGAAAACTGATACTTAAGTACGTACTTCGTCTTGGCTCCGTCAATACCGAACAGTGAAACATGCGGATTGCGGACCATCAACTTCCAAATCAATACCTACGCATACTCGGCTCTGTACTAACTATGACTTGTATGACATGACTATGTTTAACAAAACACGAAGCTTTTGGTGAATAACGGGTCAAAGCAAGTGATCTGGCCTATGACAACATTTGTTCTATCTCAAAGGATGGCCTCAAAGTTAGCCGTCGAATGCGGGTTTTCGTCACGGCTTGTGGTGTGCTGGCCAGCTCCCACGCAGACTGATAATAGTCACAGAACTGACAAATACCTACCCACCGATATAATAAAATACGTCGCCCAAACGTAAAAATGGGCACAGATACCATAATCATAACATCATGGCGACGCACTAGTTCATTCCCTAAAATGACCTAACATGAATGGTAGGTGAATTTCATCACGTACTTAGCACCGTATATGGAATATTAGCTTTCCACAGAGACATCTTTGCGTATTGTACAAGCTCTACAATGAGGAGTGTTGTAAGAAGTTCAACTTTTTAAATTACAGATAGGCCCAGGCAGCAATTTTCAACGTTCCATCATCGTGACGGCGGAAAGCTAGCTTGCATCCACACCACCTCGATGAACGGTGCTCGTCGTGTGCTCCTCTACTGTGCAGTTTAAGCAGCATTTCTTGCCCCTTACGTGTAAAATCTGAGGTTTTCCCGACTTGCTACAACATGGGTATGCCTTTGAAAGGCTAGTGTACCATTTTTTGGCAAAGCCGACAACGCCTTTGGGGGCCTTGGGGGCGGTGATAAGATCAGGTGAAAAGTATAGTTACCCGTTTGTACGCTACAATGTTTTTTTAAAGTACCTTTTGCTCATGGCTTTACTCTTCGATCAACAATACAACTAGATTCATGGTCCCATACAAAATCTAAGCAAAAAAGTGGCCGTGTCGCTTATACTTATAGCTATAGGTATCTGTTTTACCTTCTAAATTAACTTAAAATGAACCTTAAGTCTAAGCAACAAAGATCGAAAAAGATAAAAAGAGACGAGCGAACTACCTTCGTTTCAAAAATATATAATTCTAGGAACAGGGTAGTCAGAGCATTGGCGAGATGGTTGACCAACTTTGGCCAAACAATAATTTATTGATGTTTAAATATAAACTGCAAATTTTTATGAACTTTAAATGAAATACCTGCTGACTTGTACTTATCTAAAGAAAGACATATTCCTTCCGAAACCTTAATGTGACGGTGGCTGTTTTCGCAATTTTTAAACGCACATTGTGACATTGTAACACGCCCTCACGTTGGCTGTGGTTGGCGCGGACTGTCAGAAATAAGAGCACAAATTTATTTTGTGCTCATACCTCTCTGGCCGTTTTCAGAGCTGTCACGTTGAATCTAGTTGTATTGTTGATCGACGGCTTTACTCGATTGAACCATGGGTTTTTTAAAAACCAACCACGCATGCGTCATACCTTGCATAGTGACATTAATTATCTATCAAAATTCGCTATCGGGTACCGATTTATGCGCAGCGTTGCTACATCCGCGAATCGATGCTGCAGCCGGAAATAGCGCCGGGATGGGCTGCACACCCATGCGATAGTTCCGGCACCCAAACCAAATCCGAACAATTTACGCTTTGATAATTTACGGGAAAACCAACGCAACAATGTTTCGCAAGATTTACCTTCAATTTTCACCACGCACATTGTGATACCGGGGAAAGAATTGCTTGACACGACACACGAACGTTGTTACCGCAAGCCCCGTTATTTTTGTGAGCTTTACGCAAAATAACAGGCTATGTCCTATTTCGGGCGCAAAACGTGGTGGGAGGAAATCTAGTTACAAGTAAAAATAAACATTGTTGGTGGCTATGAAATTAAATATTAAGATACGCATATTTATTACAATGCAAATTTTATACTCACAAGCAGTCCCTCGAAATTGTTATTTCGTTGATAATGTCAATTGCCTGAATCATAATTACAATTAATTCTGTGCTTCTGAACGTGAGTTAATAAATTTTGGATTCTGCTTCATGAACAGCCGTTGCCGACACCTTATTTGCTCTTATGGCTGCTCGGGCTGCTCCCGGGATTTTGCCGGTTGTTTTATTTCACTTACTATGTATTTTAAACTTCCACAATTTTGACTCATAACTACAATCATAACTCAGAACTTAATTAAGTTTGTACATGCCGTGATGCAGCAGCCGTGGTCACGAGTATATTCGCATATAAGTTGATATTACAATTAACATCGTGTTCTTTGAGAAGCCGTCTCCGTCTACGGTCAAGCATAGTAGTATGTATAAAGACGGATCCCTGAAATGCGGCGTAGTCCTTGCTCAGTGAACCCTGAGTGTCCATCCCCTTGCAGTGCTGGCAGCTCCAATGTTATTCTTACATCCTACATAAAGAATACGTTGAAATATTTTGATAAAACAAAACAGGTTCGAGGACGTGAGATGCGAGAGAATAAAGCTCGAATAAAGGACCGAGTTTTGTTTTTTCTATAATAAAATACTTACTGGGGTATAGAAAAAGGCTAGGAGAAAATTCCGGGAAATAATGTATCCACCTACTCTCACATACTGACGTATTCTGATTCGCAACTATTTAATGCGAAATCGTTTACCCTTTCCAAAGGTCACTTAAAGATTTGTTCTTTTGTTCAAAATGTCTCATGTTCTTTTAGAAGAAGAAAAAAATACAAGAGTTTGAGTCTTGTCTCAGGTAAAAAATATAGAAAATGTGTGTAGGTAAGTTTGAAATAGGTACCTGCTCTAAAGTGTTAAACATTTTACTGATTGTGCACTCGAACCCCACGTGAATTGTTTCATCTCACGTATAATCCCGCTTTGAAGTTTGAGCTGCAGCTCCTCCATATTAATCCCCGAACATTAAGTCAAATTTCATGATTTTTAAAACCTTAAGCCGACTCCCAATAACTACATTATGAAATTGCACTAATATTAATAATGAGTAAGTACCTATTTGCCCAAGTGACAATTTGGGGAAAATGGTTAACATTTTTCACCGAAACGTCAGTTAAGTTAATCATACTAAACACTATCTCTAGCATAATTAGACTTTTGGACGAGGATAACTATACCGACACGATGAGGTGTCTCCGGGCCTGCAAGGTTTTTTTTTTTTGCGTATAGGAAGGCAAACGAGCAGGTGGGTCACCTGATGGTAAGCGATCACCACTGCCCATAGACACCCGCAACCCCGGAGAGATTGCAGATGCGTTGCCAACCTAGAGGGCTAAGATGAAATGCCTTTTGTGCCCGTAATTTCCCCGGCTGTCTTACTCTCCACACCGAAACACGCGGCGGCAGGATTAGCGAGTAAGATGGTGGTAGCTATCCGGACGGACCTTGCACAAGGCCCTACCACCCGCATTGAGTAAGACCACCCACGATCATGACTAGTATGCTGCAGCTGGCGTAGCTAGGTTACGTACATAAAGTACCAACGAACTGCGCTCGCAACTTTGTATCTCCAGTTTTATTGGTTGACTATTCCGTTATCGCGATTCGTCGAACAAGGGATACTACAGTTAATACTTACTTATCGAGCCGTTCCGGAGAAGTTGCTCGACAGCTCTGCTACCGCTCTTGGGGTGATTCCGATAGGTTACCTCGATAACTGCATCGTGTGTCTTTATCGCTCGCTGGAGTTATAAATGGGACAGCGCTACGAGTGCATTGCAGGTTCTGGTCAGTCAACCCTGAATAAGGATTCAGGATGGCATGGAGGCAAGTCGTAACGGGATCCGTGTGAGGCTTAGCCAGACCTGCGCCTGCGTAGATGTTGTGCGGAACGAAACGGGTCCTGATGCGCGAGACCAGCATCCTAATCAAGGCTGAACACTTATAGCTGCCACGGCATTTTTCTATGTGGCATAATTTCGATTGTACGAAACTCATCTTGTCGAATGATCATTTGGCATCCTAATCGAAATATACTAACTAAATTTCTAAATGACACTGAAATTAGAACACGTAGACAAATCTGCAAAGTAAAGCTATGGCAGGGAATCGCACCCGGATCTTCGTCATTCCGTGATGCGTGCTATACCGCTACACCACCCATAGCAGGTGGGTACTGGGTAAGCCTTCAAATTTTTTATCTGTCACGTGACCTTGTTAAGTTGTTACTGTGCAAATTTTGTCGCTAAGCGTCATCTGTTTGAATGGTGTGTCTGTAGAATACGACACAATTACAAAGAAAACTACTTAGAAATTGAAATAGCCGAATATTCTTATAGCCGACTTTTAACTATCATTTTTTTTATATACCTACCCTGATTAATTTCCTGTTTCTGGAGGCCCAGCAGTGGGACATAAATAGGTTGAAGATGGTAATTTTACTTTTGGTTTAATTTAGTTTTAGTTAGGTTTAGAGTATTCTTTACAAATGACCGATTTGATAAATGCTTACCTCGCAGTAAATAAGTAAATAAAATAGCTACAATAGGAACATTAATAGGTTGGCTGTGTCCAAGCGACCGGTGGTCGGATCGGGTTTCGCCGGACAAGAGCCGCTATCGGTTACCTACTCAACAGCTAAGATCGACAAAGGATGTCCACCGTGAGGCATGTCTGTCGGAAAATTATGCCCAAAAGATAATGAGACACGGTAGTTAACATTATTGAGAATGTTACAGGTCCTTTTACCTTATTACTTACGTATAATAATAGTTTTTCTTCAATTAAAACCACCAGATACGTCGTTAAATCAGTATTTTATTGCAAAATCTGTTTACAAGCTAAGTCAGCTAAGTTCTCGCCAAAATATCTATCTATATGTCCTTTTTTTCTTAAAAACTATCACCGCTATGACAGCTGTCATGCGTTTAGAAACAAGATTAGACTATGAATCAGTATTTTTCAAATAAAAACTAAACTAATTTGACTATTATTTTATCAACATCTAACATATATTTCATTTCATTTTGTTTGTTACTAAGTAGGTATATTTGCGTGGACTGAACTTCACTTGGAGAATGACGAAATTCAAATTGTTTTAAAACTTTTTAATTAATCACAACTATTCAGAACATAAGGGTGCGACCAAACCGCTACGTATACGCAGTGACGTGTCGTATGCGTCACGTTTTCTCACCGTTTCTTTATACATTTTGTTGCGATTCCGTAACTTCATCGTTTTTTAAGTGGCAGTGTGGTCGCACCCTTTTCTTAACGTCATTCGGTTTTTAACGAATGATCATAAATAAAATGGATATGAACATAATATTTTTAATGAAAGCCTTTATCGATTTTAATAAACTTACATAGACATACACAAATCACGTCTTTATTTTTTTGTCGGATCGCTACCACCATCTTACTCGCTAATCCTGCCGCTAAGCAGCAGTGCTTGCACTGCTGTGTTCCGGTGTGGAGAGTAAGACAGCCGGGGAAATTACGGGCACAAGAGGCATTCCATCTAAGTCCTCTAGGTTGGCAACGCATCTGCAATCCCTCCGGGGTTGCGGGTGTCTATGGGCAGTGGTGATTGCTTACCATCAGGTGGCCCACTTGCTCGTTTTCCTTCCTATTAACTTAAAAAAAAAAAACCCTTACAGGGTAGACAGAACCTGAGGCGAGGTAACGTGTAATAGCTTTGATATCGACGCTTGAAAGGAGAAATGTCATAAGCGACATTTTTTGTGATATTGAGTTATATATATCGTTGAAATCAGCAGATTTTTCCGCGTCGAATGGGCTAGGTCTCGTGTGCGTATGACGACTTTCGTGTCGCTTATCCCATCGGTGATTTTTAAAGACACCAACCCATTTTTTTTACTAAACGACGTCTTTTTTTAAAAATTTCTGAATATTGGAGATTAGATAAAATGATTTTTTAGACAATGTACCTTAGACGGTTTGGCTTTTTACGACTTTCCTTCCATTTGTCGGTTATATTTTTTTACCTCATCGTATAACGTATTTTTATTTACATTATATCATTTTACCTAAATCTACATAAAAACAAAAAATGGCTTAGATCAAATAACCTAAATGTTACTATCCGCACTATTGTAGGTTATCACCTTTTAACTGATATTAGTTTCGATAATCATGTCGCTTATCCTTCGTTACTTGCAATAATTTTTAAACACTACTGTCGCTTATTCCTTTTTACCTGGATATAAATATTAACTAGGAGGTTGAGTAGATCGTTTTAAAAAACAAATAATTTATATTCGAGCTAGTTGTTAGATAACTTTTTCTATACATGTTTCTAAAACAGAACGTATTTATAACAATAGAGCACATTTAAAAAGTCTGTTATTACCCATCTAAAATTATTTTAGGTGTTGCATACGCACCGTCCGCCGAAACGTGTGTACCACACAAACGCCATTTAAATAAATTCAGTACGCTTCGGGACGTGTAGGTAGGCATAATTGATCGAGCTGTACTACATCTTAAGTAATTTCACACATAAATGCTAATGATTTACGGTATAAATATATAATATACCAATGATTTCGTTGTGTATTATTGTAAAACCTGTTACTTTTAGGTGAATAATGCATTGAAAAATACGAATTTTAGATAGTGGCTTTGAAAAGCGATGGGATACGGATGCTGCATATGCGAACACGAAGAAAGTAAAGATCTCATATTATGAGTGTGATTAGGTCTGGCTGGAGTGACCAATTTAATTTGTGATTATGTTTGTGACAGAAAATGTTTGTGGTCGACATACATACATACATATCGTCGGGCCTTTTTCCCACAGAAGTAGGCAGAGACTACTTTGTTCCACTTGCTACGATCCTGACATACCTCTTTCGCTTCATCCACATTCATCCATCTCTTCATACTGCTCGTCGGCTTCGGGTACTCTTGACCTGGCCTTTTTCCAAAACGTCCCCAATTTGATCACGGAACGTCCGTCTAGCCCTTCCCCTCCCAACGCACCCATTCACACTCCCCGTATAAATCTGTTTAGTTAATCTTCTCTCATCACCAAACCAACTAAGCATACTTTTTTCTATCCTAGTCACTTTATCTTCTTTCACACCAGCACGTTCCCTTATCACACTATTCCGCATTCTATCTTTCAGTGATACACCTTCCATACTTCTTAACGCTCTCATTTCTACTGCATTTATTCTACTTTTATGCTTCTTTTGCCATGCCCAACTTTCGCTACCATACATTATTGTTGGAACGAGCACCCCTCTGTGAACAGCCAGACGCGCCTTCTTTGACACCTTCTCACTGATCACAAAGGCGCGCAGCGCTCCATTGACCATGTTTCCTGCATTCACTCTTCTTTCAATATCTCTTTCACACTTTCCATCTGTCGTAAAAGCCGAGCCCAGATATACAAACTCTTTTACCTGTTCTACTTTCTCACCCGCAATCATAATCTCACATTCTGTCATGCTATCGTCTTTTTCGAATACCATAGCTTTCGTCTTGCTCACATTAACTTTCATACTTTTCCTTTCCAATGCCCCACATAAAATGTTAGCCATCCTTTGCAACTCCTCCTCCGACGATGCTTTCAACACTTGGTCGTCGGCGTCCAAACACTTCAAGCATTTGATGGTTTACTCGTTCATCCTTAGTCCACAGTCATTCTCTTTCAAATCATTCAGGCACGTATCCATGAATAGGTTGAACAGCCACGGTGATGCAACACATCCTTGTCTAACACCTTTTTTGATGCTAAACCATTCAGTGTACGCCCCGTTTATCCTCACACAAGCACTAGAATCCTCATGGAGAGATTTTAGTGCTTGTATCAGATTACTGTTCACCCCATGCATGGCTAACGCTGACCACAACTCATTCCTCATCACACTGTCATAAGCCTTCTCCAAGTCGACGAATAAGCAGTATATTTTCTGGCCTTTGGCCATATACTTTTCCGTTAAACGCCGATACTTGATCCGTGCAACCCAATCCCTTTCTAAAACCCGCTTGTAAATCCCATATTTTCTCATCGGTCTCTCTTATAACTCTTTCAATCAATACCTTTGCATACAGTTTGCCGACGACGCTGAGAAGGCTTATTCCGCGGTAATTTTTGCAGTCTAGTTGTGACCCCTTTCCCTGGTACAGCGGCACAATCATGGCCTTGCACCAATCCTCTGGTACCAAACTGTTTGTCGAACACAAGTTGAAAAGGTGGCACAACTGACTAACTACCACGCCTTCACCGGCTCTCAGCATTTCGACCGACACCCTATCATACCCCGCAGACTTTCCTAACTTCATTCTTTTCATGGTGTTCATAAAATCATCCATACCTATATCATTTTCCTGACTGCTTTCACTCTTCTCTCCGGCATAAGCCGGTACTTGCACTGCTTCTTCTGCTGTTTCAAACAAACTTTCAAAATATTCCTTCCATCTTTTTAGCACACACTCTTCTTCTTTTATAACACTCCCATCCTGGCTTCTGATTTCACTCAGCTCCGAGGCTGTGTTTTTGCCACGGGCTGTCTTTAAACACTTCCAGAACATCTTAATATTTGTCTGGAAGTCATCAGAAAGCCTCCTATCAAAACTATCCTTATATTCTTCCCTCTTTCTGTCACAAGTCATCTTTACTAATCCTTTCACTCTTTTGTATACCTTTTTCGCTTTATATACTTCTTCATCCGTCACCTTTTGTATTCTTAGATTAGCCTTTTTCGCTAACCAATCCAACCATGCCTTCTTCTTTTCTCGCACCACCTGTTGTACTTCAGCATCCATCCATACGTTCCTCTTCTTTCTTCCTTTTCCCCTTTTGCACACCCCACACACCTCAGTAGCAACATTCACAACTCCTTCCTTAAATGCCGTCCACACCTTTTCTATCTCACATACCTCATTTACATCACAAAATCGACTTTTTAATTCATCCTTGTACTTTTCTCGTACATTCTCTTCTTGCAGATTCTCTACTTTTATTCGCTCTAGGACACTAGTGGGTTCTTTGACCCGGTGCCACCATCGCTTAAACAGACCACTAATTCGGCATATCACCAGGTTGTGGTCTGTATGGATTCCGACTCCGCGATATGCACGAGTGTCTCTGACTTTAACCCTCAATCTTTCATCCACGATCACAAAATCAATCATACTCTTCGCACTTCCTTCTTCCCTGGTGTACATATGGATCTATTTATGTGCAAACATTGTGCTTGTCTCCACTCCAAACACACTTCAAGCATCCTTTTCCCGACAGTGGTCGACAAGTTGTTTAATAATTAAGTATTATATTACTTACATTATTATAACTATATTTTGATCTCTGATGGTTGTGTAGTAATTTTATTTGTTTGTATTTTCTTGGATAGGTGAAGTACTTACCTACATCTAATTTTGTTTTCTTTTATTAAAAATTTAATTTCGTAACACGCGTTAAATTTAATTCTTTTATTAATGACTAAAATAAAATTCTGGTGGTGATTAATGTAGAAAAGAAATAAAATGAGAGGCAAATTTAAGGTTAGTACAAATATTTTTTAATTTAAAATTGTCGCTCATTGCAGTTAGATTATTTATCTTGATTAAATTTCTGCGCCATAGTGACTTTTGTATAATATAACCGTGATATTAAATTTGAAATGTTTGCGATTGGATAGTTTCTCTTAATTATCTTTCAAAACATTTTTCCGGTTAGACTCTTTTACTCGATTAATTTTTCGTCACATAATTTGGTTAGATCATTTTACCTCCTGCTGTTTTTGGGAACAATTTGCGTAAGCGACACTAAATCCTGATATAATACTTTTTTGGGTAATGTATTAAACACATTATATAAAGAACACCACTACAATCATGTACAAAGTTGATTTTCTAAAATAAGTTAACAAATAGAATTATAATGATTTTTTTTCAAAAAATTGCGCAGTTTTTTGGCTCTCCTGTAAAGTTACCATTGTGTCGCTTATGACATTTCTCCTTTCAAGCGTCGATATACTCGCGTGTAAATTAAAAACCTGTTATGTATTAATGACACGCGAGCTGCAGAGGCGCCGCTCGAATCCTGCGAAACCCTTTGATATCACGTAGACGCTTCTAACTTTATATATTACCTTTATTAAGCTTGAAAGATTTCTCAGAGACTGTTTTCAGAAAACGGGTTTCATATACACTGTGCGTTTTAATATGCTACAGAGCTATACGTAGGTATACATAATCCATGCTGTTGATGAATTAGGGTGCGTCCACACCGCCGCTTAAAAAACGGTGACGGTACGGAATCGCAACATGTATGAAGAAACGGTGAGAAAACGTGACGCATACGACACGTCACTGCGTATACGCGGCGCTTTGGTCGCACCCTTATGTAACAGAATTGCATTTGAAAAGCGTTGAGCTTCCATTCTTAATTGAGTGTCAGCGTTCAATTTACGTTATGTGTAACTCAGGTAGCCGTCCTGGAGATATCGCAGAAGTTGCCGGCGCGTCCCGGGGGCGCTCGACTTGAATGAGATGTCCTGGTCGATGAGCTGTCGCTGGGCGCCGCCCCACGGCGCTGAACAATCCAGGTTGGGCTTGTGTCTGGTGACGAGTAACTTATGCATTGCAGGCAGAAGATAAGCCCAGCGCATCTTGCGCACGATAATCTCTCCCTTTGTATGAAACTAGCTTCTGCCCGAGACTTCGTCTGCGTTTTATAATTACATATCTACATATAAACCTTCCTATCGAATCACTCTATCTATTAAAAAAAACCGCATCAAAATCCGTTCCATACATACCTAGTTTAAAAGATCTAAGCATACCTACATAGGGACGAGACAGACAGCGGAAAGCGACTTTATACTATTGTAGTGATTAACAACATAGTTTACTCATAACAACGATTAAACTTAGTAACATCATAAAACATGACATAATAAGCAACTTGAATGTAATGGCATATTTTCTATGATATAAACCGAGATTACCTTTCAAGAGTTCTCGATATTCTGTCCGTTGTTTAAATTAACACACAACTACAGTGAATAGACGCACTTCTAGATGTCTCTCAGCGTCGTCGGACTTCCAAATTTAATGTTTTCAATTATCTCTTAAATGTTTGAGTTTGACTTTTGAGTTTGAATTTGTGTACGAATCAAATCTCGATTAGTTTTGAAGAGGCAGACCGCTTCATTATTAAATATTACTCACGAATGGCTTCTGTGTCGTAAATCGCTTCGCTATAAAAACTAGATGAACGCCGTTAGGGCGGCGGGCGGCGCACGTCGCAGGCAATAAATGTATATTCACGACCGAATCACGCAGAAAATGAGTTTCAGTGCGAGTATTTCCGTTAATAAACCGATAATACGACCGGCCAGGCCGGCCGGCCGGCGCGTGGGATCCGCCGCCAGTAACATAATGATCGATTCAGTATTTTGATTTGCTGTGCACGACAATAACTAATATATTTCTGGCCGCAATTCCCTGCGGAAAACATTAATTTGTTCCTAATCATTACACTCACCAAATAAGTAAGTAAAATAAGCTCGGAAGTCAACACAAAGCTACGTGTAAGCCAGAGTAAATTGTATTGTAGGTTTAGCGGGGTCCAAACACGATTTGTTGATTTTGCTTTGCTGTATAGGTAGAGCCGAGTTATTCTGAAAATCACACAGCAAAACAACATTGAAAGGTTAATATAATCTTGTAATGGAATATCAAATGGCAAAATGCTTATTCTGTATCAAGTTAATAACAGACATCATATTTAATATTGTATTGCGAATGATTTACGACGTCTTTAGGAAGCAAGATGAAAGCCGAGCAAGGTGCTTGCCATGCGGTGCGAGTGCTGCGCTGCGCCGGCGCAGGTTCCCGCGCCCGCATTACCATACATCATGCTCGCCGCAATATGCGACGAATAAATTAATCGAATCACTTATGCGCATTGCAACTTGTTAGCGATAGTGCTTTGTTCCTCATATTTGTATGACGAAGTCTGCATTTATAGCATTTCATTTGTTGATAACGCGTCGAACAAAGCAATCAGTACTTGGCGCTTAGTCATTCATAAGAAACTTTATTGAACGCTACTTTTGAAGTGTTACTTAAGTACACTTGTCTGGGTGATCCAGAACGCTTTAACAGCGTTATCAGCGCTTTAGCAGTTCTAGAACAGCTTCATTTATCCGTCATTACCATATCCCAGACGCATTAGGTGACATTCGAATGTGAATCGATAACCTGCTGGAGCCCCGGGCACGTGATGAGTGTATTAGCGGGAGAGCTCGCTCCCGTGCAGGCCCTCAGCTGCGTCATGCTGATCCATCACGGCGGCGGAGGGCGGAGGGAATGACGTTACGCGCAACCGGGGTTACGTATATTTTTATTTTAAGTAGGTATATTATTAGCGTAGGTACCTACGCGGCAATTTTCAGATAATCAGAAGACAAAATTGATTCCCTGCACCAGCAACTCTTAGGGCCACTTGCACGTACCAGGGTTAACGACTTAACCCCGTCTTAGATAGACGCTAACGATGTGATGGTTATGCCCGGGCTAAGTAGTGACAAAATGTACCTATAGAACTATCAAACCTAACCCCGAGGTAACGATTTTTTTTTTACTCTGGACTGTGCAAGTGGGCCTTAGCATAGGTACTCAACCTATGCTAAGAAATTCCTTTACCGCTTCAACGTTTACCGGCTTAGAATGTCAAAGACTATATTTTTTACATACAAGTCAATAATGTCAATCAGCCTCACTGGTTTTTTTTTGTGATGTAGGTATTATCATAAAAGATGGTAAAGCACTTTCATGGTCGACTAATACTATACTTATTGACATCACGATTCAGAAACTACAGAATGCTTCGTATAATAACATTTGCAATCTAATCAATGTTCAACTTTAACGGCTTCAGACATAAAATTTATGTGAAAATTATAAGTCAAAGAATATAATAATTTGCTGTCCTGCGCTCAGCCAGACGTCACATCGTCAACTGCGCTTCATTAGACGCAAAAATAATTTCTATTTCAACTTAGAACATTTCCAAAGCTCTTAAATTCGACG
The DNA here is from genome assembly GCA_963854515.1 of Pandemis heparana. NCBI lineage: Eukaryota > Metazoa > Arthropoda > Insecta > Lepidoptera > Tortricidae > Pandemis > Pandemis heparana. The sequence continues at coordinate 17,762,200 of OY978009.1, forward strand.
ATATTGTGCTTACCACAGTCTGGTGCGATGAAACTTTACTGAGCTCAGTTGAGCCGCCTGGTTTGAAATATCGGATTACATTTGAAGACATTTATATGACTTACTTCTAAGTAATTTCTAAGGTTAAAGTCGACTTAGACTAAAATTTTTGGGATTTTTAGGAATCAATCATCTTTTGTCTGAGCCTCCTGCCCATCATAGCGACATATAGCGTAGAAGTTATAATTTTATTATGCAGAAAATGTATTAGGCATTTTACGGAGACAGAGGTGCTTTGAGCGTTACTGCTTTTCATCGCCAACAGAAAGATAGTTAAATCTGTTCTACGAAAAATTATAATGCATAAAATATTGGCAATGAATGAATTGTTTACACAGAATAAAGTGCATCTCTGGTTGTAACTGCTGTAGATAAGATTCACTGGCCAGACCTATCAATCCATAATGATCTCTGGATGTTAAATGTTCCGGCGCCTGCTCCCCGCGGCCGCCTCCAAGGCTTCCTCGTCGTGTCCTCTTGATCCCGCTCCCGACTCTCACCTGCGCACTCAACTATCGAGCTGAGATTCTCTACAATGCTCCCTCTGCTCCCAACTCAGCTAGACAAGCAGGCTATAGCGAGCGTTCTACAGCAAACTCAAGGACAATCAACGCTGACTACGAATGTAGTAGGTAGTATACATAATATATTGCGATTGTCATTACAGGCGCCTCTATCGTAATGCGGCCCATTTCGTCGCATTCGCAAATTGAGTTTCTATTAGACTACTTGCCAACAAAGCGGAAGTCTTAGTTAACCGCTGTGAATTATTGTGTCAGCTATTGATTTGTGTAATTGATAAAGTTTGTTACAGAACACCCTATAACAAACCTGTTCCTTAAGTACAATCAACTCACACTCTGTATGCATTATTAAAACAACCTAAGTAACCTAACCTAAAAATTTTATTTTTGATACAACCATTCTTTGCTAACACACTATGACTGCAGGTAGGTACTTGCATAATTATATATTATCATCATCATCAAATTTAAGAGCCCAGCTCTTGTCGGTGGAGTAGTTGCCATTCACTTCTCTCCTCTGCCATTGCTTTGAGCTCCTGATACGACACTACATTAACCTTCTCCTTTGCTTGGTCCATAAATGCGCGTCTCGGCCTTCCTCTGCCTCTTCTTCCTTCTATTTTCCCTTCTATCAGAGTTTTTATGTAATCGTCGTGTCGTATCAGGTGCCCCAGCATAATTAAATAAATAAATATAAATAAATATTAATTAATTATATATTATATGTGTACCAAATTTTAACTCAATCGGAATCAGACCAACCGTTGAAGAGTTCCCTTCTGCGGAGACGATCCTGGCTGGGTCACCAGAATTACATTACAAGATTATTTTATTGTCACCGGACTTACATAAAGTGTGCCAAGTTTCATGTTAATCCGATCACTGGAAGGGGGTCAAATTCTATAATTTGACCCAAAGAAACAAATGAACAAACAGGACAAGCTAAATAAAAGCTTTATAATAATAATAGCGTACTGCCAACTGTGTTCATTTTCATCACTTTCGTCATCCATAATCTTACTGACGTTATTCCACGCTATGACTACCTACTTGGAAAGATACAAATAATGCGTAATCATTACACAATACAGTCTAGTTTACACAATGCAGGGAGTTGAGCGACGGCTACCCGCTAACCACTATCTCTGTTGTCTTCTATTGGAACAGTTTCTACCTGTAGTTATGTGCTTTGTACAAATCGCCGGATAATTGCCATGTATTTGTGTGGCCACAAAGGCGACGTCAGCGACACGGAAGTGTCACTGCCCTTACCCCAGCCTTCCCTAACAAGATACTTCGAGGAACTTCAAGAGGGCGGATAAATGGCCAGCTAATAACTGCCTTTATCAGTACCTAGAGAGTTGTTTGTCTCGGGAGAAGCGAGCTTTCTATTGTTTCAATCTTAGTTATTAGTTTTATGAAACTTTCACTTATTGCTTTGATAACATTACGAAACTATTGTAGCATCTACGAGGCTCCGAAACTCAGACAGGAACTTCGTACTGGCGAGCAAATTTTGGAAATGAAAAACTAAGGATTCCGTAGGATTATAACTATTTAACTTATAATAGTAATTCGATGACAAAATAATTAGTCAATATCTAATAAAATTTTAAGGTAACTTTTTTGATACTGTGACGCATTCCGAAGAAATAGATCTCGGCAAACATAATGACTGACAATGAAGTGAACCTATAATGATTCCTATTTTTAGGGTTCCGTACCTCCAAAGGAAAATACGGAACCCTTATAGGATCACTTTGTTGTCCGTCCGTCCGTCTGTCAAGACCCTTTTTCTCAAGCTGAAATTTATACCAAATACTCAGGTCCACTGCCCCTTGGAGCTGTGAAAAAATCAAACTTCTAAGCCAACGCAATCAAAAGATACATACCGTTTATGCCGCAAATTTCTGCAACTCTCAAGGGAATCAAAACCTACAGGGTACTTCCCGTGAACGCAGAATCTTGAAATTTGTTATGAATGTAGGTCTTATAGCACATATTAAGGAATAATTGCGAAAAACGTAAATATGTATATATATATATATCATTGACCAATATAAAGTGACCCCACACTGCGTACATTTTGCTTTGGAGCAGGGCTCTGCTTACAACTGGTTTATAGATATTTTTAGATAATGATACGGAACCCTCGGTGCGCGAGTCCGACTCGCACTTGGTCGGTTTTTTTCTTTTGAGCTCGCACTCGCAAAGAAGACAAAATGTTTTTCACAAAAAATTCCAATTCAAAGAAAAGTAAGTAATAAATTTTGGAAAAGAGAAACGGAATGGAGAGACTCACGAGGAACTTGTACGAGTACCTACATCCCCTTGAAAAACTACGTTTCAAGTGTTTATGTAAAGCGGTCGTAAAGAAACTGTTATTAACTATGTACACAATAACAAGCACTTTGCAGACGGTCTTACAATCTAGTTTATGCGGGTTTTTGCGTCTCGTAAGTCAGCGGAGCGGATTAACATCTCCGCTGTAATCCTGTTGTGAAAGTTTTATCGCTCCACGCGCATGGCGGCGCTCCGCGGGCCGCTGGAGCCGCGCCAACCTGTTGCCGCCGCCCGACCCTCTCCACCACCGAGCTGCTCATCATCATCAATTCATCCATCTTCTACGTCTCATTGCTGAACGCAAAGCAGGAAGTAATAAATCCCCAAGCATCTTAATTCTCCGAGCATCTTGTTCGCACGTAACTTGTCACGGGCCGGTCGCGAGGACGCCGGAGATGAAGAATATTTGTTTTGTCTCAAATCATAATATTACTTCGACTTCCCGTTGCAATGAATCGTGAACGATTTATTAAAAACCTTATAATCCCGAAAGCTGCGCTCGTGACAGATATGAAATATGTATAAGAAAATTATGATTTCAAAGCTGATTTAATTTGATGTCGTTATTTATGCATCCTTCTTTTAGGCGGCCTCTATATGTTTACAATATTTAAATTTTGACCTCCAATCTTTCCTCCAATAATACCTACTGCTTTGTTTCGTGGACTGTATCGTTGTTATCACGCCTGTTTCATTGATGCATAAATTTTGAAATATCTATGAAATATTAAATTCAGCGCTATAAAAACCTTCTTAACAGTATTGCTCAAGTTTCACGTGGCAGACTTCTTAGCCTTAGGTCGGGTCAGCGAACTGCCGAAATTTTCTGTTTCACGTGGCATCCTGCGACCTTGCTCTAAGCTTGGCCACAAGCCCTTTGGTATTTCAAACAGATAAAATGTGAAGCAGCCAGTATGGAGTGGCGTCGTAGAACGCTGCAAGAGCTGCAACTGTTTGCGTAAATGCCGCAAATAAGCTTTGCAGCTCTTTTAATCTTGATACAAAGAATTCAGATAGTGTTAAATCAAAATCATAACAGATTGTAGCAAGTTTCCCGCAGCAGTGAACAACATGAAACAAAATATTTAATTCAACGCGAAGGCGTACGCAAATGCCTGTGATTTTCTTTACGTAAATACTGTCTGATTAAAAGTCAACAAAGGCTCACTGTGGCCAAATAGAACAACATTTGGAATAAATTGTTTTGATTTTGATCATGCAAAAGAGCCGATTGGTTGTTTGCTGAAAAAACAAATCGGCCCCGGTAAAGGTTACACTCTTTGTAAATAGAACTGGAAACATTCGCGAACGAGATCGACCGGGCGCCTCGTATTTGAATTAAATAAATCAAGTTTGCTCAACAATGTTTCTGCTGTGTAAAATTAAATTTAACTTCCAGTCGTGAATTTATGTTTGAGAGGAAATATGATCGGGTAGTAAGTAGGTACAAAATTTATAAATGAACAACCAAAAGTTTCGTTAGGTATCGCAAATTTTGTGAAGGTACTTACGCGCTTTGCCAGACTGCTCTAAGAGAGTCTATTATTTAGACGAGACTACGACATCAAAGAGGATCGAGGATGCGAGGGAAATCGCAACTCAAAACGTAGTCGGGTAATAATGATACGCTTCAGCGGCCCGCTCCAGAAGGGCTGCGACATACCGTAGCGTAGCGGCGGCGCGGGATCGCAGCCTCGGCGCGGGACGAGCGTGTTCTCAAAACCCACCGAAGTGTATCAAAATATTATGAAAGCAGGCGGTTGGTTAAATTTAGCGGGTTCCGGTGCGATGGCGGTCACTGTTACACTCCAGATATTTCCGACCCCGGCGACGGAGAGGGGCTCACTATACCACTGCTACGAAAACATTCAGATGTCGGATCAACTGGAATTCATACTCTGTTTACATGAGGGCGTCGCGGTGCTCTGAATAACACCACGATTTAGAAATACAAATAATGCAACACTTTACTTTGTAAAGAACGTAAACAAGTGAATTTGTGTCGAAAACAGAATGTAGAAGTCATCAACAACGCTGTTTTCCGTAGTTCGCGTTTATCGATGTCTAGCTTTTTCATACGCTAGCCAAGCGCCTGTTGCTGCACCACCTACCATTTGTTTGTCTTTATTTGTCACTTATCATACGCCATGACCCATCCAAGACCAAACATCGACGCCCCGCGCAATAAGTCGATAAAATTACACTATGGAATTTTTATTGTTCTATTGTAGTTATATGGGATAAGTTACATATGTCCTTTTTGTCACTATCAATTTCTCCTTTTCTTGTGCGAGTGAATGGAACACATCCAGCATTCTATAGCATTTTCTTTCTATGCCAAGACCAAACATATTATTCCTAGAACAGGATTAAAATAGGAATAAGAATAAAAATAAATAAATGGAGAGCTTTCGTATAAGCACCTCGTGGTTGTGACGTGCGGCACGCGACGTCAACAGGCACGTTTTTATTCTGTATCTGCAGGTGTGATTTTTGGCGTTCGGTACCTACTCGGCGTTTGGCGCTCGGCGTTCGGCGCTCGGCGTTCGGCGTTCGGCCCTCCGGGCTGAGTCCAGCGGCCGTCCCGAGACCTCGGCATAAATCACCGCTTATTTCAGTCGACGTCTACCAAACGACGCCGAAAAGTTATTCTCGGCCAAACGCGATATATTTATTTCAATAACTTTTATTTCGGGCAGGCGGTGTATTAATCAAACGCTCGCATGACGCAGGCGCCGCGCTACCAACCACTTATTAAATCGCTCCGGTGACGGAAAAAACCTATGCGTGTAATTTATTGGGTGAGTTAAACGTATGTGTTCCGAGAAAATAGTTAGAGAAATTGTAACACTATCCCCAAAATAAGCCTCTAAGCCCGTAGCGCCGCACAGTAACAGCTTATAACAACATCAATCTGGCAATTAATTTCAACTCGACAGTTATTGCCACTTGTAACAAAAAAAAAAGTCACTAAGTCAACGACTGGGTTAGGGTTGACGATTTCATACATTGTGATATTTACTATTACTTATTACCTACCTATCGTTAAGCTTTGTGCTCTCTTAAACACTTTTTATTTGCTACCAGACGTACAAAAACTCTCATGAGTTTGTCATGCCTAATGTATCTTAAATTTAATGAATAGTTATACCTAGGTATTTTACACAAATTTCGTACCAACAACCAGATCTGAGTTCTTCATCGGGGCTTATTTGACACGTAGATATAGGAGGATTATACCTACTCGTAGAGTGGATGTATCTTGAGTGGCGCAGTCGCCGGTGACGCTGACAGGTGACGGGCGACCCGCGTCCCGGCGGCGGCCCGCGCTCGCGGAGACTCGAGTGGGGTGAACCCGCAGCCGCTGGTAGCCCTGGCAGGCCATGCCCGTGACATGTAGTTCAACTCCGATACGCGAAAAGGGTAAATTAAAGACAAAATTAACTTTCTAGTTGTTCAGCTTACAAGAAATGAAAGAATAAATAAAACGAGTCAATGACCAGCGGACAGCTTCTATGACAAATACTGTCGCTAATAGTGCTCAAGAACATGTCTATTTCACTTATGAAATACACATTCTATTTTCTTTAAGGTTTCCAATTCCTCCTCTTAGATCTGCTAAGTGTTTTGTGTGTGCAACATTGAAGTACAACGGCCGACGTGACTTGTTCTCTGTTCAATTGCGTCCATTAAAATAATTAGCCGCGGGAAGACGTATCACAAGTATGTAGTTGCTTGCAATTTTACTGTCACGCGCTCTCTTATTTCCCCGCACCTGTCATTAAGGTATTTTCATGTACCTAAGAATTAATCAGGCTGACAAATATATTGATTTCAATATAAATATGATTCGTTTTCTCAGTATAGTTACAACCAATAAACGATACTATTAAATCTGGACGCACAAAATCCAGACTGGCGCCCAAACTTTTGAGACAGCCTATTCCGAAGCTAAAGTTTCGGGAGATACGGAGTGGGGTAAGCGGCCCCTTCGAGTTGCTGTGACACACACGTTCTGAAGAATAATACGTAGTTACAACACTGATGTAATAAGGGAAGCTAAGTAACTACATACCATTATAAGTTAACGAGTGTGCCAAAATTGACAAGCTAAAAAAAGATACTCGAGTACCTACCTATGAAAATTGCCCCATCTATTGTATTTGTATATGCTCTGTTTTCATTATAATTTTGACGTATTTACTAGTATTAACAAAGTGTTGGCCATGAGATTCGCTTGGAGTCAACAGACAAACTTGGAGTCACGGCGCGGCAGCAATGAGGAAGCGACGACGGAATAAATCTTCCCATCGATTGATCCGACGTCGCCGCCACCGCCGGTTATCGTCGAGACATCGCGCGAACTTGAACCTGCCTCCAGCCGCGCCAACGCGCCAAGGCCGACGCAATTTGGTGTCGCTAATGGATGAGATCAAACGGCTAACAACTCCCACAATTTGGACTTTAAAGCAAAGCGCTACAGTCCTAACTACGCGTACATAGCACCGATAGTAATCAAACACAGTTGAGTCACGTAACTTTTGTGTTTTTTATCTGATGCTGTTGAACAATTTGGTACCCAAAAATTTAAGCCGCTTATATCGTCGTTCCCGCGACGTAAGACGTCCGGCGTGTAATTCGACACGGGCTCCATTTGGCGTCGGGCTCGTTTCTAGGTCTCCGCTGACATTATCGCCTCTCAGATGTCGTTCTACAAACATTAAGCGCGTTATTTATTCGTAATCCCATGGCTCTCAAATAAATCCTTTGACAGTAATTTAAATGGAACCATTAAAGTTGACACGGTATGGAGAGATAAAGTGGACGTGGCTAGGCGGCTATGCTACGCAGGTGACATACGTGCGCCGGCGTCGCTGTTGCGAGGCGGGCGCTGTGGCCGCGGCACGGATGATCTTATGATAAAAAATATTATTTAGATATCGAGACACCTTGTTTCGCAAGGTTTTATTTATCATGTACATCTCCAAAAGTACATACAACGCTAGAGACGGAACGCAATACTGCATGGCACTTGCCGGAACAATAAACAGTGTAACTGTTGAGCGTGGAAAGCTCGTGGAAGCTGTCGGCTATTCCTAGTAACAATGCCATTGGCGCAGTAGGGCGCCGCCTGCGCGCGCGCCTCCACCGCAGCCGGCTGCGAGCTGGCTACGCTGCGGAGAGTACAGCCTACTGTGCTTTTAGCAGCGACGACACAGAGGATGATTAACGTCACACACAAGTTATGCACGGCCTCATTTACTACAAATGTTGTTTACGCCAAAACTTAAAAAAAAACTAAATTAGTCATACGATTGCATGATGACAGTTGTAAATGCGTGATGCAACCGAAGCCTTCTCTGACCTAATTCTTACTAATATTATAAATCGGAAAGTAACTCTGTCTGTCTGTTTCGCTTTCACGCAACCACTTTTTTTTAAAATGAAGATCTGAAATATTGTACAGAGATACTTTGAGCCCCGGGGAAGGAAAGAGCATAGTTTTTATCCCGGAGAATCGCGGGCAACAGCTAGTAAAATATATTTAAAACAGTATTTTCTAAACACTTTAGAGTAGGTCCCCTCATTTATAAATTGCTTGCACCGCAAATACAACATCGCAGAACCTAAGTAGTTGGCTGGTAACAACAATGACTGATATATCCAATTTTCCTGAAATGAATCTCTTCTAGATTTTCATAAGCCGCGTTTCGGCTACATTTACAGCTTCACCTACCTTAGTTTAGTATAAGTAAAAGTTAGTTTAAATGACGTTTAATGACTCTATTGAGAGCAGCTGTTACAATTAAATCACTTTGCCTGAATCGTCATATCAATGGACACGTAGGTATTGCATATTCTTTTGCAATTCATGCGGTAACTTTCATTCAATCAACGAGACCCCAAAAAGTCCAACGAGGACTTCCACGAAAGTTGGTCCGAACCAAAAATCAAAAGCAACTTTCCCTTTTGCTCGCTCACCCAGTTGCGGGCGTGCGAGCGGCGCGGGCGCAGGCCGCCGCACAACCGGCAACGGCCGTCCTTGGCCACCGACCGCTGACTCACCGGCCCCGGTCAGCGGGTCAACTGACAAATGACACGTAAATAAAGCGAAACTCACGTGTCCGCACGGATGCGCTCCGATAAGCACTGAGAATTGTGCGTGCGAAATTTTTCGCCGTATTACGACATCTGGGATACCTACATTGTAAGGTCATCCTTTCAATAAATATACAGTTAGTTAAATGTACCACCTTAGAACCCCATCGAAATAAGGTGACACACGAGTTTGAGTGACGGCGGCCTGTTAATTGCGACAGGGTTCCTATGGAGGTACATACGTGAAAACATTTCTCTTGCTGTATTACTTAGAGTGATCTCTTGACTTGACATTATTTATTTTCTTTACTTTGACTTGTTCTTTGCTACGAATGTAGTATAATTATGACAAGGAAAGCACGCCGAGCTCTTTGTTTGAGTTATTTTTGCGATTCCCTCGTTTTTCCAAATTAAATTGGCTCTGTTACGTTCGTACCTACTGTCATTATGTACGACGAGTACCTTTAACAAAGAACCCGATAGCTCATTCCGAAACCGCTTTGTTATCTGTAAATCTGTAATGCTAGTTATTCTGATTCATTACATGAATCACGATTTACGCTGTCGGCTGGATAGTGTTGTAAAGCGGTTTTGTTTAGAAAACACGGATCGACGGGACGTCTGTCTGCGGCGGGGCGTGTTTGTAAACGGCCGCGCTGCGCGGGAGTCAACTCGCGCCCATTGTTGCGCTCGCGTTGCGAATCGCGGTTGACACTAACTATTCACAATATTTGACGCATTTCCTTTCCGGTACCACTATTGGATGTTTTGTTTAGTGCCTTTCAAGGTCAAATTTGTTCACTAAACAACGTCAAACGGAACTCGTAACTTTGTAATTTCGTATACCTTAAATTTCAACAGAAGTATCAGCAATATGACACGTGGTCTAGTTGATGTCAATGTAGCTCAGTAAAACAGTGATGTCGCTCTGTCGTATAAAAACCGTTTACGGGCAATAACATTCCGCTTGCCACTCCCGCGTCAGATAAAGCTGCCGGTATCTGCTCGGATTGTAACGAGTGGCTATAAAAGTGCGCTCTGCAATCGACCCGACTCCCGACCTGCCGCGCCGCGTTGCACCGGTCCGCGTTAGAAGCCCCGTACACGGCACGATCCGTCGTTCGGACGGATATATCATCCCGCTTCCGATCTTACACATCTCACAGTCTAAACGCCGGGTCGTAACGATCGTATCGTAAGTATATGGGGCCCTTTACGACCCAGTGCGGCGACCGCCGATAGCCGCTATCGGGCGTCTGCTTCCAGCGGCCGTCAATTTCATTTCACCACTCGTTAATCTCTGGCAGCGCTCCCGAACGCAGCGGTCTGATTGAAACCAATAAAATATTCCGAGGTTTATTTGCAAAGCTATAAGGATCTTATTAAGTAGCGGTTCGATAAATAGAGCGCACGTGACCTGTTTCTCCGGAGTTTATGTGGATATCTCCTTTGAAATCTCACGTCTGTAAAAGTTTTATCGCCTCTGCGGCGGTTTATGAGTTGTTTGTAAATATGTTTTACGTTACACATCCGTGTTCGTAGCGGCGCGGCGCGTGCGGCGGGAAGTGGTCCCGCCGGCCGCGGCGCAAGCGCTGCCTAATAATAACAATTCGGTAGAGATTCAACAAAATACAACGTTTCCGCATAATTATTTGGTTATCTGAAATACTTACATATAACGGAAAGAGTAAAAAGCAATGATAAGCGCAGGTAACAAGTAAATGGGCCAAGAGACGACGCGAGGCGCGCGCTCCCTCTTCCACGCGACGCGCCAGACAACACCCACGCCACGACTACTAAAAACTTTTCACCAATAGCGCATTTGCAAATTAAACTTGGATTTTGATCTAAGCCAGGAACTTTGGTTCATATTTTAATTAGTCTTGGCTAAGAAAAATAAAACAACCTTTTCACTCCAAGTAAGAATTTTTAAATGAAACGTGTTTTTTTAATACAATCTGTTTTTGCAAACTCTACTTCTAACTAACCCGATCTGGTTTGCAAATTTTAATTATTATATTTGCATTTTGTTTTTTTTACATAGTTTAGCCTTTCTTTTGAACAAATTCTTTCTTCGCTAATCATACATCAAAATACAATGTAACTGATTCCTTAGAAAATTCTGTTGTGTTTGTTTTTTATTGACGTTCCACGATATTACAATTACGACTTTGGAGATATTATAATGTGTATATTTGAGTTAATTAAAATCCTCCACCACAGTCACTTCGTACTTATTATACCAAAATAGTCTAATGACAAAACCTAAAATAAGTAGTTCGTCTGGATGTAATGTAAATAATCAACGCCATAAATCATGGCGGCCTTGGAGACGTGTGGACGCGTAAATCCGCAGCCGGCCTTCCACGGACGGACGAGTGTGTGGATCAATGTCACGTACTCACCGTGTATCAAGTCACGAACACCAGCACGGTGCTGCACCCGATTTTAGAATACGACAAACCCATCTTCCCGTGAGTGTCGTTAAAGACGACAAAAGGACGACTGAGAGTGAGCAGCAGCGCTCTCCGTTGCCCAACTGCCAACGCCAAACTTGAACTGCATGAGGAAGGCAAGGGGATCCCAACACATTTACATTTTTTTCTTTAGATGAAGCTTTAGATTTTCATGCGACCACACCACTCGCCAAGAGTAAAATGAGACCTGTCTAACTTACGTCTCGTGACGGCCGGTTTCGCCGTGCGCGCGCGCCGCCCGCCGCTGCGGCGACGCGCAGTGGACAGTAAAAGTTAATAGCCCGCCGTCTTTTACAACACATTAAATTAATTATTATGGCTCTCTGCTTGACGACTGGTGGAAACTAGGTTAAATCTCTTGTGTTGTTATATTATTATTGACTTACATAGGTATATTGCTTGTTTTTGTATTGCTACACCTGTACGGACCGACCACTATTTCTCACGTTACGACACAGTTGAATCATCTGTCTCTGACCATATCATCATCATCTTCCTAGCGTTTTTCCCGGCATTTGCCACGCACGGCTCGGACAGTGAGCCCGGGGTCCGCTTTGACCACCGAATTATAAAGAAAGAAAATTCATATTAGTCGTTCTGAAGTCTTGTGATACTTAATCAAGTTCTCAATAAAAAAAGCAACAAAATTTTTAAAAAGCGAGCTCAATAAAAAGCTATTGGAAAATTGTATTACTCGGATGATCTTTAGGCAGAAAATGTCACGACGCTCTGTCGTAAAATAAAATCCCTTTGAACCGAAGCTTTGAACATACTCGCTTCGGAGGCAAATAGCCATTTCATTTTTGTGTCGTAAAACCTTTTGCTCATTGCTTAAGTAATGTAGTATGAATTTCTAAACGACACTGAAAATTAGAACACATAGAAAAATCCGAAAAGTAAAGCTATGGCCGGGAATCGAACCCGGGTCCTCGTCATTCCGTGACGCGTGCTATACCCCTACACCACCCATAGCAGGTGAGTAAGCCTCCGAATTTTTCTATCTGTTTCCAACTGTCACGTGACCTTGTTACTATGCGAATATTTGTCGCTAAGCGTCATCTGTTTGAATGATGTGTCTGTACGACACAATTACAAACTCCCGTGGAACATGTACTGCTCACCAGGGACGAGAGATGGCGCTGTTTTTCAAATGATAGGAAATATCAAATTAATCAAGAAATTTACTTCTTGATTTTTAATGTTTACTTTTTACGTTTTACCGTTAGAAATTTAATTTCTAAACGACACTGAAAATTAGAACACATAGAAAAATCCGAAAAGTAAAGCTATGGCCGGGAATCGAACCCGGGTCCTCGTCATTCCGTGACGCGTGCTATACCCCTACACCACCCATAGCAGGTGAGTAAGCCTCCGAATTTTTCTATCTGTTTCCAACTGTCACGTGACCTTGTTACTATGCGAATATTTGTCGCTAAGCGTCATCTGTTTGAATGATGTGTCTGTACGACACAATTACAAACTCCCGTGGAACATGTACTGCTCACCAGGGACGAGAGATGGCGCTGTTTTTCAAATGATAGGAAATATCAAATTAATCAAGAAATTTACTTCTTGATTTTTAATGTTTACTTTTTACGTTTTACCGTTAGAAATTTAATTTCTAAACGACACTGAAAATTAGAACACATAGAAAAATCCGAAAAGTAAAGCTATGGCCGGGAATCGAACCCGGGTCCTCGTCATTCCGTGACGCGTGCTATACCCCTACACCACCCATAGCAGGTGAGTAAGCCTCCGAATTTTTCTATCTGTTTCCAACTGTCACGTGACCTTGTTACTATGCGAATATTTGTCGCTAAGCGTCATCTGAAGCGTCAGCTTGATGTAGTATGAAATAAATGAATGCTGGGCATGGAAGTGAAGTTATTCTGTTACCCGGTCCGGGTCGGATCTGGTTTCTGCTCTACCGTAAAGTTCACAACCATGATAAACGTGGCCTTTACCTTTACATGGTGTTGTTACCTTAAGCTCTGTCAACCCCGTAAGGGATAAAGACATGGTTTGTATATGTATGTACTAGCTGTTGCCAGCGACTTCGTCTGCAAAGAATTCGTTTATCGCTATCCCGCGGGAACTACGCAATTTTCCGGGATAAAAAGTAGCCTATGTGCTATTCCAGACTTTTCTCTATCTATGTGCGAAATTTCATTCAGATCCGTTGGGCCGTTGTGGCGTGATTGAGTAACAAACAAACAAACATCCATCCATCCATCCATCCATCCATCCATCCATACTTTCTCATTTATAAGAGATTAGTAAGATATAAAGCTGTCTGAAATTAAACGTCGTGTCTGAAATCAATAAACTCGTGTACAATATATAATACGAGTATGTCACCATTGCTAATCGATTCGTGATTATAAAACGAAGTGCACCTCATTCGTATGTAATACGTTTGGATTTGCCTTAGTAACATAAAATCCAGGCTTCAGCTAGGATTTACAGGATCTAACACTGTAGGTACTCGCAACCTAAACCAATTAAGGATTGAAAACGGACATGTCCTGTCAATCCGGCGTTTGGCGGAGGCTGATCCGGTACAGACGTGGGCGGAGATCGGCAGCAGTGACGGTGACACTGATAATGCGTCTAGCCTCACGGGTGCCACGTAAATAAACTAACCCTAAAATAACACCCGTACTCGCTATCAAAAGTCGTCAACACAAAAAATGATAACATAATGCTGATAGATGTAGATGGGTGTACTTTGTAATTTTTCAACTCCATCGGTAATAAACGTATCACCATTACAAACGATAGATATTTAAGGTTTTTAGTGTAGGAACGAGTACAAACTATTAGGTACATACATCCTGATTATGAGAAATGAAGACAGCGCGTTCCACTGAAACTTTTGTAAGTACTTACACACTATCCATGTGTGGCATAGTGGGTAGTACTATGTCAGCAAAGTTCAATAACAAGCGCTGTGTTTAGTCTGTCTACCGTAACAATTACTTTCAAACAGATGTTCCGTAGTTTTCCAAGAACTGACCCAGAACCAGAAAACTTGTTTAATTTGGCATCTGTGTGGTAAATAGCAAAGATTGGCGAGTTCCGATGAATCGATTCAGCTTCGCCTTTGATACTTTGCGACTATAAACATTACATCGTTCTATCGCGATCTAGACTTCGCCTAAACGTAAACACGATGTAGTGTTACATATTTTCCCGGATTATTTACTTCAGACCAAATATAAAGTAAATACGTAAAAGGAAAGACTGGTTCTGTAAACTGCAATATAGGTAAGGTCGCTTTAAACTACGCTTCGGCGTTTGCACACATAGCAGCACGCATTCAAGTGCAACTAAACTATAAAACTAGTTGAGCTACACACATATAAGGCGAAGTGCAGTATAAACAGTAGGCTTATTGTCTAACTCGCTCGCAATCGCTATCGTGTTCATTTTGATTATTTTTTTTCGTGTTTTTTTGTATGGGCTGACAATTGGCATTGGAATCAGCTAGCTGTCATATTCATACAAGAACCTCAGTTTGATGTTAACTGAACTCAGTTGCATTTTACTCAGTCCGAGTATTTTACCCTGTTATTTTTTAAGATTTACTAGTACCCCGACGACCTCTTATTACGTAAGTAAAAGTTATGAGCACGACACAATTCACTCGTTCCTACGATGTTAAAGAGTTGAATTGCGTCGGGGTCAAACGCCAAAGGGATTTATCGAGGATTGTGAAGAAATAACAACATTTATTTGCGTTAAATCGTTTTAAAATGAAGCTGAGCATGATAACGGTCCGGTGTTATGGTGCCGCGCGCTTGTGGGCCGAATGTCACGGACTCGTCACGCCGCGCGGCTCCTCTGCACACGGCTGACAATTCCGTAACAGTTCCACTCCTAAACGAGTTAGTAACGAAAACTACAATCTTTCACATTTCTAATGAATCTTGGGTTTCGCAATAATTCATAATGAATGGGCTTCGATGTCCGAGAGCTGGTACATTTTACGAGAAGAAATTCGAGACAGCGTAAAAAAATTCACGCCCTTTATGCTGTATCCCAACACAAGCACGCAGACCTGACTGAATGAGACTTTATTACCTAACGTTCTCGATCACCCGGCTGGTAGATCTACCACAAAAATATCTACGCTAGTTTTTGTTAATATAAGTATGTAGGTAGGTATGTATTTTAATACCAATATTCTTCAACCAAATCTACGCTTGTGTTTTTACTTAGCAATCACAAGTTTTTACCCTGCCTTTTAATACACACTCAAATATGTTTGCGAGCTCTCGGACTATGAGTAGGTAAAATACCTACTTCAGTAAAGCAAGCCGAAAGAATCATAGTGGCTGAGGGCGGGCGGACGACGAAAGCAGAACGGCTTATCGTCGAACTTCGACTGCTCCTAGCACAATGGCCGAACCAAGTTTTCGCATTAAATGGGCGATGTTCGAGTTAGTTTTATTACTTAAATGGCGAGCAATTGTAGTTTCACTACGAGTGGGCCTTTGTCGGGCCGCCGTGCTGACGAGCACAGGCTCATCTTGACTTACTTTTACATGGGTTATAATTATGTTTTGAGTCAATAAGGGATTGTTTTACTAGGTACCTAATTAAAATAAATAGGAGCCACTTTAATTTCACCGGTTAACTTCAAATATGTAGATTTATCGAACTAATATTATAAATGCGAAAGTATGGATGGATGGATGGATGGATGTTTGTTTGTTTGTTACTCAATCACGCCAGAACGGCCCAACGGATCTGGATGAAATTCGACACATAGATAGAGAAAAGTCTGGAATAGCACATAGGCTACTTTTTATCCCGGAAAATTGCGTAGTTCCCGAGGGATAGCGATAAACGAATTCTTTGCAGACGAAGTCGCTGGCAACAGCTAGTAATTTATAATTTTTATAATTGTTTCAATTAAGGTTTTATTGATACATTAGAATACTCCTGAATCTATTCAATGTGTTCAGGTAAAAGAGCGTTTTAAAAAAAGTGTGCCCTTACTTTAATTAAAAAAAAAAGGAATTTTGGTTCTTCCTGAATGCATTTTTCTTTTTTGTAAAGATTTTTTCTTTGTGTCCCTTATTTTTTGCAGTTTTGCAACATTTATTTCATACGGGTGGTAGGGCCTTGTGCAAGGTCCGTCCGGATCGCTACCACCATCTTACTCGCTAATCCTGCCGCTAAGCAGCAGTGCTTGCACTGCTGTGTTCCGGTGTGGTGAGTAAGACAGCCGGGGAAATTACGAGCACAAAAGGCATTTCATCTTAGCCCTCTAGGTTGGCA
The DNA here is from genome assembly GCA_963854515.1 of Pandemis heparana. Taxonomy (NCBI): domain Eukaryota; kingdom Metazoa; phylum Arthropoda; class Insecta; order Lepidoptera; family Tortricidae; genus Pandemis; species Pandemis heparana. The sequence continues at coordinate 17,778,968 of OY978009.1, forward strand.
ACACATTGGGATCCCTCCGGGGTTGCGGGTGTCTATGGGCAGTGGTGATCACTTACCATCAGGTAACCCACTTGCTCGTTTGCCTTCTTATTCATATAAAAAAAAACGATTTATATGTGTTGCCACAAAACTGACCCAAACAAAACAGGGAAGGAAATTTGAGGGTTTCTTTGCAAATTGAACGATGCTAGTGATTCTGATTCAGAAAATCCAAAACTGTTAATTTTAGAACAAAGATAAAAGGTACACTTTTTAAATTAATGACTCTTTATTGAATAATACAGAAAAATATATCCTATTTACTTAATATTGAATTGGAATCGCACGTGGCCCTGATATTTGCCAAACCATGGAAACGGTTAGCGGTAAGTACTCGTAAATATGAATGTGATTTAGAACTAGTACTCAATCCAAATTGTCCACGACGGGGAGTGACGAGGATGGATCTAGTTAACTAGCTAAACCGTGCCAAGAGACCGTTGCGATTCCTTAGATGTTGGAGATAAATGTGTTAGGAATGATTGAGCGGCGCACGCGGAAGCGCGACGTGCGCCCGCGCAGCCCTGTTGGTGCTAAATATTACTTGCCTGGCTAAAATTACTATTCCAGACTGTGTGTATGCTCACTGAGAGATATTCTATAGCACGATCTTGAAATTGAGTCATAGTCGATGCAGTTTTTTATCAGAGTTAAAATTGATAAATGGAATGACTTTGCTAAAGGTACAAAACACAAATGAATAAAATTAATAAATAGTGTAGCGCCAACTCTACAAAAGTCGTTTACGCGTTACAATTTATATAATGTACGACATTGACTTACGATAAACAACTAGACTCACAATCGCAAACCAAAGTGCCTCAAGAAACGTCCGAGCGGCGTTGTCTATGTATTGTGTGTGTCAACACATCAACTTACACAGATAACATTAACATATTCGTTCAAATTAACACCTTATTTCGTGGCAGTAATGTTTAATGTCAATTTCATACGATCGTGAGAAGTAATAATACGACCCCACGCGCTGGAAACCTGTCTGTATCTTGTTCTCAAGCGTTTGAGATTACGGTGCGAAAGAGACATGTACATTGTTATCGAATCGCGGTCGAAACACGACTGAACCAAAACTCTGCACAATAGACGCGTCGTGCAGACTTTTGCTTCCGACAGTTTTTGAGCGTGTTTGGGAGTCTATTTGTTTATCGTAAGTCAATGATGTACGAGTAAATTTTCAAAGCTGAAGCACCGAACCGTGCCCGATCATGCTAACTAGAAACTGAAACATCTAGATGCAATGCCTTTTTTGCAAAACTTGCATATTTCGTAACAAAGAATTCACTTTATACTTTTTTTTTGCGAAATCAGACCTTTCCGGATGTTTGTTGCTAACATCTACTCAGCTTTAAATTTACGACTCGTTTATCGAATATACGTACCTATGCCCGCCAGACCTATTCCCTCGATCCGCGCTTTCTTTTTTATTACATTACGTGGAGGGAAAAAAGTTAATGGCGTATTGCTCAAAGATATACGTTTCATACAAACGTGCACGTGCAGTTTATAGATATTGACCAATTAATAATTAACATGAAAACATGTTGGTCCATAAGCATTGTAAACAAACAAAGTGACACGAATAGATTTGACTCCCAAAAGACACGCATCACGCGGGGCACAAACTTAGCACTCGTGATTAGCGCAGCTGCGGCTACCCGCCGCACATCCATCTTCATATCTCGTGTCGCAGCCTCCATCCCCCTCCACTGCCAGCAGCCACTTCTCATTAGCAGAGTAAATCAAATTACTTAATTTCTATAAATAGGTCAAACGTGATTCTTTAGAAAACGTAGAAGCAAAAGCTTAATTGATTGACAGCGCAAGTTGGAAAATACTGAAAATAATATCAGGTAATTCTGCGACAACCTTCACGGTTATTAATGTAAAGGTGAATTTTTTCCTTTGCTCGTGGAAGGGAATTTTATCGGGGCATCGGCGCGCCGTATTGTTCGCGGCAAGCGGAGCAACGCCGCCAGCGCCGGCGCAGCAGCCACACGCGCTGATAAACAACAAAGAACATTGTTCGTATCGCAGCCTGTTAATAGGAAACGCATTAGGGACTACCGAGTGCTCATTGCTACCATTGCTACACGCGTACAGTCGAGGACATAAATATCGATACAGCCATCATGTCAAATATATAATGTCACCGAGCTTATTGTCTGTGGCATAAAGGTGTACAGATATTGTTGATTTCTTGGTAACATACATATATTTATGCCCTTGACTGTACAGCAGTGGCGTAGCGTCCATAGAGCTCGATTCCCACCGGCTTGCCTATTTTAAGGCATATGGGCAATTTATTTATTGTGCAGAATTAGAGGAAAAGGCTAATTAAGTTCCCTTCGGCTTGCCTTTTGATATACTTGACGCCACGCCACTTCTGTACAGTTGTAATCGTTACATCGGGTGCTGCTCAGGTGCTTATTAAAATATTACACGACCGCCTTATCAAAAACGTAAGCGCGTGTTCAAATATTTTTGATCATCTAGACAGCTCCCTGCTCTCCGCAAACCATGCTTATTAACCGACACGACAAAAGACCAAGCATTGTTTTATTGGTATGGGTTCAAAGTGTTGACATTAGGCACTCATAGAGGCTAACGCGAGTATTGGCCGTGTTGACATTCAGCTGTTTGCTCATGCACTAGAACTGACGTCAAACTTCTCTCTCGTGACGTCACGCATCCAATGAGTGCACATTTAACTATAAACGCCGATGATTAGTGTTCGATCAATGCCGACACTCTGGCAGTTATAAATAACTAATGCCTCCACCGCTTATGCGGCGTGTGATGTTCGCGCCATGAATATTGAATTTGAACCGTTCCTTTTAAAACCCCTAATTCTTTTTTACATTATTTAGCTTCCAATGTAAAACATTGAGCCGAAGTGGAGCTGTAAAATCAAGCAACTGTTTCTAAGCGAATATTCACAAAAAGTTGTCGAGGAACTAACAAATGGTTTCCATTCCTGGCGGAGTATTTGCGGACACAACGACCGCCATGGTTGGAGACTAATGGCATGCCATTACTACTCAAAGGTAAATTAAATGTGCACTTTAAAGGAACGAAGCCGACTATAATGTACTTTAGACGTATACAATAGATATACAATAATCTGCCTTTCGGATCGGAAACCCGCCTACCCTTTATTCTTCGCAGCAGCTGATTCATGCGCAATGGATACGGAATTTAGCATTTTGATTTACTCTAAGATTGCCTTGAGTATAAAGGGCTGTTGATTTTTCGAAAGCGCGTAAAGTAACGAAGTTCAGTGAGCGGGTGCAAAGGTCGGGCCGAAGCTTGTTGTTGTAGCGATCGCAGCGGATCCACTCGGGGGACGGTTTGCCACAACAACACACCCAACCTCGCCTACTTTATACAAGGTAAATGGATTCCTGTAGGCGATATAGTGTTACGTGACGGTACAGTTGACCTGTCTTGCGACAAAAACCTGTATTCGTGGCGACATGTAAATATTCTTACCTGTTTTGTTGCAGGTCGCATTGTCATTGTCACTATATTTTTCTCATAATGTTAGTTAAGTGCAACGATTTGGTAATCAGGAATCTCAACGCAAAGAGGTGATGTCAAGAGCATTCCACTAACAATTTTACTGTCGATATTGGAACTGACGTGCGAGCTGGCTGCTCACTGGTCATTACCATACCCAAGTAGTTTTTAAAGACTCGGTACTTAATGGTTTTAAGTGTAGGCATTAGGCAATCACCATATTTAAGGCCAGATTCAAAATAGTGCTCTAATCTGCTGTTTTAGTGAATAACACCAGCAAACAGACAGGTCTCGGTCGAGTCGTGTTGGCTGCGGAGTAAGCCGGTGCCGTATTCTGTTGCGACTAATTGAATCTCGAACGGCGGAGATAAATCTCTTATCCGAGGCCGCGCTCTAAACAAAAGGAAATTTTAATCAAGCACCTCCAACAACGCCGCGCTGAGAATTAATTATTCGACAACCGACGACAAGAAATCAACTTATATATTACTTTATTTGATGTTTACTTCTTTGCCGTGGCAATATTGTTAAGTAGTACCTAGGTAATGTAAATTGACATTTTAATAAATAAAACTAAATCTCAATTTGGATTTTATTAAGATAAGAAAAACTCAAGACTTAAAATAAAGCCTCTAGATAGATAGATTAATTTGTCACCTTTTTAAAAATACAATAACTTTAAATGTCAAACATAAGTAATTCACAAAAGGATCGTCAATTGCAATACAAAAAAGAAATAATAATAATAATTGAAATAAACTTAAAACAAAATAACAACAAACAAACACAGGTCTAAGCACAGGTCTCCACCTGTCTCCATACACGCCCGCACATGAGTCGTCAGATTGGAGGCATGCCATCCGGAGATTCCGGAGAAAGCTACCATCGCATGCGTCCGTGAAATAACCAACAAAATGGGAACAATGAACCGATTTTTTACGGCTAGCTGTTCACCATGAGAAAGCATTATTCCTTCTGTGAGTACTCAAATTTCTAATCATTTAACCGTGCTTTGGGACATTATTTAAACAATTCATTGATTGATTGATTTTCTAACTCGACTTGTAAATATTCACGGGAAAAACTATGCTGAAGTTCAGTTCATCAAGTTTCATGGTGAAAGTATGCTGAAGTCACTCACAAGCTCCATAAACTATCTATAGACCAAAATAACCCGGCGAGGCATCGCTCCGTTCTGAGTGAAAGAAAAAAATAATCGAGTCGTAGATACAGGCTCAAGTACAATATTGTGTCTGAAATCCATTAAGAGTGCAATCTCATCAGCAGGTGCAGCAGAGTCCAACTAATAGTCAGATAAATGTAGCTCGAATGCAATTAGTGCGGCAGCCGCGACGAGCGCGCGCTGGCGACAAATCGCTGCACCGCGCCGTCATTAGGTACCCTGCGCCCGCGCACCGCACGGCGCAATGCACCCGCCTAGCGGGACCACCCTACCGCATCTACACGCATAAGCTTGGTGATATATGACGAGCACTGCTGCATGCAAGGATGGCTGTCTTTGACTGCATTTGAAAGTCTTCATAGGAGTGCAGCATTGGTTATCGTGTAAACCGGTATCGCCGCATATACCGTCCCGGTAAAAGGTCTCGTTTAGGGAAGGAATGATACATGCCCATTACGAGTCTATTATAGCCGCTCTAATGGTACGGTACGGTATCGATAACGGGCGCTGGTCAAAGATCCCGGCTCGTGCTCCCGCGCACGCGACGCACCGCGCCTGTCGTCAGGTAATCACTCAGCTCGCAGCCAACTTAATCAGGATTTCGAATATAACTAAGCTGAATAAAGCCACTTAATTTACAATTATTGTAATTAAGATTGGTATTAAAGTTCTTAAATATTCGTATCTTAATTAATGGTCACTGAGAAGAAAATTAAGTTTTTGATTACACAATCTCACTGTGAAACGAATTAGAAATAGCAGAATCAATTCGTTTTTCAAAACTGTCGATTGTTTGACATCAGATCTGTTGCTGTAATGGGTTTCTTTGAGCGACGAATTATGTAATTATTGTTAGTGTTTGCGCGGAGCTCTACGCCGACGCAACCGACGCTGATTATCATTATGTAATCTATTCTATTATTTATAATTACTTTACTTTTCATCAATTCTATAATTGGTTTTTTAAATGCCATTATTTTTATCCCATTTTTTTCAATCGGTTGAAGATGTGTCTTGTAAGTAACAAGTGTATATAGCGCCGCAGTATGAAGAAAGTGCGCCGCAGCTGCAGCCCGAGGCGGCCCTTCCGCGGTCTATTATTGTGCAGCGCGCGGCGGCTGACACCTGACCCCGTTCGGCGTGTCTGTGAGATAGCACAAACGGCGCACTCCACTCATCATCTCGCTTTGTTTAATCTCCTTGGGGGGCACCACCTCGTTATCACTAGATAAGCTCACATTATCAGTCACGGGGGGCTCACGGCGCGCATTAAGCTGTGAACTAGCTGCAAAGCTCTCCGACGTAATCCTAGGGCTCATATTTTATTACGCGCCTCCAGAGAGAGATGAGTTTCGTGTGCTTAGTAAATATTTAGTTCGTGAGATGAGTTGCCGCAGAACGGAGCTGTAACTGTTTAAATTTGCATAAATTCCGTTGATTTCTTTTTGTCCGATATAAGTTCATTGTTAGTCTTCAGGTGGCTCTTGTTTGGATGTTCTTTTTCTCCCCGAACGTCCCCGAGCGCAGCGTCGGTCGGTCTAATTGGCAATAAGCTAGCGGACGGCTCCAGCCCCCTAGCCTAATTAGTAAGAGTTTTTAATGGCCTAGTGGTTAGAGAACCTGACTATGAAGCTCGAGGTCCCGGGTTCGATCCCCGGTCGGGGCAGATATTTGTATGATAATACGAATGTTTTTTCTCGAGTCTTGGATGTTTAATATGTATTTAAGTATGTTTATCCGTTGTCTAGTGCCCATAATTACAAGCTTTGCTTAGTTTGGGGCTAGGTCAATTGGTGTCAATTATCCCAAGATATTTATTTAAAAACAAAATAAAGTTCATTCGAAATATTATAAACGGGATGTGAACCGCGATTAACTTTATTGAGCTCCCCGAATTCCCGATTCCCGACTGAGCAGCCAGCGTTTATGCCGTTTGTAAAAGGAGTGACGGATAAGATCTCTAAAATACTAGATAAGTACTCTGTGAGAACTATCTTCACCCCTCATAGGAAAATTTCAACAACTTCTGAGGTCCCCCAAAGACAATTTTCCCTTGGAAAAACCTGGTGTGTATAAGGTTGCTTGCAGTTGTGGTAGTTCGTACATAGATAGGGCAGACCAAACGTACGATCGCCTGTAGAATTAAAGAGCACATTACTGCAGTCAAAAATAATGACACGCGCAAATCCGCTATTGCTCAACATCTTATTGAGTCGGGAACAAATCACTAGATTGAGCTGCACAGCCCTAAGATCATTTCGACAGAACGCCACTATATATATACCGAGACTGGTGAGGAAAGCGATTGAAATCCATAAACACAAAAATTTTAATCGTGAGAATGGGTTTAAATTGTCGAATATCTGGAATCCGGTGATTTCCTTATATAATTCTCGTCCAAAATAATAAATTAATTACAATATAAATTTCGGGTGGGCGAAGTGACACTGTGAGTGTAGTGTGTTTGAATCGAGTTTCGAGTGAGAACGATTCCGATGGTAACGAGAGTGCACGCAGTCGACGCGCAAGAATGAGGGTAGACAGAGCTCGGTCTACCCTACAATAACATCCACCCGCAATTTCTTCAGTCTACCCGTGATCATGATGCATGCAACGCGTCGAAATATCGGGAGCTCAATAAAGGTAATTGCGGTTCACATCCCGTTTATAATATTTCGAATGAGCCTAATTAGTGTTTGCAGGACGCACACGCAACCTCATCAACAAATAGTCGGTCGTACGACTTCTTATAAAACAATTATATATCTTACGAACAAAGTTTTTGTTAACAAAGGCTGAGCCACAACTAGAATTCGTTTATATGAGACACAGTGGAACGATCCTGTGCCTCTGACGGGCTCGTTAAGACGGAGTTCTTGACGGTATGGAGTCGTTTTGAATCGTTTGATAGAACCTCGGCCTGTTCTCATTACGTGTATCAGTACAGTGAAAGCACACCCTTTCGTGGGCTCCAATATACAGGGTGTATCAGTTAGCCCCTAACAATAATCGACTGGGGTATATAACCATCGCTATAGAACCTAAAAAAAATATAAAAAAAATATTGGAGTAATTGTTTTTAATGTTTTCTATAGGAATGATTACAGTTAATACTACCATTCCACAGTGCCCTAAAAGCAATAGTTTTCGTGAAAGAGCATCTTTCTTCGTACCTGTCAATTGTTCGATATTCAACTGTTTGAATATCGGTGAAAATGGAACCTTGAATAAAATCATTTTGTATTGTAAACTTCCTCTTTCATCCCTTTTCTATCCTTTACTGTTCTACTCTTTAAACTTTATTAACGGTTGATTTGAACTAAATAGAAAAATATTGTCATTTTCGAATTCGGAGCTAAAGAAACTCCCGGGCGTCCCGGTCCTTGGTGCGTGAATGAAATAATAGAAACTACTGTGAAATTCGTAGTTCGTATCGTACCACCCCTCAAACTCTCATATTTATGCATGACTATTATCTTTATATTTTTCTCCTACTGAGGAGTCTTTATTTTTACTGAACATTATCTAGTTTGTAAGTTAATTTTGTAACACTGTCTTTTGAATTGTTTTTACTTTTACCTACTATAAGTGTTTGAATTTAGTTTAGCCACGTTCCACACTATAACTGAACTGTTATTAAAATGCTTGCTGTGTTTGCCTGTCATTGGGTTATCACTCTTTTGTTATATTTAACATATTGATTCTTTTTTAGTTTTATAGTGTTGTACCTGTTGGCGAACCATAGTAAATAAATAAATAATAATTAAGTAAATAAATAAAGAAACATAGGTAAGTAATTAAATAATAATAACATCACTATATTGCGGAGATAGCAAAGTAGTAGTAGCCATATCTCTCCAGGCAGATGTTTACATAAATAAAATAATTACATAATTAATTAATTATGATTAAATAATTACATAATATTATAATTGATTAATGTAAAACGAATTATTTAAGCATGGTTATCTTAATTTTATTATTAATATTATATGATTATTATATGATGTTATTTCTATAATTTGATTTTTGCTGTGACTGATTTTGTATGCCTATCGGCAAAACATAGTGTTGCTTGCCAAACTTATCCACCACTGTAATCCAGTTGTAGGTAAGTACGTATATTTACAAATAAATCACTTTGACTTTGACTTAATAAATATAAGTGAGACTGGAACGGCAGGAAACGAACTTTGAATATTTTTCTTGGGAGTAGGCCTGCACTTGCGGAGTTTTTACGGCTCGACTCGACTCGGCCGGCGCGGCGGCTGGCAGCCCACGCGCGCCTGTAAGAGGCGTGTTTAGATTTAATTTCCGTTTGTTTTCCGGCGAGGGTTGCAGACATTACTTCTGATATTTACACACTTTTTTCTGACAACTTGTGGAGGTTTGTACCTCTTTTCAATTATAGTATGAAAAACAGAGCTAGCATTACATAATTCATGTGTTATCGGCTGGAAGTAACAGGTTCGTGTGATTTTTCGGTCTCAAAATACGTCTCGTACGAACGCATTTGAGTTGAAATGTCAAAAATTATGGGAAACTCAGTTGTCAATGCGTACCCCTAGAAGGCGCTGCCAATTTGCCCAGAGTAATTGAGACGTCAACGCAGATGCGTTCGAAACATTTTTCGTGTCGAAATCTTACATCAGAGGCTCGGGTATGTCCCGCACCGAGAAGAAATACGTCAAATATGTATTATTTATTAAAGATGCAGTTGACTCACTCGACTCCTGATCTCGGCATTATGAACCGGACTCGCTTATTGCAGCTTTTTGTCTTCATCGCTAATAATTGCCCGTGGTTATAATGAATGAAATTGACCCAATCGCAGGAAGTCGCGACGTCCTGTGATATGTTTAATACGGCTTACTTAATACTAAGAGAGTTTAAATAAGGTCTTATATAGGTACATACAAAACTAGAATAGCTGAATTGACAATGCATTTACCAAATCACAATTATGAGAAATTTACTACGAGATAATGTAGTAAAGAGCTATTTAATAAATTGAAAAGAAAAAGTAGTCGTATTAATATTCTGAATGTACCGAAGGGTTGTTCAGTTCAAGAAAATGTTTCACTTTATGTGAATAAGAAGGAAAAGCGTATGTACCTACTGTCACGACAAGACACTTATCACACATGATATGCTGACGAAGGATAATATTATACAGACCAATTTGTAACAAATGATCTTATATCTTTTGTTTTGGGTGGCCGATATAAAAACTGCGCTGGACACGAATATGGAACGAACATCAGAGTTCCAGAATATTGAGACAAGTTATAGTTTTTTTTTTTTTTTTTTTTGGCTGGTCGTACTATAGCACAACGCTTGATTTACCATATCGTTTGTAGAAATTGTAACCATGCCTTACCATACTATAACATTCATCTGGATAGACGAAAGCATTAGTTAACAAATGCTGGTGTTAGAGAGCTGCGCGAGCGCAACTAGCGGCGCATTGCGCGTGCGGGGTCAAGTTCGTTACCGGTCGCGAGGAATGCCCAAAAAAGTGCCACGTCGGGTGACTCGCTCGCTTCTTGCCCCCAACCCAATCGTGACGAGACAACTCTTCCACAAGCGTAAAGCAATAATAAAAAAATGATTTTGTCTATACATCTACGCCATATATCTGTGAATGTGTGTGTGAAGTCATCAAATTCCTGAAAAACATTTACAGGCGGTTCAGTCAAACGTTCCCATTCATAGTTATGCAGAAGAATTCCCGGATTACTTCGTGAAGCTTTTAAATATAAAAAAATTAAACTACTCATTGTTTTACACTAAAGTTGGCATATAAGTGGTTGTTTGTTGACTGTTGCATGCGCCGGCGCGGCGTCGCGTGCGCCCTTCTCGCGGCTCACGGCGTGTGCCGGTGTCTATTACAACTCCATCACTAATATATCATTGCTCCATCAACGCCGACCCACTTCGCAGCCGCCGTCAATAGCCTCGCTGTAACATGCCAACAGTCTTGCTTATTTTAGAAAGGTGCAGGTCGAAGTTACAGCCTCATATATTATGTAGGTAGAGTAGTAATCGTGAAACCTTATATCCGAAAGTCTGTTTTAACTCACTTTGCCTACGCGTTCAATACACCGGAAATCGAATTAGTCGAAGCTTTAGCGAGCTACACAAAGTGTACCGTTAAGACGCCAACGTAAAATTTTATCTTAGATATACTCGTAAATTACATTTGCTGAACCTTTTTCTCTTTATAGCCCAGAGTTGAATATACTTTTGGCATCGTGTGGATATCAAAGTGCAAGAACCCCTGAGCAAATACACATTTATTATCGCTGTTAATCCAGCGTTAAGATGAAAGATGGAGTTTAAGTTGTCGTCGGTGGAGTCGTCGCCCGCTGACGTCACGGTCGGAGCGGTGCTGACGTCACGCGCGGTGGCCGTCGCCGCCGCCGCCGCTGCTGCTCGTTATTACAAGTTACGACACATTCGGGAAATTTGGGGCCACTCGCTCCGAGATGCGTAATTTTAATAGTTAACGGTTGAATAAAACACCGCCACGACGTGGGAGTAGGTACACGATATGTACGTTGCTAACAAATTATGTGAGTAACTAGACACCATTTTACAATTTACAACGATTTCTTACACGTTACGTGTTTCGCAGAAAAACCATTAATTGAGTAAATTTTGATTACTTACGCAAATTCGGTGGGAAACATTAAAAGTTTCAACGCAAGGAACAAAGCGAGCTCAATAAGCTTTTCAAAGGCTCAAGTAATTTCATGACAAAATTACGGTGATTGCGTCGGGCGTTGTAAAGTTTGTAACTTTTTTAATTCAAGAGAGACGAAATCTGTTCCCAGTGTCCCCGCGGGAGCGCCAGCCGCATCGCTACGGGCAGCTCTTATACTCCTCCAGCTCCAGCAATCTTTCAGATAAACTCGAATCATTTGATGCCGCCACTGAATTATCTCTAGCAACACTTCCGAAAAAAGTAATTTTCCTAAGCTCGTTATCTCGCAAGTTTTGGGTTAATAAATGTCAATCCTAATGTGGTATAATCGGGCCCGCGTGAGCTGGGTCGAGGTTTATCACGCCTCGTTCGTATTGTCCCGACCGAGTTAGCAACAACTTCTGTTAGGTAGCCTATAAAACTAATAAAATTGGTGGAAAGTAAGCAAAAATAATAAACATTACTGTCATTATTAGAAATCGAACATGTATTTATCTTTTCATGCCAGTACCTAGCTAAAAAGTGAACAATAAAAACATGGCTTCAGTCGCGTGCAAGTGTTTGTCTCTTGTTTTATTTAGCTTATTAAGGCACCTTAATCGGACCAAGTCTGAAGGAACTCTTTCCGCAATTTTTTGCGGATATTATGTCTTGCAAGCGACTTTTTTAAGCCCCCCCTTCCAGAGCAAAACTCGATGTAAAAGTATGTATAATATAATACGGTGGACCTGCGTTAATTACAGATTAAACTTCCAACTGGCCTCACTCGATATTCTATCATGACGTGGAATATTTCCGTTTTCATTTCGGCAACCGGTTGGAAGTGTCGGAATTATAATAGGTGCTCAACTAGAGGAAGTTCATTCTCCTCTAAAGGAGATTAAACGAAGCTTTCACGCGCGATAAGCCGCTTGCGCAGGGAGCATTACCCCATTAGTAAACAACTCGAAACTTTTCGAGCCTCAGCGAAGTATCCAGCTGACCGGGATTTAAGATTCTGCCTAAATGTGGCACTTAGCGGGCGCGGACAGGCGAGGCTCAGCCGGCGGTAAGCCGCGGCCCGCAGCACCCACGCGGGACAACACACCTTATTATACATTTTGGCTTACCATGACCCCACTTCTGAGATTTAAGGAAAGATCCATAAAGAATAAGAATTACAGCCAGGAGAAACAGAACTCTGAATAGTTCCTTTGAAATATCCCTGCTAATGATCAGTGTCGCGATGATCGACTTGAGCTTGTTCGGATACATGTTTATTTGTGTCTCTATTAACTCGTCAGTGTCAACCGACGTCGATATTTACATACAGCACGATGAACACGGTAAAATTTAAAAGACAGGTTTCACTCACACTACTGAAGTTAGAAGCAGAAGTTGACAAGGCATAAACGACCAAGAAATTCCTTTAAGAAGGTAAACACCTTCTTAAAGTTTGTGTAATATTTATGCCCTCGACTGTACCTCGTTACAATAAGATGGGCAATTGATATTCCTTCTTCATAAAAAATGCCTCTTAGCATTGCACAACTGAGCAACAGTTGCAGTTCCGTATAAAATTCATTTCCTTGTTTAAAGTGTATGATTTAAAAGTCAATGAAGCGTGTTTTGCATATCGCGAGTGCAATTGTTATGGTAATCGAAGCTTTCAAGCAACGGGATGGGCGGCGCAGTTACGGTCGGTGAAACACCCCGAGATAACGAGGGGAGCCAGCACCGAGGGCGATCCCAGCGATCACTCCACTGAGTCCAACTAGACTGCAAAATCGCACCGAAACGAGTTCACGGAGTTATTGTGAAGTGAAGCAAATACTGAAAACAACGAAAAGGCTGGACGCCACGCGACAAGGTGGCGCGGCGCTCACGCCTCGCAGGGCCCGTAACGCGGGACGACTACCAAGACAAACGACGTCTACAAATTGTATTAATTTAAATTTCCCTTCGTATTCGTGATTTTTCGCCTCACAGACTCACACAAATCAACTCTTAAATTGAAGGGAAAAACCAGCCGGCGCGCCGCGTCGAGCGTGCTCTTGCACTGAAAACCTAATCACTTATAATTCCAGTCACCTTTGACTGTGCCTTTGAGCTCGAATAATGGTGTTCCATTCCTCGCAACGCTTTTGTTTCGGCATACGCCTTTCAAATCCTTTTACGCATTTCGTAGTCTACGTGGATCAGGGATCGGGGCGGCGCCGAAACCTAATTATTTAGAACGTAACGCGGCGCTAAACCTGCGGCCCGCTGCGAACACAGCCATCAATACCCCAACTAATCCTTTTTCATTGGATATGCTATGGTTTATATTAACATTTTTTGTTCATTCTATTCTCTTTATTATTATTTATTCCTTCTTCACCTACCACTAATAGTACTACAGTGCTTCTATTTTCTTAATGTAGTTCGGAAATCTTCGTTTTTCATGTTACTGACGACTAGTCATATGAAAAAAAAATACAACTGAATTACAATTAAGAAAATAGAGAAGCACGTATTACAGAATGATTTTAAATGCCGTAATAAACGTTACGATTAATGTTTCGTCAGCCGAAATGATAACGTTTGCTTTCCGAATGGGTCCTGTGATTCTCGATCAAACTCTTTATAAAACCAAAACGGAGGGTCCCTAAGGAACCTGATTATAATAAGAGAATAAATTGATTGAAAGCTGTGTTTATTGCGTGCCAGCGCTGCGCCGCCACATTTACATCTGATGAGGGTGCTTTATTCCGTGTGTGGGAACCGGGAGATGGCACAGTGGGGATTAAGCGAGTGTGTGCGTGTGTGCCAGTTGATTGTGCAGTTTAGCCAGCCGCCATGGATGCCTTGCCGTTGCCCACACACACGGCGCCGGATTACACTAATCTCAGCGCGCAGCGGCAACAGCCGCAGTCATTCTGCCGCATCTCATTATAGGTATCAAAACGATTGACATGAAATTGAAAACGGGCGTTGTTTTATTTATTTACTCGCATTAGTATTTAACAATTAAATTAATATAAGTAAAAAGAAAAGGATAACCAACTTAAAGTTATACCAAATCAACTTTAAACTTTTTGTTATAAGAAAAATTGTTACAATATGTGTATAGGCCTATATAATAAGTTACCTGACGAAATTAAATTAGAACATAAGAAATCTTTAAAAATAAGCTGACTAAATGGCTTCATCACCAATGTTATTACGGCATTAAGGAATATTTGACGCAACAATAATTAATATATATTGTATATATCGAAGAGAGCAATGTAAAGTGTCAAGACCCGACCAAATCGTGTGTTTAACGTGGGCAAAAAGGGAATTCGGACATTAATGAAACTGTGGAAAATTGTCGGAAGTCTACTATTGTAGCAAACTCAACACCGAAACATTATTAAAAATTTCCACTGCAACTTAGGTAACGTCAATATCACAATAATCCACAGTAACGAAAAGAAAAGCCTAGTTTTCAATTAAGAAACGCGGGGCAGTTCCCGAGGTCACTGTCTGCGCGTCCATTTCTTTTTATACTAACAAATGACAGTCGTTTTCCCGCGCAACAACCTCAGACCCTGTCTAGCGCGCCGCATATGGCAACACTGGCGTTTCACATGTACTATTGCCAATCTGGATGGATTCACAACGAAGCTCCTGTATGAACCAATGTTCATTATCCGACATATATATATTTTCAATTTACCTATTCTAATTTTGTTCCATAATTTGCACACTTGCTTGCAGGTTGAATACACTTGCCCTGACATAATATCTAAGACCTGTAACAAACCGTATTCTTGCAAATAAATATTTAGGTACCTACTTTCTTTCTTTTCTTTCTTTCAAAAAAAAATACTCAGTTAGGTTACCTACCAACTATATACGTTGGAAGACAGACACATTGTTCATATGTATTATTCTCATCATTGCTAACACATACAACTTTGCATTAACACGTACGACATTTGCATGTTGGCATTTGTTTATGAACATGAGTTTACATGATTAAAACCTCGTTGCGGAGGCGCCGGCGGAATTTTTACTTATTTATTCATGTACTTACTTATATCTACTTAGGTAAATTATATGTAACTTATCACGAACCCGCTAAAAGCGGCGACACCTTTACGGGAATTGATATGGTAACAAATAATTTTGACTGAACTTCTCAGAAATACGAATTACGTTAATTAGTACCTTTTGTTCTACTTATATGACGCTATTTGCTTTACTGTATTGATTAGGTACTTATTTACGAATAAAACCGGTTACACAATTTGAGTTCTTTTATTATATCCTGAGACGTTAATTATTACTACTTAAAATGCGTTTTTTTTAAACAAATGTCTTACCATCATCATCACCATCCTATACCTATACGTCCCACTGATGGGCACAGGCCTCCTCTCAGAATGAGAGCGCTTGGGCTATGGCCTAACTATAGTTCCCACGCGGGCCCAGTCTTAGAAAAAGTATATTTTAAATAACACAAGCTTCTTCATGTTGGAAACAAGCTTCTTTTTCTCACTTGCAAACGTGTCAATTCAAAAACTGAAAGTGTATGTAAATTTTACACTTTACGAGTATATTATAGATTTAGTGATTCAATTTAGTACTGTCAAAATGTATGGAATTGTCAAACTTTATGCCGGATTTGTCTTTTCCAGCAAATACAAAGGGGCCGTTCGTGTTTGAAGTTTAGAACCTACCTATTTTTATAATATGTAGAAACGTCAAGTTAAATAAAAGTTTGCGGTGCAATGTTTTGAGCGCAATTAAGTTTACTTTTAGTTAGTACTCCAGAGTCATTCATCTAATGAAGAGAGCGAGCTTAAAAAAATAATAATGAAAACATTTGTATGCCAGCCGCATCACGATTATCTCAAGTATCGCAGCCGCGTACAGCGAGGGTGCTTCAATAATTAATAGTTTGTATGCAAATGAGCGCAGGGAGTGCAGCGAGAGCGGGAATCAGCGGGAATTCAATATAATATCATCTTTCAAATTACCTACATTAGAAATTGCGATGGAACATTATATCCAAACAAAAACCAAAGAGAAATATCAGATATATAGAAATATCAGCTTAGATGTTAATTTGTAACATTGCGCTAAAATTAATGCGAAGTGGGAACAGAACAGCGCTTAATATATTAAAAACCCAAATGCCTCGAACTTTCCTTGAAAAGTCCCGGTCGTAAAATTACTTCCAGAAGCGACTGTTTTATCGACATCGTTAAATTTGACAGGAATGCTTTTAGTCGAGTCCGTATATTGTGGAGGCCTTGCCTGCGGCCGCTCGCGCTAATTGCCTTGAAAGTTATCGCCACCGCGGCGCGATCGGACAGCGTGACGGGTGAGATCCTGCTGGATATCAAATCAAACTAATATGCCAGTAGCCTTAATTGTGGCATGTATAGTTAAAACGCGTCCCACGCTGCCAGCTAAAATTTGTCGAGCAGTGTTTACGAAGGCCGCTTCACAGTGAGCGAGGGTGCAATCTGTTCCTTTATTCAGCAACCCCTGCCGCTCGTTTGAGGGCGCTTCTGGATGGAACCGCTGTTCGCGGCGCACTTATTATTCACTAAACGACCTGTAACTTCAATTGCCACTTAACAACTTCAATGAGCAAAGTTTAGATGATTATGCAGCGGCGCCGCCGTCGCTGGCTTAGCGGGTTGGGTCAACAGCGCGGAGACCGTCGCTGCGACACTGACATCGCTTTGCTGATGTGTATGGTATTTAGCCAATATTTCAATAATATAATATTTCAATAGTATAATTTCAATTTCAAACAAATATATTGATATTTGTTTGAAATTGAAATTATAAGATGCCTTTAGGTTGGTAAGCATTATAATGTTGTCTAGTGCATGAGGTATCAATATCTTCGGCGTGGGGAGCGCGGCGGGCGATCAATTTGCGGGCCATTTGTCTGGCACTGAGCGGCAAATAACTCGGAAAACTCAATCAAGACGGCGACTTTCCCGGAGCCGGCGCCATTAGTCGCCGGCCCGGCCTCTTGTTGGGGAAGCTCCACTTGACTCACAGTAGATAATTCTACTGACATCCATTGCAACAGCTTGTCAGTCCGTCCACTTAATTCTATTACCCTGGATACAAACGTAAAGCTTCCCGCTCATTCATTAAAACCTTCATCATACGAGTATCATCAAAAATCATTTGAGCGCCAGATCCTCTCTATACATTAAATCGCGGTAACTAACATCTAACTATGGCTATTGCTTTTTTAAAATCTGCAATAAAAAAACTAACCCGGGGTTCAATGGTTACATATTTCCATTAATAAGTACATTAATTGAATGCACTCGACGTAAAGTAGTATACGTTTGTCCCACACCCCTGTGCGCCCGCCGCCGCGCTCGCTCGCTTGATAGAGTTACTGCAGAGTAAGGGTCGTTTTGAACTAACTCGATAAGGACTCGCTTTCGCTGCACTCTCTCAAGCCTCGACGACAGTACACTGACCCTTAACTCGACAGGATTCAATCAACAATTTGATCGACGATTATTTAGAACCGTGTACGTAAGAACCCAGTATTATTTTATCAGAGAAACGATAAATCGTCGACACCAATGAATAAGTAAGCAGTTGTAGTCTTAATTCCGTCGGCGTAAAGTGCAAGGAGGCGAGCAGCAAGGGGCGGTTGCCCTGCGAGAGCCGCTCTCCGCGCCCGCAGCTGCACGGCGCGAGAAAGCTGCATCAATGCACAAATAGCACAATGCTCCGGTATAGTTACTGTAGGGAATTGCATCGAGAGACTTCTCGGCTATTTCAATATGAAAAGACGCCGAGGAAGTGTCGTTTAAGAAAGAAATGCTTTTAACTTAACAATATGACAGATGCGTTTTATGCACAGCATTTCTTCGCAGTTTGAATTTTCACCGATAGATACTTGTTGTATTCTATAAGATAAATTGAAAACTAATTACATTATAGATCCCGAGCCGACGCTCTGAGAATGTCATGTTATGTGTCATGTCTCATGATACCGTCGCCGCAGCCACCTTGCGAGCTGGCTTCGCGTCTTAAAGCAAAAGTTTGTACTTACGTTGATTGATATGAACCAAAGGAAATTGACCTACTAGCGTAGGAGTGAGTTTCGTGTACTGAGATTTTGTTTTGTATTGTAAGTACCTATAGTAAGTCTTGTTTAAAATCAACTCCCAAGTTTTTAGAAGGAACATCGTAGATAACTTGTAACAACACAATCTAAATTCAAGCAATGTAAATGTAGATGAAAACTCTACAAAAACGAAGAAACTTTCAAAATAATTCATTCCGTAAAGTTGCAAACCTATTATTTCTGTGATACCGCTCGTGCTCGGATCGGGCCAAGGTGAGCTAGCAATAAAATATGATTAATAACAAACCGCGCATGCGGACTACTCGCTGAGTAACAGTGTAGTATCATAGTAATATCATTGTCCGGCGGCGAGCCACGCGGCAAGCATCAAACACGACTTAAGGTGTCGTAAAACAGCAGCGCCCGCCGTCAGACAACTGTTCGCCACCGACTTCGACCGCTCAGTTCACCGCCCGTACCATTCAATGGTGTAGACGCGAGCCAAGTGACTCATCTGACGAGAATTCACGCTTATACGAGACACAGGATATGAAGCACGTCGGAATATGACAGGAAGATTAAATTAGGTACAATTTTCTTTCGTTTTACTCCTCTACGTCCCGAGAGATCGCTCGCATTTGAGAATGCAGCTTCGAATAATTTTTCGCAATTTTATAACACATTATATTGCATTACACTGCATTAAGGCACACAGTGCACGCACACACTATACACGTCACCCACGTGGCTCCATGCTTTTGTCATGTAAAAACACACCTTTGTCCCAACGAACCACAAATCCTGAACGAAAGCTCATAACTCCATTGAGAGATGAGCTTAATCGTTTCACTTCCAATGAATTCATTCAGTATTCCAGTCGGGGCGGTGGGACTATTCATTCAATTTCTATTTAGATTTATTCGGCAATTACTAAAGCGAGTCGAGGAGTCATTTGTGAAATCGTGACTCGGCATTTGGTTTTATTTTAAATAAAATATACAAATACAACTACACTAGCTGTCGCCTGCTACCTCGTCTGCATCCCACGATGTCTTGTGTAATTCCGGGATAACGTAGCTTTAAGGATAGTGTAGCTTTCTAACTTAGTAGGAGAAGTTTTACAATAACCTTCGATATACTTCCTATAACATTAGTTTACTTATAGACATAAACTATGTGCATATTTTCGACAGGCTTTGGAGACTATTAATTTAACTTGAGCTTACTTTAATATACGAGACCAATTTTCGTAATGATTTTAAATCCCCGTCCCGGTGTCAGGTTAATATGTAGGTTAATCGGCGTCGCATGCATTACGGACACGGGGAGCAACCGCCTCGCTCCGCGGCTCTGCTTAATGCGATCGGCGGGCGATCAAGATTGCCGCGTCACAGCGTCACGCTGAAGCGGCACCGAGCGTGACGCGTGACCGCGCGTGCCGCGTTACGCGTGCCACGCGTCGCGGCGCAAAGGCAGCCGGTCGTTCACTCCTGCCGTCTTCGCATTCCATTCGAGCCTTAACTAATTGTTTTTGTTGTTGTACGAACATAACTGGGTGAATTTTTGAACAGGACGTTTTTTGGTAATTTGCGTGGCACGTTTTTTTTTCTTTTATTTCATATTTTGATAATAGATTATGGTAGAGATTGGAATGATGAACAAAATGCAAAAAGAGGCACTCTTCGGTCTTCAATAGTTTAGCTAAAATTCGCTGGCGAAAATATTCACGCCACACAAATTACATTGTTGCCACGCAAATTACATTTTTAATTTTAGTCTATCAATTTGCTAAATAAAACTAAACTTTTTGATTTCCCGGTTGGTTTTTATTAATAAAAACAGAAAATGACACTTTCCAAACAGATCAGTCTTATGGTTGTTAATAAAAAAAAAATTAAAAATCACACTGCGTTTCTACAGACTAATTCAATAGTCATTTTTCTCATAATTTGTTAAATATAACGTCGGGGGCTCCCTTGGGTCTTCTTCACGCGGCTGTTCGGCCATATTTCAGGCAGGTTCACAAATGACACTCGTTTATTGTCAGCATACAAGACTTTAATTTGTTAAAGCAAACAATCTTAATTAAAAACGGAATGTAGTGAGGTTAGTTGCGTTTCTCCGTATCACACCCCCGCCTACATCAGGGGCACTTAATTATTACTAACCCACCCTGATCAACCACTCTCTTTTCAGCAACTGCAATCTCTCTCTGAATCTTTCTCTTTTTTCTCTCTTATATTTTTCATAATTTTCTGCATCGTTTTTAATTTTCTGTCTCCTTTTTCTCTCCACCAACTTCTTTTTCTCGAGTCTATCCTTTTTTTGACGCATTTTTTAATAAACTGCAATACCTTAAACAGAAAAGGCATAAATCAGAAACTAAAAGCAAGTTTACTTAAACTAAACGGCAATCACAAAATAAAATTAAATATTATAGACAAGCAGTTCAAAAATAATAATTTAAAAAATACAACTTAAAATAGTAGAAAGTACTACTAATGTATTTACGTTTTTTAAATTCAAATTCAAATTTATTTATATACAGTATATTATGTACAATGCCACTGCTGAATACAAGAACTACTTATACCATTTAAGACCACTGTCTTGAATGGCATAAGCAGCTTCTGCATTCAGCAAGCAAATAATTATATAAAATAACACGGGTAGGAATTTAAAGATAACAAGTGTTTTTAACCATCATAAAATGCTCATACTATTGAAATAAGACATAAAATGTAATTTGTGTGGCGCGTTTGTAATTTGCGTGGACAAAAGTGCCACACAAATTACGCCACACAAATTACGGCAAAAGTGCATTTAATATTTTCTGTCAAAAGTATAAGCTTTAGGTAAATGACAATAGGCCTGTTCATTCTTGATGTTCTAAACTATAGAACACTTAAATAGACATATCTATAAAGTAGTTGAACATGCAATATTTACTAGCCACACAAATTACCTTATAGGCTGACCAAAAGTATCGTGTCACAAACTTACCTATTTTTAAAAATCACAGCGCAGTATACGCGTCCACTTTGCTTGGTAAACGAACGCGAACTAGCATGTCTTCGACGTAGAAACTTGAAAATATCGTTACATAGCTCAACCAGTCAGTAACCAGCACGTATTTGCGAGTCATTTAAAAACGCTAGCGCGCGGGACAAACACATTCCCATCCCTGCATTTTTAAATTACGAGTTTATTACATGTTTTTTGACGTGACAACGTCTTATAAATTGGTTTGCCGGGTGACACTTCAAGAAACTGCGTTACGCTCCGCTCACGTTATGCGCTCACAATGAGAGCGAGTGAGAGGCACGCGGGCATGGTTAGCCCGCCTAAGAGCGAGAGAGACAGACATAAAAAGTGAAAGGCACGCGTCCCTTCCACTCGAGCACAGTTAGCCCGCCTAAGAGCGAGAGAGACAGAGCGAGAGAGAGAGAGTGAGAGAGATAGGCATACACACCGGTTCATGTCTTGCGCTTCTATTTCGCTTAGGCGCCTGCATACAAGTTTACACGTCCTTCTTCCTACTATACGAATGAATATTCACATTAAAATTATTTTACCACTCAAAGTCGTTGTCACGTAAAACTTTCGCCCGTATACCGACTTTACAGGCAACCAATTTTTATTCATAAATATAGACCAGGAAGAGCTCTTTAAAATGCTTTTTACAGAAATAAATTACGACCATCATAGACAAAGTTGTACTCAATTGTCTGAGCTAAACTTCGCGTGTGACATACCTCACAGCTATGTGAATCGTGAATTTTCGAACTTTCAATAATTTTTTTTGGGATTAGTAGCTCATCATCATTAATTAATGGCTTTGCCTCGTCCTAGATAATGGAAAAGAATACGATTATTTTTTTTTTTGGTACATATATGGCATAGTTTTTTTTTTCTAGCGTAGGACATCCAAAAAACACGTTTTGAAAATTCACCCAACTAAACCTCGATTCGCACAAATCATAGAGCAGAGCTTTTGGGAACATTATAAACGATGCTTCTTTTCGTTAGTCATTCTGGAGATACAAATAGGTACACATTGTACACCTACTCTGTTTAAGGGTAAACTTTGGAGCTCTTTATTGAAAAACTTTTCATCCAATATTAAAGACTTTGATAAAACTTTTCATAACATCGATCACTCTCGCCGACTCGCCTGATGTTGCCACCAGCCCTCTTACTCGCTAAGTTGATTTGCATGCAATAATCTTTGGCAGGCACATGAAGCGAGAAACTATACTGAAAGTATTGAAGGAACGAAACTCGAAACAGAACTTTCAACCCGTAACTTGCTATTATAATTTATATTGCGACTATAAGGCTGCGTCTTCCTATATTTAGGAATATGCAGCAATGTTCCCATTTAAGTTATGTGGTGTTTGTTATGATCCGTTTCTATAATAAAAACGCGTGGCTATTCAAATTAATAATCTGTATATATAAAACTGTTCCGTTACTAAGTGACTGACAGACAACGCACAGCCTAAACCACTGGACCTAGAAACTTGAAATTTGGCACACATATACCTTGAGTATCCCAGAGGAGCACTAAGAAGGGATTTTTCGAAATTCCCACGATATAGGGAATAAATGAGGCTTATATATTTTTCAGTAAAACTGTAATAACTAGACTCTTCAAATTCAGCACACATGTAGATGATCGTAACACTAAAAAACTAATTTCAGGATTTTTTGATATTCCCACGGGATAAGGAAAAAATGGGATTTATATGTTCGATTCAGAGTGACTGATTGACAACGCACAGCCTAAACCGCTGGACCTAGGAACTTGAAATTTGGCAGACGTATATCTTGAGTATTCCAAAGGAGCGCTAAGAAGGATTTTTTTTAAATTCCCACGGGATAGGAATTTAATGAGATTATTATATATTTCTCAGTACATAACTGTAATAACTAGACTTCAATTTTGGCACACCTTTAGATGATTGTAGCACTAAAACATGTTCTCCGGGAAAATGCGAAATTCCCGCGGGATAGAATAAGTGCATTCAACTTCGGGGCTGTTTCTAAAAATCTAAGTAATATAAAAGAAGAAGAAACTGACTGACTGACTGACTGACTGACATATCAGCGCACAGCCTAAACCACTGGTTCCAGAGATTCAAAATTTGGCATGTAGGTTCTTTATAAGGTCTAGGGGTGCACAAAGAAAGCATTTTTCAAAATTCGACCCCCAAAGGGGTTAAATGGGAGTCTAAAGTTTGTATGGGGAAACAAGATTAGACTATTTTATTCGAAACTTCGCAGGAGTATTCCTGACGATAAATGAGTAAACACCTCTTTCAGGTTTTTGAAAATTCAACCCCTAAAAGGGAGAAATGTGGTGACAAAGTGAAAATCAACATGGGTATTTTTTTGTACGGTTTATCGGGTCGCTGATTACGAAAACAAAAACACACGTACCTATTTTTGGAAATTTCCACGGAAACGGGAAAAAACGGGATTTATATATTCGATTTCGTGTGACCCTATCTTTTTTTTTACATAAAACCCCACGTCCACACCCGTCACCCACGTCCGTCCACCTATATACGTAACTATAATAACTAGACTCTTCAAATTTCGTACACAAGTAGGTGATTACATAACTAAGAAAGTAATTTCCACGGGATAAAGAAAAAACGGTCTACAGGATCTGGTCGTAGAAAACTGAAATTACAGAAGTATTACAGACACTACAAAAGGATTTCCCAAAATTTTGACGGAAACCAACGGGAAAAAACGGGATTTTTAATTATACTGGTCTTAGAAAGTTGAAATTTAGCATGTAGGTTGCTTGATCAGTGTAGGGAAGCATTAAGATACAATTTCCCGAAACGGGAAAACGGGACTATTCGTTTTACAAGTTGTGGAAAACTGAAATTCAGCATGTAGGTTGCTTGATGAATGTAGAGGAGCATTAAGAGACAATTTCTCGAAATTCCCACGAGAACGGGAAAAACGGGACTTTTCGTTTTACTGGTTGTAAAAAGCTGAAATTCGGCACGTAATTTGCTTGGGGAGTGTTATTTAGAGGAACATTAAGAGAGGACTTTTGAAAATTCTCACGGGAACGGGAAAAAACGGGATTTTTTGTTTTACTGGTCGTAGAAAGCTGGGATTTGCCATGTAGGTTGCTTGAATAGTGTAGGGAAGCTATAAGAGAGCATTTCCCGAAATTCTTACGGGAACGGGAAAAACGGGACTTTTCGTTTTACTGGTTGTAGAAAGCTGAAATTCGGCATGTAGATTGCTTGGAGAGTTTAGTGGAGCATTAAGAGACGACTTTCCAAAATTCCCACGGGAACGGGAAAAAACGGGATTTTTCGTTTTACAGGTCGTAGAAAGCTGAAATTTGGCAAGTGGGTTGCTTGGGGAGTGTAGGGTAGCATTAAGAGAGCATTTACCGAAATTCTTAAGGGAACGGAAAAAAAACGGGATTGAAATAGGTACTACTGGTACCTACAAGCGAGAGAAGCCGCGGGCAAAAGCTATTTGAAAATAAATGAAGTCTACGCGGACGAAGTCGCGGGCAAAAGCTAGTCCTGTATAAAGTATAAACAAACTCTTTGTTTCGAAAACGATACCGTAACCAAAAGTAGATTTTTTGGCCAAAACTGTCTGAAACCAAAAACGAACTAAGACCAAGGAAGACCCAATTTCGCGTAAGTACGAATATTTATGACGTGCTAACTTGCTGTAAGTACTTAGATGATATTTAGTAATATTTTCTTACCATAGTAAGTAGGTAGTTGTAGTTTTGTTTATATTTATGTTCCCTTTAAATAAAGCATACGTCGCTTCGGAATACGCAAAACCAGATGAAATACTAAATAAATAAACTATTTTTGACAGTCCACGACACGGCCAACGTTTAACCTACATTCGTGAACCGGACACAGCTGCCAAACCGTGAACCGTACACAAGCGAAGCAATTAGACTATGCTTTTAACAGTAGATGTCCCAACGAGTTGTAGTTACCTATGGCGATGTTTGCAGTCGGTGTTGGTCGCGCGCGGCCTCGCGGCGGCGTGGGCGCTGCCGATAAATAACGCGCCGCATTCCTGCGCCCGCGGCCGACGTCGCCGTCGCCGACGACTTATGACGGAAACATTTCTATCACCCGCTACCGCCGCTAACCGCTAACTCTAACCGGCATTCCACGTTGACAGATCTACAACGGATAAACATGCTCACAGTCGTGTTTGAAATTATTGCGAGAAAACACGACACTGCTTTAATAAATCATGTAGTAAAAAAAGTTTATTTAGTACAAGTACATTAGTGAATATAGAGACGACACCAGATTTTAACCAAACAACATGTTTAAGTATGTTTTATCTGCAGCTTGCGTACACTTGACCCTAGGATCCATAAGTAGGTATGCCGTTACACGCACACCACGGACGGACAGTTCTCTACTGATTAATAAACTAAGATATACCTGTAGGTCCACATTAAAACACAAGGTCGACACTTGATTATGGACTCCTCTTGTGGGGAAATTCCGTTGATGTTGAGAGAGCATTTACTCTACAAAAAAAATGTTTACGGGCAATTGCGAATGTTGGGTTCACTGATAGCTGCAGGCCAATTTTCAAGAAACTAAAAATTCTACCGTTGGCCTGCATGTACATAAAAAAGGCTTGTTTGATAACTCAATCACACTCACAAAATTTTGAAAGGCGAGCAGATGTTTCTGTGAGACACCAGAGAGCGCAATATAAGAATCTTCTTCGTCAGCCACCATGCCATGCGGATATGTATAGGAGAAATGCGTTCAATATGTCAATTTTAGTCTTCCGGACGAATTAAGAAAAAGTTGACATTTTGGTTGAATGAGAATTGTTTTTATAGTGTTAAGGAGTACTTAGATTTGTCAAAGTATAGTAAATAACTCGTATTTTATAAATAAATATTTAAATAGTCAATTTATAATTTTATATAATTATAATGTAATGTTTCTTTTTTTTCCTAAATAATCTTTTGTTTGTGCAACACAAGTCTGCACATAGTACGTGAAAGGCATACTTGGTTAATTCTTTGTAGTTAGGTATACTTAAGTTTTAAATTTGTAATAAATTTGCATGTTGATTCGTCGACTGAATACTGGTTCACCATAATTGTTTAATATGATCTGTATGTACGTATTCTGAGCAAATAAACTTTTTCTATTCTATTCTAATCTAAAAATTATAGGTACATATCATACAGACAGTGCGAGTAGGCACCTATTTTTAATTAGCATAAGCGTCTCTCCGGAAAGCACTTAGTCAAGTGAAGAGAGTTCTAGCGCCATCAACAAATGGGGGCGCCCGGGAACGAGGTAACTCCCACTGAACTTGAACTGAGCACTAATAGGGATGCATAGTTAAATTGGCAGAAAAACAACTCTTATAATAATTTTAAGCCTGTCCGCAGCTTATCTCAGAAACTCTCAGTACTAGTACTATAAAGCTTTGGCATGGGGTTGTAGGCATAAAAATCCTTCAATCTCATGCGCAATCGAAATGATTTTTTGATTGACGATGTGTTCACCTATAATTGGGTGGGGTGCATACGAAATAAATATCTGTAATAATTATTGAAATGTAATAATGTTATGTATGTGCTCTGTTGGTGTCCCGAATAAACGAATAAATAAATAAATAAATAAATAAATAATTTCTGCCTGTCTCCATGGTGTGGAATATCGTTGGACAGATATTTTTGTTTTTCTTGTATCAGTTCTTATTATAGTCCAGACCAGACCCCTACGTAGCGCATGGCTGGCGCGTATATACTTTTGCCCTGTTTAAGGGTGCGACCACACCGCCGCTTAAAAAACGGTGACGTTACGGAATCGCAACAAAATGTGTGAAGAAACGGTGAGAAAACGTGACGCATACGACACGTCACTGCGTAAACGCGGCGGTTTGGTCGCACCCTAATGTCATGGATTCCGCACCCGGAATTTGGTACATGTATGTTTTTTTTTTCGTCTACCTGCTCATATGTTTGTTACTTTAATCCATGAATCATTTAACAGATTTCATAAGACTAATCAAGAAGCTGTCCGTTTGACTATAAAATATCAAGTCCAGTTGAGAAGCTTATCTAATACTAGCTGTTGTCAGCGACTTCGTCTGCAAAGAATTCGTTTATCGCTATCCCGCGGGAACTACGCAATTTTCCGGGATAAAAAGTAGCCTATGTGCTGTTCCAGACTTTTCTCTATCTATGTGCCGAATTTCATCCAGATCCGTTGGGCCGTTCTGGCGTGATTGAGTAACAAACAAACATCCATCCATCCATCCATCCATCCATCCATCCATCCTTACTTTCGCAATTATAATAAATTAGCTAGATTCAAAAGTCAAAACGCGTGTGCTTGCGTGGCATGGGCGAGTATTCTTGATTTATCATCAAGTATTCTCAGTCCCCCTTATTCATAAACGCTCTATATAGGCTTCCGCTAACTTAGTAATCGTTTGTCCTTATCTGTCACTTTGACATTACCTTTCACAGATAAGGACATACGATTGCTAAGTTAGCAAGCGTTTATGAATAAGACGGTATATCTTTACGTTTAGATTATCTAATCAAATAGGAACTTCCCTCCTCTCCCCCCCTCTGTTCCCTTTCATTACAATCAAATTTAAATTCCACGAAGACGCCCAATATGGCCGACATTATGATCATTACGAATACCTGTATCGGGTGTCACAAAAGCATTATGAACGATATTTCACACGTACCCGTTGGGTTCGGTCCAACTCCCAGTGTAAAGTTTCGTGCCTTAGGTTTTTTACTCATACGAATATTTAAATGCTCTTCACGTTCCGCGTTCTTCATATTTTATGTTGTATTTAGGTATTGCATGCATTTGCTAGGCCAGGGGCAATGCTTAATTGTTTTTATGACACCCAGTATGGATGTATTTCATTTGGATAAATAATACGAAGGACTCTCTCTTCTTTGTCCTAGCCATTTCCCATTATTTGGGGTCGGCTCTCCTCGTTCTGCGGCGCCAGGACGGTCTGTCCTGGGTTGTCGAGATGTTTATTTGGGCAAGCTTTAAGTCTTTGTCCACCGTGGACCACCAGGTGGCTTGTGGGCGTCCTCTGCTTTTCCTATTATAATAAATAATACGAAGGACTCTATCAGGATTATTTCTGAAAAAGCAAATAAGTAATTAATAAATTGTATGTGGACGAAGTCACGGGAACCAGCTAGCGTCAAATGAAGTAAAGACACTTCAACCGATATCATAATTATTTATTAATCTGGCAGAGAAAAAGTAATAAAAACAAAAGCAAGTCACTTTGAACTTTTTATAGGCCCTAATGTTTATTAGTCCATAAATGTTAGCCATGTTTACATGCATCACTTTCGCCAGTGCACGCCGTTATTTGGCGACGCGCGTCGGGCCGGCTGCGCCCGCGCCGCGTCCACGTCGAGGCCGAAATTTCAGTTTCGTTCGTTGACCGCCCGCGCCTGTGACCTGTGACTCAAATCACCTGCTTTGATTGGTACTGGCTGCGGCTTCTTCTTCATGAAAGTGAAGCATATACATATATCTATGTAGGTATGCGTGGGCATCGTTGGTATATTCGCGCTTCCCGGAGCGACACTCGAGCCCGCGCCCGTTCGTCGAACCCGCGTCAGCGCAAGCGCCGGTGTCAAGTGCGCCTTCATTGTTCGACTACAACGAGCTTCTTGTTAGCCAAATGATATCAAATTATGTAGATACTGATGGGAACTATAATCAAGAAAATACTTGTTGGAGTAAACATTTCATTCGGTTGTGCAATCCATATTTTTCTTTAGAAATGGGCTGCACGTGTTTTTTGACAAATTCTTTAACTCGGCTTTACTCGATTGCAACAGCTCGGTCAATAATATAGGACGTTTGGGACTATAACTATTTATAAGGTTATAAATAAAAAATAGTTAAGACTGCGTCCTAGGTTGGTCGGCGACCTGCCGTGCCGCTGCTGTCTACGCGCGATATAATTACCGGCGGCGCACGCGGCCCGCTCCGCACCAGGCAGGCAGACGCGCCAAGAATCTCTTTACATTCTTTACATTACGCTAATTAGGAATTTGAAGCAGAAACTTGATTGAAGTACCAGACGATCCGTTGTGCTGATTCGTAACTGCCAATATTTTAACACTCCTAGACTTTAATTAATTAGCTGTTAGATGTGTGTTGATTCTCTCTAACGACGTGATCCGGCGCGGACGGACGCGCGTCCCGGCGGCGCGCGCGCCGGCCGTCAATCCGCGCGCTCGTCTGCTTTGTATTTTTATTTTGTTTCCAGACACCTCATTAGCAAACGATTCGGGCTCCGAAGATAGAGCGAAGGCCAAAATACACTTCACCCAATTGACATATTGTCGTCTCGTCTCCATCAACGTTTCATGACCATCTTACGTAACACGTTTAAAATCTACTATCATTTTTGTGGTAAACCGGCTGAAAATTACTTAACACTAAATCGCTAAACCCAAAAAAAAGATCCAAGCCCTGTACTTATAATTTAAAAAGCTCTAGATCTGTGGCATTCCCTGTGATAGAGTCATGATAGAGTATTGAGATGATGTTTGGTCTTGCGTGCCACATTCTCGTGGCCAATAATTTTTGAACAATAATATTATTAAATTGATTGAAAAAAGTTCAGAAGTACCCCCGACCAGGGGACCCGAAACCGACGATAATATATGAAGAGATTGATGAATTTGGATGAAGCGAAGAGGCTTTCAACATGAAACTACCGTGAGACTCAAACATAAAAAGTACGTGGAAAGTACGTGAAGCCATTGAAATAAGTCGGTATCCCAATTTTAATCGTGACAGCGGATGGTCGGTGCCCCCCAGTCGGAAAACTGTTTTAAATATTGACTAAACGGTGAGTGTGAGCGAACCTTTACAAAGTGACGTGATCATTGCAGTGTTGTGTGCTGCCCTACTTTGGACTATAATAAAAATGACGATAAAAATGAGGGTAGTTGTGCGCCGAGTAGCCGCGCAAGCAGAGCGTTGGCGCGCAGTGTTCGTCTCGCTGCCGCCGGGGCGAGCGCTCTCTGAATCTGATGAAGGACTACGGAATAGTCCGAAACAATTGTCGGAGTATTCCTTCGACTTTTATACGTGAATTATCCGGTTTGTTGTATGTAATTATGAAGCGAAGAGGTATGTCAGGATCGTAGCAAGTGGAACAAAGCAGCCTCTGCCTGCCCCTATGCGAAAGTATGTTATGTATGTACGGTTGACCAAAGAAGTGGTCTACCACTTTTCGTCCAACTTCCTATCAAACAAAATAGTCGCTAAAGTCGAACTTTCAAGTTGACAGCCACGTCTAATCGACATTATAATATTGTGATGTGCAAAGGATTTTGAACCTTAGGGTGGTAATAGACCACATATTTGGCTGATGGTACAGTTTATGGTACGTTTTAGCTCTACAAACATTCCCATTCCAAATCCAAGTCAAAGTACTCGATAAATAATATTCCAACCGTAAGCTCTGAGCCGGCCTGCCAACTGCGCACCGACCAGCCCTCAATAATCCCGATTGACGCTAACTTCTATTCTCCAGGCGCTTAAAGCGATATAAAGCTGGGTTCATTCGGAATAAATCGGTTTCATTACGGCCAACTTTCAGCGAACGGCTCGCCTGCTGTTTGATGCAGGGGCGAGCTCCGGCGTTAATAGGAACATACGCCACGTTTAGTGTTGAGTATAGCGGCCGCTGCGGCGAGCTCCGACATCCATCACTACCGTGTCGCAAATAACTCATACTAGCAGGCACGTTGAAGTCACGGTATAACGTGATTTTAACCCGCTCGTAAATTCGTGCTCCGGGCTGGGCGATGCTAATTGCACTACAACTACACGAAACAACGGCGCTTTATTTTTACTAACGCCTCGCAGCCTGTGACACGCAAGTTCACGTATTAATAAAACGAGCTATAAATAGCCGTCGTCGAATGCACGCAGGATATTTAAATAAGAATGTTTACGTGATTGAGACGACGTCGCCGAGCTCAGTCTCGACTCGAATATGAAAGCTCGACAGTTTTGAAAAGTTTTGATAAAAGGAATTATTTAAAATATGATCTCGTGTTTATGTTTGTGATCGCTTTCCGGTTTATTGTCTGACTGAACTCATCCCGTCTCATTGAGATTTTGATAGTCATATCGTTATACATAGTGTATTAAATTTAGTGTTGCCCAAATTCAGTCTTGGTCTTGCAGTCTTGGTCTTGTTCTTGCGTTTTTGCAAGACCAAGACCAAGAACAAGACCGCGTATTTTTAGCAAGACCAAGACCAAGACTGACCGTGCAAGACTTGAGCAAGAACAAGACATAGCCTGCAAGACTCTTGCGTCTTGCAGCTAGGACTTAGCGCTATTTCACGGAGTAGTTAGGTGTAACAGTTCGGTGTATAGGTAGGTACGCTTAGGAATTCTATGAGACGCAAAAAACTATATCAAAGAATATGAAAAACTGGACCTATGCGCATTACGACTAATACCATAAACATAGCGAATAAAAAAATATCTATTAAAATCAAACTGAGTGCATGCATAGTTATGTTTTAACCATCGGTACTTTGATAATGCGGCATCAAAGGTTTTGTACTTACTTCTCAAAGAAATTTGCCGCTTTTCGGAAGTACATGGTTATGATACACGCGCCGGCGGCTTCTTTTGAAATCTAAAACAATCGTTGCCGCCGCGCCGAAATCATAACATTTGACACTATTCATGCAAAATAATTTCGAATTTTAAGAGTACCTACAGGTGTTCCAAAGAATAAATAAGTTTCAGAGTGCTTAGAATGAAAATGAATACATTATACTGATCACGCAAGTAGTATTATGATTAGGATAAAATGGTAAGGATAGGTAGTAGATGTCATAATAATTCATTCTAGTAAGTATATATTATAATATTGATTACTTATATGGTTTTAAACTAATTACTTAGGTACTATTATTGTACATTTAGTCATTATATTTCTTAAGTTTTTACAAGAAAAAATAGCAAAAAAGTGTTCAAATATCACCCGTTTGATAAATATTGTAGCCACTTTTAAATATACTTGAAACGTGTAAAAAAATTCTACAAAACTAATAAAATAATGAACACAAAATATTTACCTTGCTACTCTGCTACTTACGTGCAAGTTAACCAAGCCTGTGCGAAATATATACGTTTTGCATGCAAGCCCTCCCACCACTACTACCACACAAAACGCACACAAATCCCACAAACTTAATTAATCCTAACACCACACAAACACTGACGCGTGTTTCGATCCCTCTACGGGATCATTCTCAAAGTTAGAGCACAACCGATGCACATGCGAACCAACGTCGTACTAATTTGTAAAACTATAAATAAACTAAATGTACCCACATTCGTATATTACCAAACTACCCTCGTTTAGGCTTAATCATCCAGATAGATCAAATTTTGCAAAACACTTATTAGAATCAAATCAGCTGTTGATTTGTGTTGTATTTTATTTTATATTCAAATAAATGATAAATCGTAAAACTCTTTTATTAAATTTCTTATAAGTTGAGGGTTCAATCTCTTTCTAGACAGATAAGTATTGTTCTTTAAAATACAGTCAAGTTATTGTAATTAATTTGTTTTTTTACATGTTTTAGCAAATGTAAGCTTATAAATCATAAATGTTTATTAAGAAACAGTTACTTCCATGGAAAACGACATATAGGTCAGTTGATTTTTCGAATTTCTTATAAAATCTTCAGTTATTTATTAATCTGCTTGATCTTTACTATGGCTATGTTAATTCAAGCTCACAATGTTCCAATTCTAATACGTTTTTCTAAGATTTAAAGTAAACTTTAATAAATAGTAATAGACTAATAGGTAATTGCAAGACTTGCAAGACTCTTGCTGCAAGACCAAGACCAAGACCAAGACTGGGAGCGCAAGACCAAGACCAAGACCAAGACCAGGTGTATTGGCGCAAGACCAAGACCAAGACTGGCTAAGTCTCGTCTTGTTCTTGCATTTGGGCAACACTAATTAAATTGCATATTAACCAACGTGTATTCAGGTATGTAAGAAATATCTGCCTGAGTAGGTGCGTAGATCTCTCACAGTGGGTGCTGCGGAGACAGGAATAATCCCAGCGATTGTTTACGTTTCAGTGAAGACGCCGCGCAGTAAGTGGCCTTTTATTTTATCAGTATTTGCACACGTTCGGAAGGACGACGAACCCGCTCGCTCCACCCACTCGAGTGAGGTAAAATATGTGTTGGAGTGTCTTTTAATTTCTGTTAACTAATCGCGCACAAAAACTTGATAAACTAAACTTCCCGCAGAGCACTACACATACTAGACATACTACACATACATAGTTAGAGCCTAAAAAATCAGGAAAATTCAGGCGACGCGACACAAAGTACGAAAGATCTAACCTACAAGTTCCGACGCAGGCAGAGTCGAAGTTGCATCGTAAAGTTACTGATGAGGATGGTTTTTAAATAGTCACGAGTAGATATTTTTATTTGAATACTACTTTCTATAAAAGACGTGAGACACTGAAATTATTTAAATAGGATACAATACACGGGACCTACACCTTTGTTTTCTGTTACGAGTGCCCCGTGGACGAGTACGGTTTACCGACTGCGGTTGCATGGCTAGACCAATACAACAAACAAGCTTAGTTCCATCCTTCTAATTAACTCAATTTATAACAGATACCGAGAAATTGTGTCATTGGAGATGACAGGCTCACGGGGCCTCGCCACCCCTCGCTCCCCCGCCCGTGAGAACGCGCGGGGCTCGCGGCCGCCGCGCACAAGCGATGCGGCGCCAGCGCAGGCCCGCGTAATGCGAAACATACCAACTCATTACATATCACCACTTTGAATATGTTAAAAAGGGTTTTATCTTATCTGCCCGAGCACTCCGACCAACGATGAACTTGTCGCCGCCGGCTGGCTCGTCTGCGTGCCGATGTTTTCGGGTTTAATCAGCTTCTAAGTACTTAAAAAATCTTATTCTTCTTAGAAGAGAGTACTTGAACGCCTTTTATACATACGATAAACCATATGATTAACACGTTCTTGTCGTAGATACATGACTTGGCGACAAAAATCGCATACGTAATAAAAAAAACGAAAGCTCTACGTGCTATGGCTATGGGTGGTGTAACGAACGATATAGCACGCATCACGGATCGGTGACGTATCGAGGACGTATCCCACGTTTAATTCAATTTAGTTTTACTTTCGAATTTTCCATGTGTTCCAGTTTTCATTGATAAGCCGCTAAGTTTAAACCCGTTTGAAGCGATGCAACCACGAATAGTCTGGATCAAGGTGATGCTACAGCACCGATGGGTGCTAGCAGCAGGTGGTGTACAACCAATCTCACTTCATCTGTAAGTTCAGTAGGAGCGCTTGTTTACGCGCCTCGCCGATCGGGAAACGCGCGAGCCGCGCCGGCGCAGATCAAAGAGCCGGTTGCGCAAAACAAAAGCATACCACCGCACTGTCTACTCCGCAGCATCAAATAATTGCTTCACTACCGGTGCTACGTGAACTCAGCTATTAGCCCAATTAGAGGCAAGGTAGTTGTGCCTACTATTTTTTATTCCATTGTTGTTTGACACAGGCACGACACATACTTGACGACATTTTAAAATCGTATGCCTACCTATGAGTTGAGTTACCTACTTTACCGTAGTCGTGATTGATTAACTTAATATCCGAATAAGTATTAGCTAAGGAATAACATGGCGAGAGGGCCGGATTAAGGTGGTTTAAGGAGCTCCACTACAAATTTTAAGGCTTAAATTTTGATAACGCCGTGTAAATAGCAGTCAAAAATTAATTTATGTTTTTTTTTTATGTGAATAGGAAGGCAAACAAGCAAGTGGGTCACCTGATGGTAAGCGATCACCACTGCCCATAGACACCCACAACCCCGGAGGGATTGCAGATGCGTTGCCAACCTAGAGGACTTAGATGAAATGCCTCTTGTGCCCGTAATTTCCCCGGCTGTCTTACTCTCCACACCGGAACACAGCAGTGCAAGCACTGCTGCTTACCGGCAGGATTAGCGAGTAAGATGGTGGTAGCGATCCGGACGGACCTTGCACAAGGCCCTACCACCCGCAAAATGTCAAAGTTGTAACAACTTATTTTTCATTGTCAGAGGTAGCTAGTTGGAAGTTAATGTTTTACAACCACTTTATGGCAAATAATCGGCAAAAACACATGTAGGTAGAGGAACATATATTATGTAAAACATGACGATGCGGATTGTGAATGCATATCTGCGACTGTCATTGGACGATGGACGCTAACGGACCTCTAACGTACCTAGGTAGTTTATCAATTAAGCTGACATACAATATTTTACAAAATATGTATAAATACTTTATACGTAATAAATACTAATCTGAGATTTAACTAAGATATTGTTATTGATTTTTACGTCTGTGAAAATACCAAAAATACAAAGTTCATTAGCGACCGAGTGCGGCGGCGCGATAAGGATTCACCAATTAGGCCGCGCAGTGACTCAGGCGCTCCCGGAAAACAAAGTTTACCAGGAGATCAGGAGGTAAAACAAGACATTTGCCTACCTAATAATTAGTTGAATCATGTTTGTTTTTATGGCACCACCAGTACGTTTGCGTTATAGTAATTATGAAAATAGACTTCGGTTTCCATCTCCATTACAATACCTACATTACATGACGATGCGTTGCGGTCGGCGAGCAGCCCGCTTAGCGGTGTTAACTATAAACTCGCATTCTTGGATTTCTAATAAGCATCTACTCTTGCGACAAAATTACATCGCGGTACAATATAGATGCGCTTTATAGTTAATACAATTAATTCCATTTATTAAAAAGTAACAACAATAAGGCACAATGGATAAAAACTCGTAAATATTGGTTCTAAGTCCCTCTACATATATTTTTAGCCGATTATTTGCCCTAAAGCGGTTGTAAAATTTAAGATATAGCTTACGTTACGACGCTACCTTTGACACCATATATCGTTGACGAAAAACCTTTGATTGGTTGAAAATAATTTTATTGTTATAGGAGTAGGTAAACGCGAGCCAAGGTCCAAAGATAAAGCTGAAAAATATTTTAAAATAATTACTCGCCTGCTAACAACATTTTATCAGATTTACTAAAAACCTAGACGTTATTTCCACTGCGTAGTTTAGCATTGAAATGATACTTGGTCAAACAAAATACGAGGCTACGTGCTGGTTAATAGCATCCACATTCCGCAAATACTCGTAATATCACGTAGCCCGACGCTGTAGTCACCAGGTAGTCTCCTCTCTCCTCAAAAACCATTAGCTCTACCCCACAGGACCCGGTATGTTACTGTGGCAGGACTCTGCCTGCTAAATGGCCAGTTCCTCAGTACATGCTTACAATTTCGTGATCGGATATTAACGAATGTAGACCACAGCTAATGAGATCGGTTTAAACAACATTTTTGGTACAATGTAAGTAGTTACCTAATTATTTGATTATGGGCAAAGTGATAAGCTTTATTTAATTACATAACTCGGTCGCATAGATAAATTGTAACATTATGTCTAACAATAAATAAATAAAATAAACAAATCCACGACACACTTCAGCACTTCGTATTGTGATCATATCCGGGGATGTCACTGTCAGTATGTACCTAATACGATCATGGTATGTAGTAGCGAATTGCAGCTTTATTTATTTTATTTTCTGGACTAGGTAGCTGGAATTGGACATTCGAGAAAAAATATATATGTTCTGTTAAATACGAGTAGGTACCTACTTGCTCCTTTGCATCATGAGATTCATGAGAATGTTGGTGAAGGTATTAATAGCAGCTGATTCAGCTCCGGCGCCTGATGAATGGACGCGCGATTGCAAATTATTCAATGGAAATATACCGTTATTACTCAGCTCTTTTATGTTTAATTCTTAGTGTGGCAACTTATAAATATGTATTTATCTTCTCATAACTACAAATACGACTAGGTCGATTAGACCCATCGTCTTGTTTAAATTTAACATCCTGCTATGGGCATGAGAGTGAGAAATAATACCCGATTTAAATACTGCATAATTTCCTCATATTCCAGATATTAATACGGCGTCGCCGCGCCTGCCGCCTGCCGCCTGCACCTCACGGCTCATTCATTCCCGCGTCGATTCCGTGAACACTTCTCACGTCGAGCGGCGCTGTTCCTCTCGATCCAGGAATGCAATTAAATCATCCATTTCATTGGGGGATGCCCCGCCCCCGCCGGACGCGTGTGCAGCCCCCCCCCCCCTCCCGGCCCTGCATCTGGCCCATCGCTCTCGGAACCATAAAACAAGCCACGCTCATTTTACATGCCCCAGCACAATACAACTAAATAAATATACTGAAAGTTAAATTAGTTCGCAACACGAAAATAGCCGCTTGTTCATGTTTAAAAATAATTCACCGACTCAATGTTTTGGTGGCTGAGGTTTTTCATTCAATGCTTCCAGTAATTACGAACACATTTATGTTGTTTATAATTAAACACTGAGAAGACAAGTATTTACTGGTGCCGCCGCGCCGCAGCGCAGCGGCCTGGCTCTGCTTGCATGCGGGGGCTGAGAACGACTCTCGGGCTGGCTATAAATCCTTTTCAAACTACATTTCACTCAATTTAAATATTAATTACTTTTATGTGATAGGGACAAACGAGCATGTAGGTTACCTGATGACAAGCAACAACCGTCGACCATGAATACCCACAACCATATAACGTTTACCGGTGCGTTACCGGCGGCGCTTTAAGAAAAGAGTAGGCTCATGTTTTGAAAATTTCTATTTTTAAGATAGCCTTAGTTTATATGTTTCGTACCTCAAAAGAAAAAACGGAACGCTTTTAGGATCACTTTGTTGTCCGTCCTTTTTCTCAGGAACGCGTAAAGGGTACACAAACGTACATATACCTACGGTCATGTTGGTGCGATTGACGGAATCTACCTAACGACTTAGTGCAGATAATGCAATACCTACCTACCTACTAGAGTTGGAATGTCAATGTAAATGATTAAATAGGCACAACAATTAGTTGTTATGATTATTAACTAATTGTGGAAACATTAGAATGGAGGGTATTCCAAACCAGGGGGGCTACTCCGAAATTCGATTTTCGAAGTTCGTATTATGCCGTCCCTCTCATTCTAAAATTAATGCCTATTAGTGTGAGCGGAATAGTGTTACACGAACTTCGAAAAACGGAATTCGGAGTATAAGACCAGTACTTAATCTGTTGAATAATCAAAACGTTCCCATTATCCAGTTAGGTATTGTGGCATTTAATTTGTTTTACCCACTATCGGGCGGATTACGCAATAATTGGCTGTGTTTCTTGCTTAACTACCTCTTAGTACGGTCGCCCACTTTGTTTGTTTGTATTTATTTGTTTTCATTATGTATGTAATCTCTGAGAGTACCGTAACATACAAAATATTATTTCATGAATGCAAGCCTACGCAATCATTGAACATTTAACAACCGGCGTGAAGTTAGCAGCCTAAAGTTAGCAGCCTATGATAACCCGACCAAATTAAAATGTCTGAGATTTTAAAAGATACTATTTTCAAAAATCAAGCACAATTTAGATTCCAATCAATGACAAATGAAGTTAAAATAAACACACCGACCTAATCAACAAACAAACTCAAATGAAATTTCCAAACAAAGCGTTTAAATATTTTTAGGCTCATAAATTAACACTATGGGTTAGAGATAGAAATATGGCGGTTGGACGGCAGCCGAGATAATTCTGACAGATAATTCTTTTAGATTAATATACAAGCTGCTTATGTACAAAGATTCAAAGTGATACGCGATCGACATAAGGGTGAAATAACACGCAGAAAGAAAAACTAATATTTTTAGGCTGCTAACTTGATACCCCGACTCAAAGTAGTTAGACGGGGGCCGAGAAGATTCTAACAGATGTTTCCTTTAGATCTATATACAAACAGCTTATGTACAAAGATTCAAAGTGATACGCGATCGACATAAGGGTGAAATTACACGCAGAAAGAAAAACTAATATTTTTAGGCTGCTAACTTGATACCCCGACTCAAAGTAGTTAGACGGGGGCCGAGAAGATTCTAACAGATGTTTCCTTTAGATCTATATACAAACAGCTTATGTACAAAGATTCAAAGTGATACGCGATCGACATAAGGGTGAAATTACACGCAGAAAGAAAAACTAATATTTTTAGGCTGCTAACTTGATACCCCGACTCAAAGTAGTTAGACGGGGGCCGAGAAGATTCTAACAGATGTTTCCTTTAGATCTATATACAAACAGCTTATGTACAAAGATTCAAAGTGATACGCGATCGACATAAGGGTGAAATTACACGCAGAAAGAAAAACTAATATTTTTAGGCTGCTAACTTGATACCCCGACTCAAAGTAGTTAGACGGGGGCCGAGAACTTTCTAACAGATGTTTCCTTTAGATCTATATACAAACAGCTTATGTACAAAGATTCAAAGTGATACGCGATCGACATAAGGGTGAAATTACACGCAGAAAGAAAAACTAATATTTTTAGGCTACTAACTTGATACCCCAACTCAAAGTAGTTAGACGGGGGCGGAGAACTTTCTAACAGATGTTTCCTTTAGATCTATATACAAACTGCTTATGTACAAAGATTCAAAGTGATACGCGATCGACATAAGGGTGAAATTACACGCAGAAAGAAAAACTAATATTTTTAGGCTGCTAACTTGATACCCCGACTCAAAGTAGTTAGACGGGGGCCGAGAAGATTCTAACAGATGTTTCCTTTAGATCTATATACAAACAGCTTATGTACAAAGATTGAAAGTGATACGTGATCGACATTAGGGTGAAATTACACGCAGAAAGAAAAACCAATATTTTTAGGCTGCTAACTTGATACCCTGACTCAAAGTAGTCAGACGGGGGCGGAGAACTTTCTAACAGATGTTTCCTTTAGATCTATATACAAACTGCTTATGTACAAAGATTCAAAGTGATACGCGATCGACATAAGGGTGAAATTACACGCAGAAAGAAAAACTAATATTTTTAGGCTACTAACTTGATACCCCGACTCAAAGTAGTTAGACGGGGGCGGAGAACTTTCTAACAGATGTTTCCTTTAGATCTATATACAAACTGCTTATGTACAAAGATTCAAAGTGATACGCGATCGACATAAGGGTGAAATTACACGCAGAAAGAAAAACTAATATATTTAGGCTGCTAACTTGATACCCCGACTCAAAGTAGTTAGACGGGGGCCGAGAACTTTCTAACAGATGTTTCCTTTAGATCTATATACAAACAGCTTATGTACAAAGATTCAAAGTGATACGCGATCGACATAAGGGTGAAATTACACGCAGAAAGAAAAACTAATATTTTTAGGCTGCTAACTTGATACCCCGACTCAAAGTAGTTAGACGGGGGCCGAGAACTTTCTAACAGATGTTTCCTTTAGATCTATATACAAACAGCTTATGTACAAAGATTCAAAATGATACGCGATCGACATAAGGGTGAAATTACACGCAGAAAGAAAAACTAATATTTTTAGGCTGCTAACTTGATACCCCGACTCAAAGTAGTTAGACGGGGGCCG
This sequence comes from Pandemis heparana, assembly GCA_963854515.1. Taxonomy (NCBI): domain Eukaryota; kingdom Metazoa; phylum Arthropoda; class Insecta; order Lepidoptera; family Tortricidae; genus Pandemis; species Pandemis heparana. Next base: position 17,820,180 of record OY978009.1, read on the forward strand.
AGAACTTTCTAACAGATGTTTCCTTTAGATCTATATACAAACAGCTTATGTACAAAGATTCAAAGTGATACGCGATCGACATAAGGGTGAAATTACACGCAGAAAGAAAAACTAATATTTTTAGGCTGCTAACTTGATACCCCGACTCAAAGTAGTCAGACGGGGGCCGAGAACTTTCTGACAGATGTTTCCTTTAGATCTATATACAAACAGTTTATGTACAAAGATTCAAAGTGATACGCGATCGACATAAGGGTGAAATTACACGCAGAAAGAAAAACTAATATTTTTAGGCTGCTAACTTGATACCCCGACTCAAAGTAGTTATACGGGGGCCGAGAACTTTCTAACAGATGTTTCCTTTAGATCTATATACAAACAGCTTATGTACAAAGATTCAAAGTGATACGCGATCGACATAAGGGTGAAATTACACGCAGAAAGAAAAACTAATATTTTTAGGCTGCTAACTTGATACCCCGACTCAAAGTAGTCAGACGGGGGCCGAGAAGTTTCTAACAGATGTTTTCTTTAGATCTATATACAAACAGCTTATGTACAAAGATTCAAAGTGATACGCGATCGACATAAGGGTGAAATTACACGCAGAAAGAAAAACTAATATTTTTAGGCTGCTAACTTGATACCCCGACTCAAAGTAGTTAGACGGGGGCCGAGAACTTTCTAACAGATGTTTCCTTTAGATCTATATACAAACAGCTTATGTACAAAGATTCAAAGTGATACGCGATCGACATAAGGGTGAAATTACACGCAGAAAGAAAAACTAATATTTTTAGGCTGCTAACTTGATACCCCGACTCAAAGTAGTTAGACGGGGGCCGAGAACTTTCTAACAGATGTTCCCTTTAGATCTATATACAAACAGCTTATGCACAAAGATTCAAAGTGATACGCGATCGACATAAGGGTGAAATTACACGCAGAAAGAAAAACTAATATTTTTAGGCTACTAACTTGATACCCCGACTCAAAGTAGTTAGACGGGGGCGGAGAACTTTCTAACAGATGTTTCCTTTAGATCTATATACAAACAGCTTATGTACAAAGATTCAAAGTGATACGCGATCGACATAAGGGTGAAATTACACGCAGAAAGAAAAACTAATATTTTTAGGCTGCTAACTTGATACCCCGACTCAAAGTAGTTAGACGGGGGCCGAGAACTTTCTAACAGATGTTTCCTTTAGATCTATTTACAAACAGCTTATGTACAAAGATTCAAAGTGATACGCGATCGACATTAGGGTGAAATTACACGCAGAAAGAAAAACTAATATTTTTAGGCTGCTAACTTGATACCCCGACTCAAAGTAGTTAGACGGGGGCCGAGAACTTTCTAACAGATGTTTCCTTTAGATCTATATACAAACAGCTTATGTACAAAGATTCAAAGTGATACGCGATCGACATAAGGGTGAAATTACACGCAGAAAGAAAAACTAATATTTTTAGGCTGCTAACTTGATACCCCGACTCAAAGTAGTTAGACGGGGGCCGAGAACTTTCTAACAGATGTTTCCTTTAGATCTATATACAAACAGCTTATGTACAAAGATTCAAAGTGATACGCGATCGACATAAGGGTGAAATTACACGCAGAAAGAAAAACTAATATTTTTAGGCTGCTAACTTGATACCCCGACTCAAAGTAGTTAGACGGGGGCCGAGAACTTTCTAACAGATGTTTCCTTTAGATCTATATACAAACAGCTTATGTACAAAGACTCAAAGTGATACGCGATCGACATAAGGGTGAAATTACACGCAGAAAGAAAAACTAATATATTTAGGCTGCTAACTTGATACCCCGACTCAAAGTAGTTAGACGGGGGCCGAGAACTTTCTAACAGATGTTTCCTTTAGATCTATATACAAACAGCTTATGTACAAAGATTCAAAATGATACGCGATCGACATAAGGGTGAAATTACACGCAGAAAGAAAAACTAATATTTTTAGGCTGCTAACTTGATACCCCGACTCAAAGTAGTTAGACGGGGGCCGAGAACTTTCTAACAGATGTTTCCTTTAGATCTATATACAAACAGCTTATGTACAAAGATTCAAAGTGATACGCGATCGACATAAGGGTGAAATTACACGCAGAAAGAAAAACTAATATTTTTAGGCTGCTAACTTGATACCCCGACTCAAAGTAGTCAGACGGGGGCCGAGAACTTTCTGACAGATGTTTCCTTTAGATCTATATACAAACAGTTTATGTACAAAGATTCAAAGTGATACGCGATCGATATAAGGGTAAAATTACACGCAGAAAGAAAAACTATAATTTTTAGGCTGCTAACTTGATACCCCGACTCAAAGTAGTCAGACGGGGGCCGAGAACTTTCTAACAAATGTTTCCCTTAGATCTATATACAAACAGCTTATGTACAAAGATTCAAAGTGATACGCGATCGACATAAGGGTAAAATTACACGCAGAAAGAAAAACTATAATTTTTAGGCTGCTAACTTGGTACCCCGACTCAAAGTAGTCAGACGGGGGCCGAGAACTTTCTAACAGATGTTTCCTTTAGATCTGTATACAAACTGCTTATGTAATTGCGTTTCCAGAGAGTAAAATACAAAAAATTGTATAAATAGGAATAAATGGTACACTAAGGGATTAGAAGTATATAAACAGAAACTGAATAATATGGTTATAATAATAATAATAATAAATCTTATGATGCAAGACTTTGCGCCTTGCGAAACTCGAAACTTAACTATCAATAAATATAAAAAAGTTTTGAAGAAAGTAATGATTCAGGCTCAAAAGAATAGGTTTTCAGAGAGAATCATTAAATCTAAGAATACCGTCAGAGAATCTTGGAAAATAATAAAAGAACAGGCAGGTTACTGTAAGAAACAACAAAAAGAGGTCATAGAAAAGACTAGCTTTTGCCTTCGACTTCGTCCGCGTAGACTCATTTATTGACAAATAGCTTTTACCTGTGGCTTTGCTCGCGTGTACCAGGAGTATTTCAATCCAGTTTTTCCCCGTTAGCGTAAGAATTTCGGGAAATGCTCTCTTAATGTTCCTCTACACTCTTCAAGCAACCTACATGCCGAATTTCAGCTTTCTACAACCAGTAAAACGAAAAGCCCCTTTTTCCCGTTCCCGTGGGAATTTTGGGAAATTATCTCTTATAGCTTCCCTACACTCTTTAAGCAACCTACATGCCAAATTTCAGCTTTCTACGGCAAGTAAAACGAAAAATCACGCTTTTTCCCGTTCCCGTGAGAATTTTGGAAAGTCCTGTCGTAATGTTTCTTTACACTCCCCAAGCAACCTACATGTCGAATTTCAGCAAAAACCAGTCCAACGAAGTCTCGTTTTTCCCGTTCCCGTGGGAATTTCGGGAAATTGTCTCTTAGTGCTTCCTTACACTCATCAAGCAACTTAAACTTACATGCCGAATTTCAACTTTCTACGACCAGTAAAACGAAAAATCCCGTCTATTTCCATATTCCCATGGGAATTTTGGAAAGTTTTTTTTTTTTTTTTATGTGAATAGGAAGGCAAACGAGCAAGTGGGTCACCTGATGGTAAGCGATCACCACTGCCCATAGACACCCGCAAGTCCTCTCTTAATGCTTCTCTTCACTCATCAAGCAGCCTACTTGCCGAATTTCAGCTTTCTACAACCAGTAAAACGAAGTCTCGATTTTCCCGTTCCCGTGGGAATATTGAAAAATTCGAAATATTATAAACGGGATGTGAACCGCGATTACCTTTATTGAGCACCCGATATTTCCCCCCGTTATTTATTATTATTTTTTGTTATTCTGTTTATAATATTTCGAATGAACTTATTAACCCTGAATCATTGAAAACTCATTATTGAAAATCTCTTAATGTTTTCTTACACTTATCAAGCAACCTACATGCCAAATTTCAACTTTCTACGACCAATGTATAACAAAAAATCCCGTTGTTCCCGTTTGTTTCCGTCAGAAATTCGGGAAATCCTTTTGTAATGCTCCCCTATACACCCCAAGGAACCTGAAGGCCAAATTTCAGTTTTCTACGACCAGTAAAACGAAAAATCGATCTCGTAGAACTGAATATAAATTCCCTTTTTTCCTTATCCCGTGGGAATTTCCTAAAATCCTTAAAATTGTTTTTATAATTATAGTTCATAGGATTTCGTTGAACTGAATATATAAATTCCGTTTGTTCCTTATCCCGTAGGAATTTCCAAAAATCCTGAAATAACTTTCTTAATGTTGTAATCATCTACTTGTGTACGAAATTTGAAGAGTCTAGTTATTATAGTTACTGAGATAGGGTCACTCGGAATCGAATAAGTACATAAATCCCGTTTTTTCCAGTTCCCGTGAAAATTTGTGTGTGTGTGTGTGCGTGTGTGTGTGTGTTAGGTAGGTATGTGTGTTGTTGTTTTCGTAAACAGCGACCCGATAAACCGTACAAACAATACTACCCACTAATCTATCTATTCTATACATATAATAAAATTGTAACAGGTCGATGTCTGTACATAAGAGAAATTACAGAAAAAATAAATTGAGGGGCTCTATATGCGCCACAGACGCCAAAAATACAACTTTTAGAATTTTTGTCTGTCTGTCTGTATGTTTGTTACCGCGCTACGCAAAAACTACTGCACCAAACTGAATGCGGTTTTTTTTATTGTATTGCTGAAGATCTAACTTAAACTCCCATGTCGCGTTTTTTTCGAAATTCCATCTAGAAGTCGAGATATAAAAGAAAAAGAGGGGGTCCACCAAAAATTTTTTTTGATACATTATTTATTGGGATACCGAATGAAAGAGGAAGAAGTCCTGAGTTCAAAAATGTAGTACATGTAATACGTTATAATAATACTAAGCAACAGAATAATAAGAAAGTTTACTATGGGTTAATTAGTTCCGCTATTTGCTAATAGATGTCGCTTTATGCACGTCATTTTTCCTAAGGCTAACTAAATAAAGTAAGTTTATATCTATTTTCAGGCTTCTGTACCTCAAAATTTGTTGTCCGTCTGTCGGTCCGAGCATTTGTCTGTCAAGACCCCTTTTATCAGTAACTCGTAATTAAAAGTTAAAGTTGAAATTATACTAATGTTAGAAACTTAATTTATGGGGGGGGTAGGCGGATGACGTCGCGCGACTGGTCTTTAAATACCCGCCTCTTGCTGTGCCGGGCTCTTATTCTCTCGACCGTCGGCCTGGAAGCATCTCTTTTGTCACCGTGTTTTGTGAGCTATCTTTTGCTGCTTCTTCTTTCTATTATTGCGTGATTCTAAGCGAATTGTGTACTTCATCGTGCTAAAGACTTGTTTAGAATTATTACAGCCTTTGTTCCCTGTTTGTGAGTTATTTGTACAACCGTTCAAATAAATTCGTTACTAAAATCGTGTGTTTTAATAAAATAAGAGCAAATTAGTTAAAATCAGAAAGTGGAATATCGTTATCTTGTGCCTTGATCGCTTAACTACCTGACTTGGCAGATTAGCTACTTCATTTTGGCATAAAAAAAAAACGACGGATATTTAAAATTTAACGGTTTTCTGACTACGCGAAGTGAGTGTAGCCATCTTGTACTTCTATGAACAAGGAACAAAGTGCTGCTGTGTTTTCGGTCAGTTTTCGTATGTGGTTAACGGTAGCATCCTAAAATGTCAGACCGACCCCGTAAATCGCGTAGAAAATCACGTCGGTATCGACACAATCATAGGTCAGATTCAGATTCAGATTCATTTATTTGCAATAAGTGTGGATTACAATGGTCTTAATGGTCGTGTACCTATGCAGTCTTTTGGAAGACAAACGTTACAAGACACGTTAAATTCAATTCTAACGCGGCTTAAAAATATTGAGGGTAGTGATTGCAATAACGGCTGTTTTGCAATGACGAGTGGCAATGTTGTGTTATTTTTAAATAACTGGTATTGTATAACGATAATGAATTAACGAACGAAAATTGCTACTTTACTTGATAATTATAAAATAGTTGTTGTATTATTAGGTGTATCGTAACATTAACAGTTTGTTTTTATATACACCAAAAATAATCTGCCGGAGCGAACGCTCTTTGAAGAAGGACTACGGAATAGTCCGAAACATGTCTCGAGCATTGTTCGGCTTTTGTACCGGACAAGACAACGAATAGGATAGTTGATGGGTTCGATAATGTTTTGATAACGCGTCAAAATAATGCATTACATTATAATATGTCGTTGTAATAATGACCACCACTTATTGAGGGTAGTACTAACGGTTCCGTATTGTCGGCAACTTTTAATCCCGTTGTCTAGTCAGAGTAGTAGATCTGTTGATAATTGAATTGTAGGATCTTTAAGCGCACTGATTTGAATTCTGGTGATTCACTCTCGGTTAATAACTCCGTGTTTTTGCTAACGTTGTCGATCCTACTGTTCACCTACCCTCCGCGAATAATCTCAAACGCTACGGTGCTATGAGTAATGATAGTGCGGAAACTAGCGTTAACGATCACAAATGTCTGTCATGTGTAGCGGCATGCTTGAACCAAGACTCAAAAACGTGGCTGTAGGATTGGGTGACTGCTGATCGGACTTGGACTAATAATTAGTCTAATTAGTAGCAAAATTATTTTGTGCGGGAATTTAAAAACCTTTGTGTGCCCGTGTAAGTTAGATTACGTGAATATTTACATGTTGAATTAATTGATTTTACATGTTGTTGTTGGCGTTCTGTTTTGTTGTTGTCGTTTTATTTTCATGTCGAAAGTTAATATTTTATTCGAAACAATGAATACCACGTCCGATAAATATTATTTACAGTGGTGTTATTGACAGTGGTGACTTCCTACTCTGTGTCGGTAACGTACTTATCATGAGTAATACGGTAGAAGAAGGCATCGTTTTGCTACGTACTGCTACTGCTGCAGGTTTCCATATCGATCTAGCCTAGTGCTTTTTTCTTACCACCAATGCGGGGGAGTGCCTAGGTAGGATTACCAGTCAAGGTCAGGTTAGGCCGAGCGGCCAGTGCGACCACGCGGGCTGTTGCCGCCACCTGCTGGCGCGGTCATGACGCTGTCGCCGTCACCTGAAGGCACGCCTGTGGCGCTCTTGCCGCCACCTGCTGGCGCGCTCGTGGCGCTGTCACCGCCAACTGCTGGCTTGCTCGTGGCACTATCGCCGCGCCGCCACCTGCTAGCGCGCTTGTGGCGCTCTCGCCGCCACCTGCTAACGCGCTCTTGGCGCTCTCGCCGCCGCCTGCAGTAGTGTATAATTGGGGGACCTGGATCAAACGAGATCCAGGATCCCCCAATCATACGTTATATTGATTACTGATCATGAATCAATACATTAATATATGTCAATCGAATTATCTGTTGAGCATATAATTACAGTACAATCCGATAATCAAATACTAGTTCAATCAAAAACTACTTCAATTAAATTCTATTTCTAATAGGTACACTCTGATATCGTTGGTTATGGAGCAAACATATATATTAAGTCACCATTTTTATACAATCATATTATCATTCAAATACTTACGATATTAAATTCTTTGTTAGCAATAGAGAAAATGCAAGCTAGTGCATTCGTGATAATGGCGTGTTGTTTGACGAATCATTGAGACGTAGTATAAACAACGGCTCAGGTGAGACCGAGTTTTTAAGCTGTCATCTTTCACTAGCGATGCTATAATATGAAACAGGGATTCAATTTTGTTATTTTTTTATTTAATCAATAATTCTTTGTTTATAAATTTATTGTAAGAAGAGAATACTTAATGTGAGGTTTCGATATGTTTCACTATAAATTGCTTAATATAATTCAATAATCTGATTTTGACGTACGAAACGGGTAAGATATTAAATAGGTAATATGTTATCATTATTGTGTAACATCAGTGATGCATATTTCATGAGAAACCGTTGCCCATTCTACTAGGTATTCAATTTGGATTGAAAGCTCAATCAGAAAAGTATCCAGCCTACCCTAGAGCAGAATCCGCTGCACACCACTGTGCAACAGACCTACCTCACTCACCAGTTACTATGCTGACTATGTTATATTACGTGTCTTACGCAGAAACTTATTTATTTTATTTGATTCTTGAATAGTAATTTAATTACGTAATTCTAAATTGAAGTCTAAATTTATTTATTCAGCGTTCAGACTCGTAATTATATAAGATTATTAACGCTATAGTTAAGTATCTGAATTATTATAAATAAAACATATCATATTACATTAACTCCTTTATTTTTAATAAGTAGACAATATAGTAGTACATTATTATACTTAACTAACACATTTTAGTTATTCTCAAATCCATATCATCCTGAATTTTACTTATGATATCTTTAGTTGCGCTATATACGTCATCAAATAATATACCCTTCACAACATATTGGGCGCAGATTTCTGCTTCACAAGTACACATTGAATGTTCAGATTTCGGTGCGTTCTCGGCGTCATAAATTTCTATTTTAATTATTTTTGTCGCACGTTTTACAGTTCTTTTTATGTATGAAGAATATGGTAGTTCGGTTCTGGTTCTCTTGCGAGAAGCGCCATCATGAGTGGTAGATCTTTGTTCTGCTCCATGCGTAGCACGCTGATCCGCTGGTACAAAATTAAAGAGATCTTCTGTATCCTGTAAAGAAAAGACATTCAAAATTTTTGAATCAAATAATTGTCAGTAACATTGGCGTTTGATAACAATTAATCGTAATTTATCGATAATTAACAAAAGAATTCTTATCATGACTAAACGACATTAAAATTTATAAATCGAGTATTACAATAAAGCTTGCATTGGATTACTATATAAATAAATATCAGAGACAATTGATGTCGATTAACCTGAGTCTAAAGTAAGGTAAGCTTACGTTATAGGTGCTGGCCAACGAATAAACATACTTATATAGATAGATATATACTTAAATACTAAACACTCGAAGCTCAAGAACAAACTTTCATATTTTTCATACATAATATCTGTCTCAAGCTTTGTCGCCTGATTCTCTAACCACTCAGCTATCCAGTCGTCGGTATGGATATTGATTATTATTAAATAATAACAAGTATAATAAAATAGGTACACACTCACCGACATTACTGAACTGCTCACCAGTGTATTGCAAAAATACTAATCGTTAAAATGTTCTAATTTCTTGTTATTTATATTATTTTTTAAGTATAAAAAAGAAACCATAAGGTTTAATATCGCATAGTAAAATCGTTTTATCGTTAATATGAGACCTAACCATATATGAAAGATGTCTATGCTAAATGAGTCTCAATGATTTGCAATGTCGACATTTGCATCCACATACACTGAATTTGGAGGTAAGTATGTCTGTTTGTTGATCTCGTATATGAAAACTAACAAACGTTTTTTTATTTTATTTCGCACAATAGGTTATATAAACTAAAACCAATTGTGAAGTTAGTGAATCAGTTAGTAAATCCGTATCGGCCAAGCAAAACCACAGTATTAAACTATACAAAATCATCGCTTCCCATTTAAGACTAAGCGTTAAATTATTAAATGTATCTCTTTCTTTTGATCGTCATTTTAAGCAACGATCTAGACTAGACCCAAGATTATATAAGCAATAAAATCCGGGATTCCCCGCATTTCATCATGATCTTTGATAAACAGAGTCAAACTTTGGAAGTAAATACTTTCAAAGTAAAAAATGACACACAAAAATTAAAACATAGTTCGTTGTTACCTAATACCATTCGCTGCATAATATGCGGTCCTTCAAATTGTGGTAAAACTAATGTTATGTTAAATTTATTGTTACACGAAAATGGTTTGAAATTTAAACATATTTATTTATACTCGAAGACCGCTTTTCAACCAAAGTACCTCTTTTTAAGACAAGTTATGGAAAGTGTTCCAGGAGCGGAGCTATTTGTATTTAATGATCACAAAGAAGTTCTTCACCCCAACGATGCTTTGACAAATTCCATTATGATTTTCGATGATGTCGCATGTGAAAATCAAATTAATATTAGAAATTATTTTACTATGGGAAGACATAGGCAGATAGATTGTTTTTACTTATCGCAAACTTATTCGAAAATACCTAAACAACTGATCAGAGATAATGTTAATGTTTTAATTATCTTCAAACAAGATGATACCAATTTAAAACATATATACAATGAACATGTAAATACAGATTTAGATTGGATACAATTTAAGCAACTTTGTTCTGTTATATGGCAAGATCGATTCAGTTTCTTAGTTATAAATAAAGATTGCGCGATAAATAACGGACGATATAGACAAGGATTTGACACGTTTGTCCGCTTCTAACTTAGTTATATATTCCGATTTCTAGTTTAAAAATCTCACTTGAAAACAAGGGGTTTTAAGAAACGGTAGTCATATTAATAAGTTGGAAAGTAAAATGGATACCGATTTAAAAGCACAACTCATTAAATCAGTTAACAATATAAAAAACAAAATAAAGAAGATTAAAAATGAAGATTATGAAGCTGATCTGAAATACAAAAAAGTATTTAAACCTATTACTGATTCTTTAGAAACAGTTGTCAAGATAAATCAAACACCTCACTCTGCTTTTAACATAACACCAAGAAATGGTAAAAATAACACGCAGATCGATTTAAACTCTTCTTTAGACTATAATAATTTTAAAGACATAATTAATGCTGATTCTAATCACCATTCAGAATATTATGGATGTTCTAATGATAATGATAAAAATACAACAAATCAAAGTAACAGTCACGATACACTTTTATCTTTGAAAAAAGAAGACATGATGGATATGTATGAGCAAGTCAATGTTCCGTTTGGTATTTATGTTAAAGATAAGAACCTGATGATGGGAAACACTGTTGTTAGTTTATCTTTTAAAAATAACACTGATAATACTTTGGGAAAAAAATACATGATTACTGTCAAAAATAAGAATTATGAATTGAGCGGTGGTTTAAAAGAACTTTTATTGCGAAACAGACCTAATCTTAAGCTTGTAACTGAAGAAGATAAAACAAAATACAAAGAAATTTTAAGTAACACAAACGCGCACAAACGGGACTTTGATCCGGCCGGACAATTAAAAGGTGACAAAGGATTAAAATACTGTACAATAATCAAGCCTCTATTTTCACAAGTAACTGACGAAAATAATGAGTTCACTCAACAGTTGCCGCAATTGAAAATCGGTCAAGGTTTGCCTGAATTAAAACGATATAAAAGTAATACGGATTATATTTATTGGGATGATCCTAACGAACTTATTGAAAGACTGAAACTTTTAATTGCATCTAAAAGTGCTGGTAACAGCAATCATGACAATGAAATTATATCAATTATTGAAGAGTTAAAGGAAGCGGGTATAATAAAAGAATAAATTCTGTTTTCGTGTAGTCATTTCGTCTAGTAATCTAATAAGCATTAGACATGAATGAAGAGAAAAAAGGAAATTTTAATGTTGATAGTTATAAACTGGAAGTAATTAAAATATCATCTATAGATAAACGTGAAGTATCCGACGTTGTTAATAAAGAGATCGTTGATAAATTTAATAAGAATAATTCTGAAAAACTTGCGCATATTGAAAAGCTGGTTATGATTTTAACAGACCGTGTAAAAAATATTGAAAAAGATATTGCATTAAAGGAGCTTGAGGGAAAATTAAACAAGCATTATGAGCAAAGCCGACGTTGTTAATGAAATTCATAAAAACGTACGAGTAAACTTCCCTCGGAGAAGCGTAATATTAAGAGATATAGATGACCTTTGGCAAGCGGATTTGATAGATATGCAAGCTTTATCCAAATTAAATGCTGGTTATAAATACATACTAGTAATTATAGACGGTTTCTCAAAATATGCTTGGGCATTCCCGATTAAACAAAAGACTAAAGAAATCGTATCTAAAGAGTTTCAAACATTGTTGGAAAATGGTCGTCACCCAAAAAATTTACAAACTGATATGGGTACAGAATTTTATAATAATAAATTCAAAAAAGTTATTGAAAAGTATCACATAAATCATTACTCTTCTTATTCTACAAAAAAAGCATCAATCGTAGAAAGACTTATAAGAACTCTCAAAACTAAGCTTTACAAAGAATTTAGTTTGAAAGGAAATTATAAATGGATCGATGGGACTCTTGACAAGAAAGTTTACGAATACAATCATACCTTTCATAGAACCATAGGAAAAACGCCGGCTGAAATTAATCATAATAATAAAGAAATTGTCTTACAAAGATACATTAACAATTCGCTATCCGAAAAAAGACCGAATCGTCATGTTTTTCAAGTTGGAGATTTTGTAAGAATCAGTAAATACAAGGGATGTTTTGAAAAAGGATTTACACCTAATTGGTCAACCGAAATATTTAAGATAAGAAAAGTCCAACAAACTAACCCACTCACATATTTATTAGAAGACGCAAAGTCTAGGCCTATTTTAGGAGCATTCTACAGACAAGAAATTCAGAAAACTGCTCACCCTGATGTATATCTTGTTGAAAAAGTTGTAAAAAGCAAAGGAAACAAAGTATATGTTAAGTGGCTGGGTCTTCCATCAAGTGAGAACAGTTGGATTGATAAAAACAATCGTTTGTAGTGATTTTAGTACATTAAATAAGCTATTCATACTTAATACGCTCATTTGCACTTGGATCTTTATGCAAGAAAGTCAACTTTAAATAAAGCATTTTAATCATACCAATATTACTATTATTAAAATGAAACACACACGAAGTAATACTAAAAAAGAAGCGCATCATAAGGAAAAAACATTATTAGCACCCTCCCAGAAAACGGGAGCTGGTCTGAAAAAAACCTTTAGTAATATTGTATCGCACACTAAAAAACATATTCGAAATTTGAAACCAAAGTGCAAGAAATTGCTAACGGAGTTAGCATACGCGGCTGCTCGAGAATTTGCTTCTGACATAACCGTGCAATCCCCGAGAGTGATACCTGTACCTAAAACTGGTGGATTTTTACCATTAATTCCTATTCTTGCCGGCTTATCTGCTACGGGGAGCTTGGCTGGAGGTGTTGCGGGAATCACCAAAGCTATCAATCATTATAAATCGGCACAAAAACATCTTGCAGAGTTAAAAAGACATAACATGAAAATGGAGGCTATGTGTATTGGTAAAGGATTACATCTTAAACCGTACAAACACGGGTTAGGAATTTACGTTTCAAACAAAAAAAACTAGATACTGGGCTACCTGATCGAGCGCTAACTAATATCGATATAATAAAGCATGCGAAAAATATACCCCATTTTCGAGGCGTATTTATGCGAGATGAATTACCAGAAAAGCCGTGGCTGATGGAATGCGGTGTGATTAATTTAGATTCATCTAAAAATGTTGGTACTCACTGGGTAGCCTATGGAAAAATTAAAGACTATATTGAATATTTTGACAGTTACGGTAACTTAAAACCGTCAAAAGAATTCTTAGCATATGTCGGAACAAATATTCGGTATAATTATGTCAATTTACAAGGCAATCATTTATACAACTGTGGACATTTATGTTTGAAATTTCTAAAATCATTTTGGAAAAGTAAATCGAGACTAAATAAATAAATAACGAAACGGATTAAACATATAGTTACGATTGTTAAATGATAATAAAATAAAATGCTAAACCGGATTAGGACATTCCTTCGCGAACAGTATTCAGAATTGGGCGTTGAGTACATAACAGTCTGCCGAGTTTAGTACAAATAACCGCTTCAATTTATTATAAGTATACAATTAAATATGTATGTTTTCAATAAAAACAACATCAAAGAACAAAAATGTACTATTAATCTTCCAGTGTTCAAAGGAAGAACACGATTAAGTACGACAAATAAAATTACTAAAAGTAATAAAATCTTTCTTCATTCTCTCGGCTTAAAAATAAAATAAAAATAAATATAATATGCTGCAAATAACTGAACTACCGCAGCAAGATAATTCTATTGAAAGCTACGAGATTCACAGCTACAATCCATACAATCACAGCTTTAAAGAAAACGATGAAATCAGAATACCTATTCATCAGCAAGATGTTTATGTATTACCATCTGCAAGCTCCATTTACATCGAAGGACATGCGAGTGTATTTGAACTAGATACAGCAGGAAAAAAGAAGAAGAAAGAGTTTAAGTTTATAAATAATCCTATATTGTTTTTATTTCAAGATATAAGATACGAATTAAATGGGGTAGAAATAGATCATGTTAAAAATGCTGGAATCACAACTACGATTAAATCTCTTATCTCAATGAACGTAGGCGAAAGTAAAAGTTCAGCATTGTGGGGGTGGAATTTAAACGGAAGTGCGAAAAAAGGGGATAATTTTTCTGTTATTATACCGCTTAATAAAGTGTTAGGGTTTGCAGAAGATTATAACAAAATTGTCGCCAATTGTAGACATGAACTTATACTTCATAGAAACAATTCCGTTTTGAATAGTGTTATAACTGATACAAATGATACTATAGAAATAGACATACATAAGGTTCAGTGGCGTATCCCTCATGTTAAAGTTTCGGATCGCAATAGATTATTGCTGCTTAAGCACTTGGAAAAAGATCGAGCAATACAACTAGCTTTCCGAAATTGGGATTTATATGAATATCCGCTTTTACCTAAAGCAACAAAACACTCGTGGTCTGTCAAAACTGCTTCTCAGTTAGAAAAACCGAGATATGTTATATTCGGTGTTCAAACTGATAGAAAACTGAATCGAACGAAGAGTTCATCAGAATTTGATCATTGTAACATAACAAATGTCAAGTTGTTTTTAAATTCACAGTACTTTCCTTATGATTCACTTAATTTAAAATTTAATGAAGATAAGTATAGTATATTATACGAAATGTATGTTAACTTTCGTCAGTCGTATTACAACACCGGAATCGATCCCCTGCTTGATTTAAATACATTCGGGAAAAAAGCCCCACTGTTCGTTATTGATTGTTCACGACAAAATGATTCGTTGAAAACAGGACCGGTTGATGTCCGTTTAGAAATCGAGTCTTCAGAAGATATACCTGACAATACAACAGCGTACTGTCTAATCATAAATGATCGTCTAATCGAGTATAAACCCTTGAGTAATATAGTGCGAAAATTATCATGAATGTGATTATGGATGTTCAAGGTTTTAAAAACGAAAACAATACATTTATACCTAAAGAAATAGCAATTATTTGCAAAAAAGGTGTCATTGTGTTGTTGATTAAACCACCTTATCCTTTTTATAATTTAACTAAGAAAGAACGGTTGCAAGCCTCATGGATAGAGAGAAACAGAGGAATATTATGGAATGAGGGGTATGTGCCATACTTCAACTATAAGAGTTTGATATTAAACTTTTGTAAAAATAGACGTATTTATACAAAAGGTACTGAAAAAGTGGTCTGGTTAAAGAAGATAATAGAAAGTGACAATGTTTACAATTTAGAAGACTTTAATTGTCCTAATTTAAAAACACTTAGTGAGAAATATTCGATTTCTTCCGACATTTATAATTGTATTTACCATACCAAAACATGTGCTTTTAAAAATGTATCTTGTTTAAATAAGTGGTGTGTAGATAATAATATTTTTAAGTAAATAAATCAACAATCATATTATATATTTGTTTAATACTGATATTTGTCAACGTATATATTTTATAATAAGTATATAATCAAAATGAATATCAACAAAGGAGATATCGTTGAGGTTATCATTGATAAATGTCAGCTTCATGGTCGTCATGATGTCAAAATATTAAACGCTGAGCACTATTCTGGTGTGCTAATAACTCAGAGTTATTATAAAACTAAACGCTCGCGAATCTTTTACACGGGATTACAAGTAGCAGCTCGAGTAATTAGAATAGATAAATGTTATATAGACTTGCTACCAATCTAATTGGAAGTTTCTAAATCATTACGCTGAGTGGTTATAGAAACCTGAGCATGTTATAAATAGAAATAGTAGTGTTGTGAAGGATATGATGGTGTTCTATTTATTCACTGTGTATAATAATAAACATTTTGATTTTAATGTTTGTACCTTTAAAAATGTATGTTTTATAAATAAATCATGTATACTTAATCCTTGTTTACTTTCTTCCTAAAGTTAGGAATAAACCTAAAGATATAATTTGATTTGATTACCGTCTGCGAAATTCGAGCATAATAATTATCGTTTATTATACGAACAATACGCTACACTTCAACAGTCGTATCACAACCGTCATAGTCTAGAACTGCTTCTTGTTTTCGAAGAAACTAATATGAATTCAAATACTTACATAATTGACGTACAAGGCTTCAAGGTTGTGAATCTGGAAAACATCAATCCGTATCTGGTGTGTCCAAGAACATTTCTGCGATTTTGTTCGACAGAGCAAAAGCTAATGAATCTGAGCATTAACATTGTGTGATTGAAAACGAGGAGCGCTGTTTTACAATGTAAGCTAAAGCTCGGTCGCCTAGTTAGTGCTTTATTTATTTATACAAACAATACGCTAGGCTTCAATCAGTAGTATCCCAACCGTTATCGTGTAGAACTGCTTCTTGTTTGCGAAGAAAGTATCATGAATTCAAATACTTACATAGTCGACGTGCAAGGCTTCAAGGTGAAGGAGAATAATTTTATAATAAAGGAATTTGCCTTCGCTGCAGAAAATTATGCGCAAAATAGTTTAATAAAATCGCCGTACCCGTATTCTAAGTTAACAGATGAAGAACGAAAACAGGTGCAGTGCACTAGGAAAAACTATGGCATAACATGGAGTGAAGGAAATATTGACTATCCAGATTTCAAAGGATATGCGGAGTATTTGTTAAAAAATAAGACCATTTTAGTGAGAGGTTCTGAAAAAGTTAAGTGGGTAAAAGAAATAAGTTCTAATTGTGATATTATTGATGTAGAAGAAATGGGGTGTCCAGACTTTGAAGAATTGCATAAAATGTTTAGTGATGTTGGCGATCTGTATTTTAGATGTATTAAACATAAAAAAAAAAGATGTGCTTTAACAAATGTAAAGTGTATTAGACGGTGGTACATAGAATGTAACAACCTTATTCATAATTAAATAAATGATTTTAATTATAAATATCAGTGCATTTTATTTCACTATTCAAAGTTCGTAAATAAAGCAAGACTAGTATTTGTGATCGAGGGTGTTTGTGGCGGTTCTGGCTCAGAGTGTATTAGAACTAGAATTTAATTGAAGTAGTTTTTGATTGAACTAGCACTTGATTATCGGATTGTACTGTAATTATATGCTCAACAGATAATTCGATTGACATGTATTAATGTATTGATTCATGATCAGTAATCATTATAACGTATGATTGGGGGATCCTGGATCTCGTTTGATCCAGGTCCCCCAATTATACACTACTGCCTGCTAACGCGCTCGTGGCGCTCTCACCGCCACCTGCTGGCGCGCTCGTGGCGCTCTCGCCGCCACCTGCTGGCGCGCTCGTGACGGTCTCGCCGCCGCCTGCTGGTGCGCTCGTGGCGCTAACGCCGCCAACTGCTGGCGCGCTCGTGGCGCTATCGCCGCCACCTGCTGGCGCGCTTGTAGCGCTGTCGCCGCCACCTGCTGGCGCGCTTGTAGCGCTGTCGCCGCCACCTGCTGACGCGGTCATGACGCTGTCGCCGCCACCTAAAATATTAGTTTTTCTTTCTGCGTGTAATTTCACCCTTATGTCGATCGCGTATCACTTTGAATCTTTGTATATAAGCTGTTTGTATATAGATCTAAAGGAAATATCTGTTAGAAAGTTCTCGGCCCCCGTCTAACTACTTTGAGTCGGGGTATCAAGTTAGCAGCCTAAAAATATTAGTTTTTCTTTCTGCGTGTAATTTCACCCTTATGTCGATCGCGTATCACTTTGAATCTTTGTACATAAGCTGTTTGTATATAGATCTAAAGGAAAAATCTGTTAGAAAGTTCTCGGCCCCCGTCTGACTACTTTGAGTCGGGGTATCAAGTTAGCAGCCTAAAAATATTGGTTTTTCTTTCTGCGTGTAATTTCACCCTAATGTCGATCGCGTATCACTTTGAATCTTTGTACATAAGCAGTTTGTATATAGATCTAAAGAAAACATCCGTTAGAAAGTTCTCGGCTCCCGTCTTACTACTTTGAGTCGGGGTATCAAGTTAGCAGCCTAAAAATTATAGTTTTTCTTTCTGCGTGTAATTTTACCCTTATATCGATCGCGTATCACTTTGAATCTTTGTACATAAGCAGTTTGTATATAGATCTAAAGCAGTAGTTCCCAAAGTGGTCCAGTTGGACCCCCAGGGGTCCACGGAAGACTCGACGGGGGTCTACGTTGGGCGTGACCAAAAATGGGGGTCCACAATCGCAAGCGGGGGTGCATGAAAATTGAATAAAATTTGTGAGAATTGATTGGTACTTGTGCTGTGAATCATTGTAGATTTCAAGAAAGTAAAGTAAGATGGACTCACTCGCAGCACAAAAATATAATTTAATTGAAAATTTATTTAGTTGACTTTATTTTCAAATAATTAACCTTATCAAGCAATCAATTCTAACCAATTTTTTCGAAAACAGTTAATTTATCGTTGAAACTCAGCAACAACGCAAGTTTCCATAGATAGAGCTAATCTTAATTTTTTTTTCGAGATTTAGTTTAGAAATTAGTGGTAATGTAGCTGCAGGGGGTCCACCGGATCCAGCAAAATTTTGAAAGTGGTCTATGGAACAAAAGAGTTTGGGAACCTCTGATCTAAAGGAAACATCTGTTAGAAAGTTCTCGGCCCCCGTCTGACTACTTTGAGTCGGGGTATCAAGTTAGCAGCCTAAAAATATTAGTTTTTCTTTCTGCGTGTAATTTCACCCTTATGTCGATCGCGTATCACTTTGAATCTTTGTACATAAGCTGTTTGTATATAGATCTAAAGGAAACATCTGTTAGAAAGTTCTCGGCCCCCGTCTAACTACTTTGAGTCGGGGTATCAAGTTAGCAGCCTAAAAATATTAGTTTTTCTTTCTGCGTGTAATTTCACCCTTATGTCGATCGCGTATCACTTTGAATCTTTGTACATAAGCTGTTTGTATATAGATCTAAAGGAAACATCTGTTAGAAAGTTCTCGGCCCCCGTCTAACTACTTTGAGTCGGGGTATCAAGTTAGCAGCCTAAAAATATTAGTTTTTCTTTCTGCGTGTAATTTCACCCTTATGTCGATCGCGTATCACTTTGAATCTTTGTACATAAGCTGTTTGTATATAGATCTAAAGGAAATATCTGTTAGAAAGTTCTCGGCCCCCGTCTAACTACTTTGAGTCGGGGTATGAAGTTAGCAGCCTAAAAATATTAGTTTTCTTTCTGCGTGTAATTTCACCCTTATGTCGATCGCGTATCACTTTGAATCTTTGTACATAAGCTGTTTGTATATAGATCTAAAGGAAACATCTGTTAGAAAGTTCTCGGCCCCCGTCTGACTACTTTGAGTCGGGGTATCAAGTTAGCAGCCTAAAAATATTAGTTTTTCTTTCTGCGTGTAATTTCACCCTTATGTCGATCGCGTATCACTTTGAATCTTTGTACATAAGCTGTTTGTATATAGATCTAAAGGAAACATCTGTTAGAAAGTTCTCGGCCCCCGTCTAACTACTTGGAGTCGGGGTATCAAGTTAGCAGCCTAAAAATATTAGTTTTTCTTTCTGCGTGTAATTTCACCCTTATGTCGATCGCGTATCACTTTGAATCTTTGTACATAAGCTGTTTGTATATAGATCTAAAGGAAACATCTGTTAGAAAGTTCTCGGCCCCCGTCTAACTACTTTGAGTCGGGGTATCAAGTTAGCAGCCTAAAAATATTAGTTTTTCTTTCTGCGTGTAATTTCACCCTTATGTCGATCGCGTATCACTTTGAATTTTTGTACATAAGCTGTTTGTATATAGATCTAAAGGAAATATCTGTTAGAAAGTTCTCGGCCCCCGTCTAACTACTTTGAGTCGGGGTATCAAGTTAGCAGCCTAAAAATATTAGTTTTTCTTTCTGCGTGTAATTTCACCCTTATGTCGATCGCGTATCACTTTGAATCTTTGTACATAAGCAGTTTGTATACAGATCTAAAGGAAACATCTGTCAGAAAGTTCTCGGCCCCCGTCTAACTACTTTGAGTCGGGGTATCAAGTTAGCAGCCTAAAAATATTAGTTTTTCTTTCTGCGTGTAATTTCACCCTTATGTCGATCGCGTATCACTTTGAATCTTTGTACATAAGCAGTTTGTATATAGATCTAAAGGAAACATCTGTTAGAAAGTTCTCCGCCCCCGTCTAACTACTTTGAGTCGGGGTATCAAGTTAGTAGCCTAAAAATATTAGTTTTTCTTTCTGCGTGTAATTTCAACCTTATGTCGATCGCGTATCACTTTGAATCTTTGTACATAAGCTGTTTGTATATAGATCTAAAGGAAACATCTGTTAGAAAGTTCTCGGCCCCCGTCTAACTACTTTGAGTCGGGGTATCAAGTTAGCAGCCTAAAAATATTAAGTTTTTCTTTCTGCGTGTAATTTCACCCTTATGTCGATCGCGTATCACTTTGAATCTTTGTACATAAGCTGTTTGTATATAGATCTAAAGGAAACATCTGTTAGAAAGTTCTCGGCCCCCGTCTAACTACTTTGAGTCGGGGTATCAAGTTAGCAGCCTAAAAATATTAGTTTTTCTTTCTGCGTGTAATTTCACCCTTATGTCGATCGCGTATCACTTTGAATCTTTGTACATAAGCAGTTTGTATATAGATCTAAAGGAAACATCTGTTAGAAAGTTCTCCGCCCCCGTCTAACTACTTTGAGTCGGGGTATCAAGTTAGTAGCCTAAAAATATTAGTTTTTCTTTCTGCGTGTAATTTCACCCTTATGTCGATCGCGTATCACTTTGAATCTTTGTACATAAGCTGTTTGTATATAGATCTAATGGAAACATCTGTTAGAAACTTCTCGGCCCCCGTCTGACTACTTTGAGTCGGGGTATCAAGTTAGCAGCCTAGAAATATTAGTTTTTCTTTCTGCGTGTAATTTCACCCTTATGTCGATCGCGTATCACTTTGAATCTTTGTACATAAGCTGTTTGTATATAGATCTAAAGGAAACATCTGTTAGAAAGTTCTCGGCCCCCGTCTAACTACTTTGAGTCGGGGTATCAAGTTAGCAGCCTAAAAATATTAGTTTTTCTTTCTGCGTGTAATTTCACCCTTATGTCGATCGCGTATCACTTTGAATCTTTGTACATAAGCTGTTTGTATATAGATCTAAAGGAAACATCTGTTAGAAAGTTCTCGGCCCCCGTCTAACTACTTTGAGTCGGGGTATCAAGTTAGCAGCCTAAAAATATTAGTTTTTCTTTCTGCGTGTAATTTCACCCTTATGTCGATCGCGTATCACTTTGAATCTTTGTACATAAGCAGTTTGTATATAGATCTAAAGGAAACATCTGTTAGAAAGTTCTCCGCCCCCGTCTAACTACTTTGAGTCGGGGTATCAAGTTAGTAGCCTAAAAATATTAGTTTTTCTTTCTGCGTGTAATTTCACCCTTATGTCGATCGCGTATCACTTTGAATCTTTGTACATAAGCTGTTTGTATATAGATCTAAAGGAAACATCTGTTAGAAAGTTCTCGGCCCCCGTCTAACTACTTTGAGTCGGGGTATCAAGTTAGCAGCCTAAAAATATTAGTTTTTCTTTCTGCGTGTAATTTCACCCTTATGTCGATCGCGTATCACTTTGAATCTTTGTACATAAGCTGTTTGTATATAGATCTAAAGGAAACATCTGTTAGAAAGTTCTCGGCCCCCGTCTAACTACTTTGAGTCGGGGTATCAAGTTAGCAGCCTAAAAATATTAGTTTTTCTTTCTGCGTGTAATTTCACCCTTATGTCGATCGCGTATCACTTTGAATCTTTGTACATAAGCTGTTTGTATATAGATCTAAAGGAAACATCTGTTAGAAAGTTCTCGGCCCCCGTCTAACTACTTTGGGTCGGGGTATGAAGTTAGCAGCCTAAAAATATTAGTTTTTCTTTCTGCGTGTAATTTCACCCTTATGTCGATCGCGTATCACTTTGAATCTTTGTACATAAGCTGTTTGTATATAGATCTAAAGGAAACATCTGTTAGAAAGTTCTCGGCCCCCGTCTAACTACTTTGAGTCGGGGTATCAAGTTAGCAGCCTAAAAATATTAGTTTTTCTTTCTGCGTGTAATTTCACCCTTATGTCGATCGCGTATCACTTTGAATCTTTGTACATAAGCTGTTTGTATATAGATCTAAAGGAAACATCTGTTAGAAAGTTCTCGGCCCCCGTCTAACTACTTTGAGTCGGGGTATCAAGTTAGCAGCCTAAAAATATTAGTTTTTCTTTCTGCGTGTAATTTCACCCTTATGTCGATCGCGTATCACTTTGAATCTTTGTACATAAGCTGTTTGTATATAGATCTAAAGGAAACATCTGTTAGAAAGTTCTCGGCCCCCGTCTAACTACTTTGAGTCGGGGTATCAAGTTAGCAGCCTAAAAATATTAGTTTTTCTTTCTGCGTGTAATTTCACCCTTATGTCGATCGCGTATCACTTTGAATCTTTGTACATAAGCTGTTTGTATATAGATCTAAAGGAAACATCTGTTAGAAAGTTCTCGGCCCCCGTCTAACTACTTTGGGTCGGGGTATGAAGTTAGCAGCCTAAAAATATTAGTTTTTCTTTCTGCGTGTAATTTCACCCTTATGTCGATCGCGTATCACTTTGAATCTTTGTACATAAGCTGTTTGTATATAGATCTAAAGGAAACATCTGTTAGAAAGTTCTCGGCCCCCGTCTAACTACTTTGAGTCGGGGTATCAAGTTAGCAGCCTAAAAATATTAGTTTTTCATTCTGCGTGTAATTTCACCCTTATGTCGATCGCGTATCACTTTGAATCTTTGTACATAAGCAGCTTGTATATTAATCTAAAAGAATTATCTGTCAGAATTATCTCGGCTGCCGTCCAACCGCCATATTTCTATCTCTAACCCATAGTGTTAATTTATGAGCCTAAAAATATTTAAACGCTTTGTTTGGAAATTTCATTTGAGTTTGTTTGTTGATTAGGTCGGTGTGTTTATTTTAACTTCATTTGTCATTGATTGGAATCTAAATTGTGCTTGATTTTTGAAAATAGTATCTTTTAAAATCTCAGACATTTTAATTTGGTCGGGTTATCATAGGCTGCTAACTTTAGGCTGCTAACTTCACGCCGGTCATTTAACATAGGCTCCTTTTTAGCTCAGGATACTGCAGTTCCTGCGGGAAACGTAGACGAATTTTTAGCCAACAGCAAATATGAAATACTTAATAACCTATCTTCAATTGATCCTACTTAATAAATATTTTTGCCACAGCTAATTAAGTATATCTACTTAACACGCCTGAATTTTCAGTCCACTCTACAAAATTAATGTAGAGTTGTTGAAATAGTGAGTGATAGAGAGAAAATATCTTGGAACAACAGTATCTGCCCCGACCGGGGATCGAACCCAGGATCTCAAGCTTCATAGTCAGGTTTCCTAACCATAAACTAGACTATCCGGTCCGGTCGTCAAAATTATGAGTAGCTCGCACAAGCTTGATCGATTATTGGAAATTCACGTCAGCATCTAGGTCCGACTAATAGACTACCTAGTAGGTCCGTTCGTTGAATGCTGTGAATTCTAGGTACTACATACATCAATTACAATACACCGAGAATGGTAAGCAGAGTAGCGCGGAAGACCAAGAGAGCTTCGTAGCAGATGCGATGAACACTAGTGATAGAGTTGCACCAATGTTACTGTAACTATAACCGGTGATTTTGAGTTATATTTGACAGAAAACCTATATTAAAGTAACTTGATGCTACCCACAGTTAGTTTTTGAAGGCGTCTGCGGTTCACATCTCGCAGTTTTATCTGTCATGTCGACGCCGGCGAGGGAAGCCCGCGCGGTGCGCGCGCCCACGCCTTCACAAAAACAACTTAAACGTAATGGGTTTTGATTTATCACCCGTGAAACACTATTATTAGTCGCTAGATTACTTCGGTAGAATCTAACTCAAAATAACTTTGCAAAATAATATTATATTCTTTAGCAAATATATTTCTAGACTAAAGGAAGGACTTTCAAAAGATCGTACGTAAGGCATACAGCTAGCCGAACGTAGTACATATTTGCAATCGTGAAACCACGCTGCTTTCAGTCATTGCTCCCTAGTACCACACTACCTACCTATTACATGTAGTCAGAGAGCACGTGTGTAATAGATATGTAAGTACCTTAGCTACTATCAGTGAGTAGCAGAGGCACTATTTCCTTTTCATATCTTTTTATATCTGCAGATTTGTTTTTAAGGTGTGTGTTTACTTATTGCGTGTGTCTGTGGGTGACATAATGTAATGCAACCAAGTATATCTTTCTCGCTTTCCCAGTGTATGGAAAAAGTGTCTCGCCGCATGGCGTCGCTGGCTGATGACCGACGACCACGCTTTGCGACGCGAGTCACGAACCGGCGCAAAGAAAATATCATAACATACATGTAACGATTCCCGGCGAATGACAAGTCTTGAAGACGCGTCTGTCGCAGCGAGTGTGAGGTGAATGTAATTGTATCATTTGAGACGAAATTTTCCGAGCTCCTGTTTAGAGAACACGTCCACGGGGACTCTAGGTGATATTGACTTTTCCTCCAATCTTAGTACACCTGCAGACAAAAGTTTCTCTTATAGATAAATTATATCTAACACTAAAAGTAAAGTATCTACATTATATGAACATATTTAGGGTTATTTATGGCGATGTAACGACCCGACCGTCAAAAAGAGTTACGAAAGACATAAAAAAGGAACTAATACTGTTCCCACATTTTTTTTGTCACTTACTTCAGACATGTGGAAGTACAAAGTTGTGCGAAAAATAACCAGTTATTTATGCTTTACAATCAGATTTGTGTGCGTTTTGTGTGGCAGTAGTGGTGGGAGGGTTTGCATGCAAAACGTATATATTTCGCACAAGCTTGGTTATCTTACACGTAAGTAGCGGAGTAGCAAGGTAAATATTTTGTGTTAATCAGATATTTATTTTATCATGTAAACTAATATCTGCCGTCAGCCGTCAGCTAAGAAATGCCGGAAACGCAAGTGTCCGAGCGTCGCCGTGGGCCGGCGCAGGACGCGGCAGTATCGCGGTTCCGCCGCATTGTCCTCGAGACGATCGTCCTGGCACCCCTCAGCCCCCCCACACCCCCGCCGCCCCGCCGCCCCGCCGCGCTGCAGCTGCATCCGCAGTCCGTTGCACTTCAATATGTTTGTTTGCCGTTTGCTGCGCATTTTCGCTGCAGCGCGATGCGCAGTCAAGCGGCGCTACGCTTCCGCATCTGCAATTTATACCTCGAAAATTAGAATTCGTATTTCGTATCGCGCCGTCCCGCTCACACTAATAGGGATTACTGCAGTGCGAGTGGGTCGGTATGCTACAAAATTCGAATGTTGAAATTGGTAATAGACCCCCTGCTCTCGGCTCAGCAAGTTTGGAATACACGCCAGTAACGTGTTGTGCCTCGATCGCCAACTTCAGGTTTCGCTTCTTAGACTCAGTTGATAATAGTGCGAGAAGAAACGTATTCCAGGGTCGTGGAACTAACAATAAATTCTACACTGATGAGCAAAAATAACGGGCCCACTTACCATTTAACTTTCTATGTAAAATGACCCGATAATATCTCATCCGTAGGTATGTTTTAATCAAGCTCCGGCGCAATGAAGTAACGCTTCTCTAGCATGGTATCTCGCACGGGGTGGCAATGAGGCAGGCAACCGATCCCATTCAAATTCACAGGGGTAGCATTTTAGAGTTATTTCTTAAGTTAGTATGTGGAATGGAACGTAAGAGGGTGTGACTGGAACGGATGATATAAGAGTGAGAGAGTGAATATTCGATTTGAAGAATAAGTTGACGTATGAAAGATGTTTAGGATTCAGTTAGCAGTAAGATTTGATTGTGAATTGAACAAAATATAGTTTAACGGTGACTAAATTGGTTTCTTTTATTAATTTAGTAAGAAGATGTGAAGAATTAAGAAGAATTTTTGAAATCGACACGACCAGGGCCGTCTTTAAACTATTTGAGGCCCTGGGCACATTAGGATCATGGGGCCCCTATGACCTAAATATCGGTTATCATTTGGTAATCTGGCAGGAACTAGGGGGCCCCATGCGATCGCGGGGCCCTGGGCACGTGCCCATAGTGCCCAGTGGAGAAGAGGGGCCTGGACACGACGACGAAGAAAATAGATTGACAGAAGACTGTAAAGAAGAAAAGACCAATGACGGGTGACGGAAGACAAACGACGATTATTATAAAAGACGACAACGTTTAAAGAAGAATTATTTTTATAAAGGACGACGAAAAACGACATTATCATTTACATTTATATTAATTCAGAGGACTTCGGCAGCCTTTGTGCAAGCGACAATGCTTTATAAGTTTATATCCCTATATTCGCTCGGGAGCGCCCCTGCCGTCAACCGGTTATGCAAGCGCGGCATATTGTAGCTGTGTGCAACAGCATTACCAACGAGTTTGTCTGGTTTGTTGAGGAATTATTTTAATTACAATTACGAGTAGGTTTACTTGTAATGCGCCAATTTTTTCGATATGAGCACCACATCGTTCGATAATTTACTTTGTAATCGTGATCTCCTGATTAATTTATAATGGCAGCTTAGGAATGTCAGAACACACAGTCACCAATATTGCGTTCACTCGTCTTTCGATCATATATTGGATTCAGAACAGTAGGCTTAATATCTAACTCGCTCGCGATCGCCATCGTGTTCATTTTGACAGTTCTTGTATGAATGTGACAGCTAGCTGATTCCGATGCCAATTGTCAGCCCATACATGAACTGTCAAAATGAAGACGATGGCGATTGCCAGCGAGTTAGACAATAAGCCAACAGGGCAGTGGCAGTGGGAAGATTGCAGTTGGCGGAGCGGGAGAGTGGTGCGCGCGCGCCGCCGCCGGCCGAGCGGCGCTGACGTCACGCGCGGTTATCGTCCGCGCCACTCGGACACTTCACCTCGTAAATAATCTAATGACTCATTACAAAATACCTCCTCAACATAACATGTTTTCGGTGATTTACGGGTAAACAAACAAAACCATTAGTAAGGCCCACGTTGTAAACAGAATTAGTTTTGATTTCGCAAATAACTATGTATTAGGTAAATAATAGATTCTCAGCAAACTGTTTTTGTTAAAATAGTACATTGTGTATTAAGGGCGTTAAGTGAGGAATTACGACCGAGGCTCTAGTAGTAGCCGGGCGCCGAAGTCGAAGACTGGGGGCTTGCCGAGTCGAAGTTCGTAATTCCCGTACCGCCCGTGAAACATACAATGTTTTTCATCACATTTGCAAGTAAATACATAAAATTATCATCATCTTCCTAGCGTTTTTGCCGGGATTATGCCACGTCTCAATGAGCCTGGGGTCCGCCTTGACAACCTAATCCCAACCCAGAAGGGTAACTAAGCCTTATTGGGATTGGTCCGGTTTCCTCACGATGTTTTCCTTCACCGAAAAGCTCATGGTAAATTTCAAATGTAATTTCGCACATAAATCTCGAAAAACTCAGAGTTGCGAGCCCGGGATTCGAACCCGCGACTTTCTGCTTGAGAGACCACAGGTCAAACCACTAGGCTACTACGACTTCAACTTAATACCGCCCTATAGGGTTTCATGGTAAGAAAAAAGTCCGAGGGTTTTATTTGGGGCATATTGCTGACAGAATAAGTAATAGATTGCGGCCAAGTTAACCTGTATGTTTTGATACCGTTTACGAGCAAAGAATATTGTAAGTATTCTTAAATTGAAGCTCTGCGTCTAAACACCACTTAATTGCTCGTTTGCCTTCCTATTCATATAAAAAAAAAAGTCGGCTGCTGTAAATTGCAACTTTCAATGCGGAACATAATTAACTGGACTACGTGTCACGTTCGGAATACCGAATGCACATGTGGTTGGAGCTCATCCTATCCTATCTTATCTCAACGCATTTAGACGGTCTTAATTAAGTAAACCAACACTGAACCAAATGCAATACCTACATAAGTATAGGTATCATAAAGTTTATAAGTAGGCATGCATTGTGTAATTATGTTTAGGGCTAAACAGGGTGGGTAGATAAACATCTACTCTTAAGTCATAGCTTAGGTACGAATGCGAAGTTCAGAGTGCGATACCACAGGTGCGAGGTCAGCCGGACATATTGCCTGGAAAATTATGAAACTATGATTATATTGTTTGGCCGGCGAGACGGCGCGGCGGCGGCGCGGCCGGCGTGCGCGAGCGCCGCGCGTCCATCTGCTGACATAACTGTCGCGCCGGGGTCGACAGCCGCGGGAGGCTAACGGTCGCCGCCACACGAGCAGCATCCACAACCCGACTTAGCATTGTGCCGGTCATGCTCCGACATTTGCATGCTACATGTGCGCACTGACCGCAAGTCTTCACCTCTTCGGTGGGAGCAGCGCCGAGCCCCGAGCCTTACCGCAGCCGCGCAACGCGCATGCGCCAGCGCAGCCTCCTGAGCGAATGCCAAGTCTGGTGCCGACGGAAACGAGTCTCACCATAAACTGGTTTAAAGTGTCTGACATTTAAATCTTATAAAATAAGCATTAGCAAGGTGAATAGTGTTGTTTCCCCGCCCACAGCTGGCGCGTGTGGAAAGGTCTGCGCCGCCAGACCAGATGCGCGTGCGCCGCACACGTGGCCGTAACACCGCACCCGGACTCCAGAAACTGACAACGAAAACAAACATCTCGCGGTACATACAGCGACCATTTCAAACGGCACGTATAAAAACAGTTACAGAACAATTTGCGCTTTTTACCCAGGTAGGTATAATACATGTACTTACATAATATGAAGCACAACACAAGGCTCGAACGAAATGAAAGGATCTGCACCGCATAATGTGTAGGTTTCAATCGTATTGCGTATGTACTACTGTCAATCAAAATTATAACCACCTAATTTCGGTGAAACTGCTATGCTTGGTTACGTTTACATATAGGTAATGCAATTTTAAACAATACAAACGTAACATGCCTACTGGTTATAGTGGGTGAAAGATTTCTAGTGTTAATATACTTAAGTGATTTTATTATAATCGACTTAAAGCTGAGTAAGTAGGTACATTGAAATAAAAAAGTCATATTTTAATATCAGGATCGTCATCCTACTATGTAGGTACTTACTTTACAGTTGTTTTGTACATCTTTTATCCCTTACGGGGTAGACAGAGCCTAAGGTAACAAGACCTATTTAGGCCATATTTAGCATGTCAATAACGTCTCGTTGCCAGGTTCCAAGATCTAAGCATACGCATACGTAGTGACAGAACAGCGGAAAGCGACTTTGTTTTATACTTATGTAGCAGTGGCGTGGCGTCAAGTATATCAGAAGGCAAGCCGAAGGGAACTTAACTAGCATTTTCCTCTAATTCTGCACAATAAATTGCCCAACTGCCTTAAAATAGGCAAGCCGGTGGGAATCGAGTTCTATGGACGCCACGCCACTGTTATGTAGTGAAAAACCAATTCCCCGTTTGCCTAAAAAACCCTCGTTCTGTTCCACCCTGTATGTAAACAAGTAAAAATTACTTGTCTTTTCGTACAACTTTATAAGGGAAATGACCTGTTATTTTTACTAGACAGTGTATATTACACAAGCAAATCTCTTATGTGAACATAAAGAAAAATAGCTGCCTTCCATCTTTGCTTTGAAAAGAACCGAATAGGTCCTATTAAATCCAAAAACAAACATTGCAAGTTATAATGAAAGCTTGTAAAAAGCATGAAACGTTGAGCTTAAGTCCGTCAGATCACATTCATTATTTAAGCGGCTTATCTGTGTTGTTGTTTGTGGGCAGTTAACGACCTCCCCCGCGCCGCACTCGCACCCGCCTGGATCACGTAACAGCGGTAAAATAGGTTATGTGTTGCAACATGTCAACAGCTCACGTGGTGCTCGACCAGCGCCGCTTGCCTGCCGCTGTGCGGCTGCTGAACTGTTCTCTAAATTAACCTTGTCCGTGAAGTCATGCATGGCTGCGCTCGGCACCGGCAGATAATCATAACTAGACCTTTCGCTTGCTGGCTAACGCATAAGAAGTCGGGTGTCTTGACATTGGTCATTGTCATTCCGTTAAGACTAAATTTGTAACAAATATATCGCACTTGCTACATGTAAATAAACCTAATTAAATTAAATCAAATACCAGAGGCTCTCGGCTCGGCCTACGCCTTATAGTCCGTGCCGTCCAAAGAGAATACCCAAAACCTACTTAGAGCTTTAGACTAATGTTCAACTGAAATGCACGAATTGGTTCTACTTAGAAATTTGAGTTATTATGTTTACCTACATCTTGGCTGTCCCTAGTTCACGACGTCACAATGGATAATTTAAATGTATCGGTAAGTAAATAAATAACGAGTAGCGCGATAATGCGCTCTGTAAATGAATACAACTAGATACTGCACACTCGTTAGCTAGCCGCCATCGCGCCAGGCGGCCCAAGTGCCCCGATAGCTGGCATTGATAAAGCACCACCATTTTATCCTAAGCACTAAAACTACGACGTACTTTTGACATAAGAAGTTACCTTTAATGCGTGTTGCGTCGCGTAGAGCTACACGTTTTATGAAACTACTAGCTGTTGCCAGCGACTTCGTCTGCAAAGAATTCGTTTATCGCTATCCCGCGGGAACTACGCAATTTTCCGGGATAAAAAGTAGCCTATGTGCTATTCCAGACTTTTCTCTATCTATGTGCCAAATTTCATCCAGATTCGTTGGGCCGTTCTGGCGTGATTGAGTAACAAACAAACATACATCCATCCATCCATCCATCCATCCATCCATCCATACTTTCGCATTTATAATATTAGTTAGATGCTGCATATTGATAGATCCATCGTAAAAGGTCCAATCAAAGACAAATTTACAAAATAAAATCAATAATGTATAAGCGAAAGAGGTATGTCAGGATCGTAGGTAGCAAGTGGAACAAAGTAGTCTCTGCCTACCCCTGTGGGAAAGAGGCGTGACGATATGTATGTATGTATGTGTGTATGTATATGCAAAATAAAAGACCACAAGGTTAGCTCCCATTACGTTGGATCCATGTACAGGGTGTATCAGATACCCCCTAACAATAATCCACTGGGGTATATAACCATAACTATAGAAGCTAAAAAAAATATTTTGAAAAAAATTGGAGTAAAAAATTTTTTGTACTTTGTATAGGAATGATTATAGTTAATACTACCATTCCTATTTTATTGAATCAGGCGTTACTTTGCGGAGGTCCATTTCAATGAACACAAAATATTTACCTTGCTACTCCGCTACTTACGTGCAAGATAACCAAGCTTGTGCGAAATATATACGTTTTGCATGCAAGCCCTCTCCCCACTACTGCCACACTGAGGGAGGGCTTGCATGCAAAACGTATATATTTCGCACAAGCTTGGTTATCTTGCACGTAAGTAGCGGAGTAGCAAGGTAAATATTTTGTGTTCACTACCTACCATTCCTATAGAAAATATATAAAAAAAATTACTAAATTTTTTTTCAAAATATTTTGTTTTAGCTTCTATACCTATGGTTATATACCCCAGTGTATTATTGTTAGGGGGTGTCTGATACACCCTGAATAGGTACACCGAGAGAGCAAAAACACAAAGTATCTAATGTTACATTTTACCAACGGTATACCATACTAGTACCCGTCTCGTACCTATTTATCACAAAAAAATAACTATTTACAGGTATAATTTGATCGATACCGTTGTACCGACCGCGCCTTAGGCAAGTGCTCGGCGAGCGAAGGGGCGGGCCCTCCGCTCTGACAGGCTGCCTTGGTAATGCCTGTGGGCCCTGAACTGCGGTACAAGTACAACCGGTGTCGGTGTAATATATCACATCTTTGATATTTTTTCTTTCTTTCTTTCTTTCTTTCATTCATAACTGAGTCGAGCCGCAAGCGCAAGCAGTGCAGGGTGCATGGTGCATGTCCTCTACTCGTATGTATCTGTTGAGCCAACTCACCCAAATCCGAGTCACTCACAACAGCACACAACAGCATCAACAGCATCAATGGCACATTAACAGTAAAGGCCATCATTTTGTTAGGTGCCTACCCAACATTATTGTTACATTACAACCTATGGAATGGAATTATCTCTAGCCCGCGCGTCTATGAACCTGCGCGGCGTTGCTTGACCGCCACGAGTACAACCGGTTCGTGCGCAGACGCAGCTAATATGGGGCGACTAGCTTTGCCGCGCGTGTGTGCGTGCTGCATTCCGGCGAGCCGGCCGACAGCCTCGTAAATCATCTCTACTCTTATCTGGCCTTATAATTTACAACTTCGATTCCTGGTTCCAATGCAGTTCAACACGAAACAAATCGGTTCTGCTTCTAAATTCCAGAATAGGTTTAAGTAAAATAAGTCAACCTTATACTTGCGTCATATTATTTCGCATAAAAAATATATATATATATCTTGGGACAAAGCAAAGCTTGTGATATGGGCACTAGACAACGGATAAACATACTTAAATACATATGAAACATCCAAGACTCGAGAACAAACATTCGTATTTTTCATACAAATATCTACCCCGACCGGGGATCGAACCCGGGACCTCCAGCTTCATAGTCAGGTTCTCTAACCACTAGGCCATTCGGTCGTCGCATGTCTGTAATGATCAGCACTAAGTGGGTATATAGTTATGTAGCTCTGCACTAGTCCTAATTAAATACGGTTACCGGCGTCAGTGTCAGCGGAGAGCCGGCGGCGGTGGCGATCTGTCGATACACATGGCGTACTCGCACACAAATTCTAAAAACAGGAAATGATACTTCCACGAATAAAAAGTGAGTGACTGATTCATCAAAATTGTTAATTTAACTGAGAATGGGCTGAACTTGTAAATTGAATCTCTACAACAGTAATTGGGAAGGGACACTCGGTTCCCGGCGGCGGCGGGTAATTCGCTGTCGAGAAATTGATAACAATCTCAGGGAGTAAACTAATTAAAACATGAATAGATCTCGGTGGGACTTCTCGGAGTTTACGGAGCGGCGGCGCACTATCGA
The DNA here is from genome assembly GCA_963854515.1 of Pandemis heparana. Classification (NCBI taxonomy): domain Eukaryota; kingdom Metazoa; phylum Arthropoda; class Insecta; order Lepidoptera; family Tortricidae; genus Pandemis; species Pandemis heparana. The sequence goes on from OY978009.1 coordinate 17,853,402, forward strand.
CGCCGCGACGCCCCGCGACACCAAGCCGACACAAAGCCTTGTTATACAAATATATCATATCTGATTTCTTCATCCATCAGTGTGATACAGTCACTGCAGCATCGCAAATTGAGCAAGGGTAAACTTTGTAGGACGTGTAAAGGGGGTGGGACAGCGCCCGGCGGCGGACTGAGCTGAGCTGAGCCGCGCGATGACCCCGTTGCACAGCGTCTTGTTGCACGATCGTCGCTCATGAACGACGACTTCTGTTTATACAGTTTTTCTCACAATATTTAGATAAACGGGTCGCGCTGTTATTGCAGCGCTGCATAATACCGTTAGCGTGTTATTTCACACCAAACTCACGTAGCTAAGAAAGAATAGTAGCTATAACACCTACAGTTCCACCTGATAAGCCCCGTTCGAACGCGGCGCGGGGTGGACTAGTAATTTGGTCACAATAACGATTTCGCTGACATTTAGATGAGTTTCAACATTCTTTTGGCAAACAGGTTTTATATGTATTCCAATACGTAGATTTAATTTAATGCTCGAGGCGATTATCTGTGGCAGGCATCCGGTTGTTAATGGATGTTTGCTTTTATCGTTGTCTTAGGCCCACTTGCACAGTAGAGTAAAAAAATTAAATCGCTAACTCGGGGTTAGGTTTGACGGTTCCATACATTTTGACTTACTACTTAGCCCCGGGTTAGCATCTAACACGAGGTTAAGTCGTTAACCCTGGCCCGTGCAAGTCCCTTAGTGAGAGAACTTACTTGAACTTAGTATAAAATATAATTGTGCAGCCAGTCGACCACGGCTCCGTAGAGTTGTAGAGCCGATAGCGCGGGCGCTGTTTGCTCTACGCCTAGCAGTGGCTATCTCTGCGCAATACGAAGAATTGAATCAAAAGGGCAACGACACTGATAACGCACCTCTTACTAAATGTTGTGCATATACTGTCAGATGCGACGCACGCGCACTAAAATGCCAGTGGCGGAGATCTCCAATCGCTATAGACATTCACATGCATCGCAGTTATCAAATACGCGTTTATCTAATTATTTGTCATGGGTTATTTCTCGTTCTAATAATGACTAGAATTAATACAATGTACCTATATGGTAGGTATGCGCATTTGATGACACCGCCACCATATACTTACTAAGTACTAGCTGTTGCCCACGATTTAGTCTGCGGAGAATTCGTTTATCGTCGCCCGCGGCAACTATGCAGTTTTCCGAGATGAAAACCGCCCTATGTCTTTCCTAGAGTCTCAAACCGTCTCCATACCTTGTCACGATCGGCTGAGAAGTTCACGCGTGAAAGCGTAATAACAAACAAACATAGGATTAAGCATTGGGGCTGCATTCATCTGCCGCTATAGCAACCCCACTTCCATCAGCGCCGTAACAGCTGGAAGCCCGGAGGTTGAGTTGTGAAACTGAGAACAAGGTAGCTGGGCGGCTCTAGCACGCCTCCGTCGATGTACGTGAATTAAATAGATTGTATGGTAATGGATAGTGAGCGCTTTGTGTCTCGAGGTGTCTGCGCGGGCCGGGGGCCGGGTTGCGCAACGCGCGCGGATGCTGCTGACGCACCAGCTCGGGACGTGCGAGCCGCGGCCGCGAGCACATAAAGCATCGTGCCGTGCTTTCCAATCCAACGTATGAATCATCGATTTCAGCACGTACATAATGACATCTGCTTCTTTCTACCAAAACAATAGGTACGTTTAGATTGAAACAAAATCGCCAAATGTAAAGACAATGACTAAACATTCAACGGCTAAATCCCGATAACTGTTTGGAAAGATTAACAAACCTATTGTTTTTTTATTTTAGAATTAGGAATCTTCCCTGCTACATAAAGAAAGTAGAAACGAGCGATACTGTCACAGATAGAGTAAGTGCACTTAAGTGGTTTTGTAACTTATTATCATAAATACCGACAAGTTATCGCGAGCCGCGGGCGGAGAACGGACGCCTCGGCGCAGAAAGTAAGTAGATGTCGTAATGGTCGAAAGCAGCATTATCAGCGGCGCCCGCGCAGCCGAGTGCGGCGCCGCCGTCGCGCCGCCGCCTCACGCGCACAAAGAACACTTCAGCTATTCGCGCCGGTGACGCGCCCCACTGGCCGAATGAGGTCGCCAGATCGAACCCACTTCAAATTCTATCAGCATCCAGCACATGTTCTTATTCTTACCTACACCGGTACTTATTAGGCAGGCATACATCTATTCATATTCATACAACAATGTTTTAAAATAGGAAAGATTGCATTTTTTTTTTTTTTTTTTATGCGAATAGGAAGGCAAACGAGCAAGTGGGTCACCTGATGGTAAGCGATCACCACTGCCCATAGACACCCGCAACCCCGGAGGATTGATATCGAAACGAAACATTCAATTGGGGGGGTCTTTAATTTTTTGTTGTACCTAATCTTAATGAAAATAAAAACGGCCAAGTGCGAGTCAGACTCGAGCATGAATCCGTACCACTAGATATCTATAAATATCAATAAACCAGTACCGCTATCTATAAATATCAGCAAAGAAGTTTGTGGTAAGTATAGGAGCCCCCCTTAAATATTAATTTTATTTTGTTTTTAGTATTTGTTGTTATAGCTTATAGCCAAGTTATAGCGGCAACAGAAATACATCATCTGTGAAAATTTCAACAGTCTAGCTATCACGGTTCATGAGATACAGCCTGGTGACAGACGGACGGACGGACAGCGGAGCCTAACGAAGGGTTTCCGTTTTTACCCCTCGGGTAAGGAACCCTAGAAATGGACTGTCTAAGAAACTGCAGTAATTCTATGTCTTACTTGCTCATACTCGTTATTAGTTTACCGACGTGTAGGTAGGTACCATACTGTACGATATGAGAGCATCGGTTACATAAATTATTGTCATCTTGTCGAAGGTCGCGCTCGACGGTCGTTTTATCAAATGAGCTGTCTCATTTGACGTAATCGCATCCTGTCGTGCGTCGCGCAGTGAAGAGCGCAAGCATGCGACCCATTGATATGGAAACAAAACATGAGCATTGTTGTGAAGCATCCGCGCCACAATGAGCTAAGTATTGGCCGGCCGGGGAACAATAAGGCGACCTATATTATGGGATGACCCGGCGCCGCACAGCGCGTCCTTTGTGCGCGCGCGCTCGCTGCGGGCCGCGGGCCGCGGGCTGCGGGCGCCGCGTGCGCACGATTACGAGTATAAGCTCGCCAGCGATGCGCACTGCGCTGCTTCCCGTCTCCGGGTCGGCTTTGTTAGGACCCCGAACAATAGCTGACCTCTTATTATATCAAGCGTGCGTCTGTCTTAGTTCTTCTAGATTCAATTTCCTCTTTCGTAGAGATCGCAACAATTCGCTTTGCAAATTCGCTTGTAAAAATTGTGCAGTCTAGTGGCAAAATACGTACAATAACATAAACCTCAAAAATTGCCGAGCATGTGAACTTCCGATCAGAGTTTTGTTAGTTCCAAACTTTTGTTCAAAGGTTCGAACGCAACCTATGTTTCACTTTTGACTTGACCATACACTTATGCAAGGCAAAGAAATCAGCAGGCTTATTGTCTAACTCGTTTGCGATCGCCATCGTGTTCATTGTGACAGTTCTTGTATGAATGTGACAGCTAGCTCATGCCGATGCCAATTGTCAGCCCATACATGAACTGTCAAAATGAACATGACGGCGATTGCGAGTGAGTTAGACAATAAGCCTACAGGCAAGCAAAGGATAAAATGGTAGTTCTACTAGTTTCAAGATTATATTTTTGTTGAAGTGCCCATAAAGTTACAAATCGAATCTCTATACTAATTTGATAATTAGTTGGTACCTATTGTTCATAGAGGAACTAAACTAACCAACCAGGTTGTCTGCTCTAAGGTATTGTTTTGCAAACACACTTGTCTCAATCCTTCAATATAAAATATTGTCTTCGTAGATGTATGTTTGCAAACCGGTTCGAGGCCTTCAGTATATATAAAATATAATATGGTTGCAAACGAATGGGTCTTAAATTGGGTAAGTGCACATCCATCCATATTCAGCAGGCGGCGCAGGCGCAGCCCGCGCGTTGCGAAACGAGGCGCGGAGGCCGCCGCGCATCCTGTTCCGAATGCGAGTTGAGAAATGTACACTAAATTCATCCGTGTACGTTATGCAATTCTTGCAACTACATATATATGTTGCAAATAAGAGTGACTCTGATTTAATTATTGTCGCCGGTATAAGCTGAAACACCTTTTCATTGGTTTTGTTTTCATACACGTCAAAATATGTACCTGCATCCTGCATTAAAATTATTCGAACCACACGTGCGCTGCTGCTGCTGCGCTGCCGTGCTCCTAGCCTACGTTATTGGTATTTGTGCAGGCAAACCTGAGTTACAGGTGGCGGCACGTAAGTAAAACGTGGAGGTGAGATGCGCAGTATGAAAATGATGTTGTTTGTCATACTGCGCATCTCCCCTCCACGTTTTACTTACGTGCCGCCACCTACACCGGCTGTCCTCACGCACACAGCGGCGCGCAAGGCCGGTTCATTTAGCAAGTGCGCGCGCGCGGGGCCAGCGGCATTGTTTCGCATACTCGGACGCTCGCACCCACAACTCCTCGTTTAGGGCGAGGGCGGCGCGGCGCTGGCGCAGTGACATTCCACGACATCGACCGACCTCTGCGCGGCGGAAGGGGGGAGAGGCACCCGCTCCTACCCCACCCCGATACCAGCTGCCATCGCCGCTAATTAAATAGATTCTTGCTTATATAGCAACCTTACTTTATATACAAAAACCGGCCAAGTGCGAGTCGGACTCGCGCACGAAGGGTTCCGTACCATTATCTATAAATAACTATCAACCAGTGCAAGCAAAGCCCTGCTCCAACGCAAAATGTATGCAGTGTGGGGTCACTTTATATTGGTCACTGATATACACAGACATGCATACATATTTACGGTTTGTTGACTATTACTTATTAGACGTTGGCTATTACTTATTTTGTGACGTTATTGCTTCATATCAAACTTCAAGATTCTGAGTTCATGGGAAATACCCTGTAGGTTTTGACTCCCTTGCGAGTTTCTATTTGCGGAAATTTGCGGCATAAACGGCTGTATCTTTTGCGTTGGCTTAGAAGTTTGATTTTCAGTGATTGGTTGTAAGTAAAATAAATTTTGAAGGTAGGAATCCTGAGTGAACCACTTCATCTTTGTGCTATTACCTATTACGTTGCGTAGGTAATTGTAATTCCCAGTTTGGTGTCGCTGCGTCGCGTCGGCGGCGCGCTCCGGCGCAGTTCCGCGAAACTTTCTCAAAACAAAGCGTCCGGAATGCGGCGCGCGCGCACCGTCCGCCGCCGCCGTCCAGCCGCCTAGCGCAGCGCACTCGCACTCAGAGAAAGTTAACTTACTACGTCTACAGCCAGTCTCAGTAAACTCTCCTGGATTATGAAGTTTATTTTGGTTAAGAGCCCCATATCCGATACAATCCGTCGTTTCGATCGGTGTGGACGATTGATCGTAACGACGTATCGCACAGTATATGGAGCCGCAAAGTCGCCGACCAGTGACATGATTAGTGCCCCTCATTCAATGGCTTTGATGTGTAAAGCTGAGACCGCGGACCAAATCGAGTCAGCGTCAGCGGCTTTCATTTACTTAGACTGATATAAAACTCGTCAAAAATTAATATCCTCGACGCAGCGCAATCATGATTTCCGACTAACGGGAGCACACGTAATTAGTCAGGAGTGGAGTGAACGATCGATAATGGCTTCGATCCACCTTCAGTCAGAACTTAAATGGGTCTTCGTTAGAGTAATTGACGCATTAAATAAAAAGTGGCATCCAATAAGGAAACGCGCCGCACAGGAAGCGGCCGAGTCTCGGCGTAGCTGTATACTAATTAACCGGTTCCCGGAGCGTGGGCACGGCGAGGGGATGTGCGCATTGCTCGTGGACCCGGTCGCGGTCCGGCAGCGCGGCCGGCGGCCGGACACGGCGCGTGAGAGGTCATCACCGTAAAGCAAGTGAATGCGGCGTGTGAGGAAAGTGTAGCGCGGGCACTTTCTCACGCCGCCGCCGCCGCTGCGCAAACACGCTCTCTATTTGCTGTTCATTTTGAGCGGAGTGCGGAGTGCGGAGTCGGAGTGGCTGGCCGAAGCGCGCTGGGGCCATATTCTGTTCACTGTTCTATAGACAGGTTAGAAACTCCCAATACGTTCCGACGAGTTAAGATTTCTATGTATATAGGTACATAATTATATGCTTGCTACTTTAGCGTTGTCGACCGTTAAACTGTTAGCCTAAGTCACATTTAATTGTTCAGTGCTACAAACTTATCTGACGCCGAGGTCGAAACTGGAAGTAATGTTGCGATTGCATCCGCATCAATTTCTACGATAACGATTCCGACAATATTTAGGCTACTGTATGGGGATAATCGTAAGACGAGCGTTTAGTTACGAGTGATGGATAAACAGAAAATAATAAACATTATTTAAACCCGTGACGGACGATACGAGCTTACATCATCATCATCTCATCACCAGCCTGTATACGTCCCACAGCTGGGCACAGGCCTCCCCTTAGAATGAGACGGCTCGGGCTACAGTCCCCATATTTCACACACAGTTGAATTGCTTCGCAGATGTGTGCAGGTCTCTTCACAATATTTTAACGTGTACCGTAGCGTAATCAACGTGGTTTTGTCTTAGATTAGATGAACACAACAGAGAGGAGAGACATTCATGAGAGTATTTACTTCCCGCCGCAGTAGATACGTGCTTAGACGTGCTGACTCACGAAAATGCTAATTAATTGAAGTAATGTGACAGCTACGTACGTATGCATACGTGTAAATGGCAGCGTTAGTGTGTGTGGAGTTACTACGCGTATAGGTGTAAATGTTATCTATGTATATTACTCGGCTTGCAATTTGTAAGCCCGCGCACGCGCGGCGGCCGAGTGCCGTCCTGACCTGACCGGCATGTCAACTATCACTGCCATGTGAAAAGGAGACTCATTTTCTTTTCTTACTTCACTTTTGTTTTTGCTATTACTATTACTGGTGCAGACGACTGTACCTACGAGTACAAAGTATAACCACAAGAATAACAAGTGCTATAAATGGAAGTAGGTTAGATGTATACCTACGGTGATTTGGTATTTTATGTCCAGTAATAGGTGTAACAATTACGAATAGCACAGGTACTTACCACAAAGTCAGTGGCAACGTATTTAAGTAGATATTAGATAGATCTGTACGGTTGAGGCTGAGGGTGGGTCGAGGAAACCGAATCGCACACTAACCTTTGTGGAACCTTTCCACAATGAAACTTCAATAACATTGTGCATTAATTTAGATAAAATTTTGAGCGATTAGGTTCCAACGCGATTCATTTTCTTCGACTCCTAAGATCAGTTCTAAAACAGGTAGTAGCTGTATATGGCCGCGACCGGCGTCACGTTACACGATAATATGTTACTTTAGTGTTTCACCTTTTTTTTGGGGTTCCTTCTTAATCTGAATAAGTATGTGTAATGTAGTTAACCCAATCGGAACACCTAAGTTGAAGTTGCGAGTGTCGTTGTTAGAGGTTCTGCGAGCGCGCACCGCGTGCCCATTCGTAGCAACAACGCTGTCATTGTGTTGTGGTATCTACCAGGCTATATGTATGTGGTACGTATTGAATTGGCATCTGCTTTGTAGTCGGCTGGTCATTTGCGGTCGCTCGCCCCCACTCCCACGCTGATTCGCAGCTCGTGTTACGTCAAAATGTTTAATAAATGCGCGTGTAAGTAACTTCGCACAATAGCGACCGTCTCGTATGACTTCATAAATTGAGTAAGTATTGTTCGCGAATCACTCTCTTCACATTACAACAGGATGACCTCTTCAGATTGAAGAATTTATGGCATTGCGTCAAGTGAAATGGTACGCGGTGTCTGGTGGCGACTGGCGGGGCGCGGGGCGCGGGGCGCGGGGAGCGGGGCGCGGGGCGCGGGGCGCGGGGAGCGGCGCGCGAACAAAAGATATAAACGAGCGCGCGAACACCCACGCCGCCCGCACCGAGCACGCGGCGCCCGCTCGCTGGGCAGTAGGACTATGGTACCGGACCCTTCTAGGCAATCAACTAGCATCACTCTAGCACAACGTGACTCCGAGACAGATTTCAAATCTCTAACCTCATTAGATTAATACACGTAACGATCTGTATGGATGCAATGACCACACCACACCAATAACTAGACGCGGGTAGTCGGATATGGAGACGAAGTAAGAAAACAAACCACTATTTTCTTAATATTTATTTATTAGATTCAGTTCAACAGCCAATCGATCGGGGCAAGATTCACCAACGACATCAAAAGTTACTCATCAAAGGATGGTACATTCAATTTAATATTTACAAACGAACAGCTACAACAGTCACGGGCCCGCGGGGGCCGGCCTCCTACAGTACGACGATACGTACATAATCATACAACACTTTATCGTAATCGTTAACAAAAATACAAAAATAATACTGTAGAATAGAATAAATATCGAGTACAAGAGAACGTACATTAAAGCTCGGGGTCTCGTCCGGCGTCGGCCGGACGGCGGTCACGGCGTCGCGGCGCTCAGCACACGGTCTCCATGGGGGGCTTGGGGGCGGGCGCGGGGGCCGCGGGGGGGCCGGGCGGCGCCGGGGCCGCCGTCGTGTTGGTGAGCGACTCGCCGCACGAGGGCAGGTGTGTGGAGGAGTGCAGCGCGCGGTCGGCGCGGGCGCGGCGCGAGGCGGGCGGCGCGGCGCGGCAGCACGCGGCGGCGCGGCAGCACGCGGCGGCGCGCGCCAGCACGTCGCGCAGCGCCGCCAGCGCCGCCGGCTGCGCGCCCACCACCAGGAAGATCAGCACGCCCTGCAGCGCGTTCAGCAGGTCGGTGCCGTACCACACGTACTCGGGCCCGCCCGCCGCCCACGACACCACGTCCGCGCCCCACGTCACGCCCATCACCACCACCAGCTTGGCGCACACGCGTCCCAGCGCCGCTCTGCGGGCACAGGCAATGCACGCGTTAAATATGACAACCGAACCATCTTTTCATTCGAGCGCTGTTCCGAGTCCTCGGTCCGCTTTAAATAATTACGAAGAAAATGTCGAGGAAGGGTAGACTTAAAAATGTGGACATGGTTGCCGATCGATTCACATGTTTTTATCTTCAACGCTCAGCAAGTGATAAATGAAGTTAAGACGGAGTTTGGCAAACGGCCCAGCGAGATCAGTTCGTATACGCATTACGTACGGCGAAGTGCAGTTAAAACCGGCCTCACTCAATTTGAGCTTCAACGTTATAGAAAAAATCGCATAAATTCGCAAGATTGTTCAAAATATTATCAGGTGAAGCAGTAAAAGTGTCACTCACCGCTCGGAGGTGGACTTGACTTCGTCGCGGCGCCACAGGCCGCAGGTGAGCTGGCGCGTGGTGGAGACGAACAGCGCCAGGTTGACCAGCAGCAGCACGCCCACCGGGCCGAAGAAGTAGACGAGGATCTCGGCGTCGCCGTAGAACCAGCAGCGCTGCACGGCGAACCGCGGGCGCAGCAGCGCGGGCCCGGCCGGCGGCGGCGGCAGCAGGTCCAGCAGCGCCGCGCAGCCCGCCACGCACAGCGGCCCGCCCCACGCGTACACCGTGTACACGCGCAGCCGCCAGCGCTCCTGCCCGCGCTCCAGGCTCGTCGGACGGAAGTCCCTGCACACCCGACACGCTACACTGCCCGCTCCGCTCCGCCACACGACACCGACACCAACATGTAAGTGTAGTTGCCGGCAAACTTCTTGCGCAAGAACGACGTGGAAGGGGTAAGTTCGCGCATGTACTTTTATACCAGAGACGCTAAATTCACTTGATGTTAAAGATGTTTGTCGGCAACTATACGCATTGTACACCGTGTACCTACACGCAACCAAAGTCCTAAGAACCTATACACATGTACCTGTATATGCCTAAACTACCGAGTTAGTCATCTGGAGGTCTAAAGAAGGAGAGGAGCGAAAATGTCTGGAGCCAGAGGACACTCAGATCTATCGACATCCCTAAAGAAGGCATATACCAGTGCAGTGCAGTGCAGGGGCAGTGTCCCGTAACCCGTAAGTAGTAGTGCGACAAACTTTTTGGTAGTAGGTATTTGAGTTAGGATTCTTATGATTTTTAGAAGTTTTAGAACTTGTTTTTAAGATATTCCTCAGAACTTTGCAATGCAACTGTATCGCGTGTTGGCAATACCCGATGCGCCTCACCGTCGCCTGCAACTCGTGGCTGTTATGCAAGTAATGAAATGTTGCGACTAACTAATTCGGGGGATTGGGTGGCTGTTCTTACGACTAAGTATAGGTAAATACATACGACCTGCGGTAATCTGAACTCCATTTTATCTACCCGCCTAATTTAGAGTCTTAACCCACCAAGACGCCGCGTCGACGTCGCAAGTCGTATCGAAACATTTATATTTGACTCCCACGTCAGCTAACACACTTGGCGACGATTAATTGGTATAGGTATGAGCTGGCGACGTGTCTGCTGCGTCTGCGTCCCAGGGGGTTAAGGGTTTTGGAGCCGTCCTCTCCTACTAACAAACATTATAAATTCGAAAGTTTGTGACTACCTAGGTATGTGAGTGAGTGAGTTTATCTTTTTTCCTTCTTCACACTGAAACGACTGGACTGATTTGGATCAACTTTGGAACGAGCCCTAGATAAAACATAGGCTACTTTTTGTTGCGGAAAATTTCAAAGTTCCCACGGAATAGCAATAAACATCATCGCGGACCGAAGCTAGTATTGTTTAATTTTCCATTATTCATGCTATCAAAAGTGCTAATTTATAGATAAATTAGGTAGCAAATTTATAAATAAATTAGCACTTTTGATAGCACGAATAAAGGAAAATTAAACAATACTAGCTTCGGCCCGCGCGCTAATTTAGGTATAGATAAATTAGCAAATTTATAAATAAATTAGCACTTTTGATAGCAAGAATAAAGAAAAATTATGACATTAAGGGCTAAAAAATCGAACATAGGGTACCTACGTACCTACCTATTCGTAATTTTATGGAACACAACAGACCCTCAACTTCAAACGAATGACATTGAACTTTACGAAGTTTAGGAATTCCTAGGTAGACTATGCAGCTATTATACCTACTGCATAAGATAATTCCATATAACCCCCCGTCTACCCGTGATCATGATGCATGCAACTGTATCGAAATACCTACCTATCGGGTGCTCAATAAAGGTAATCGCGGTTCACATCCCGTTTATAATATTTCGAATGAACTTAACCGTGAATCATTAAAAACTCTTAATTCCATATAAACTTACCGGAAAGTCCACCAAATGTTGAAGCACATCGTGTTCAACCAAAAGAACGCCGCCAGGAACAGGAAATGCATGCAGACCGCTGCACAGAGAAAACACGCGAATTAGCACTCGAGCCGGCCAGACTATACGCCACAGCACGAGGAGGGTCAGACTCACCGAGCGCACGGCACAGCGTAGGCGGCACCTGGTCGCCCGCCAGCTGCGTGCCCGCCAGCAGCGCGTCCGCCAGCATCAGCGACGCCACGTACTGAGTCTGGCAGCGCCAGTGCAGCGCGTGGTGCGCCGCGGGCAGCGCGCAGCCCGCCGCCAGCGTGGCCGCCAGGAAGGCCGCGCCCACGGCCAGCCCGACGCCGTACAGCACGTGCCGCGGCGAGCGCGTCCCCCCCGCCGCCTCCGCGCCCGCGCAAGCCAGCACTCGCGCTCCCGCAGTCTCCGCCACGGCCTCCGCGCACCACGCGCCGCCCGCCAGCAGCGCGCCGTCCGCCAGCCGCACGGAGCCGTTGCCCTCCAGCCGCGCGCCCGCCAGCGCGCCTGCCACCGCGTACTGCGTGCCCGCCGCGCACGAAGGCCAGCCGATGCCCAACGCCGGCGCCGCCTCGCTCGAGGCCAGCGCGCGCAGCTCCTCCAGCGCCGCCGACCCGCGCGTCTCGTCCGGCACGCAGCCCGCGCCGTCGTACACGGCGCCCTCCGCGCAGCACTTGGACGGCGGCCGCTCGTCGTCCTCCAGGCACACGAGCGCCGCCACCGCGTCGGCGCAGTAGCGAGCCGGCGGAAGCGCGCGCGCCGCGCTCCGCAGCAGCAGCGACCCGTTGTTGGCTAGCAGCGCGTACGGCGCCGCGTGCTCCAGCAGCACTCGCAGCTCCGCGCACGCGGGCAGCGCGTCGTACTCCAGCCGCCAGTGCGGGGGAAGCCGGCCGCGATCCAGGAAAGCGTTTCGAGCTGGCGCGTACACCAGTGGCGTCCACGGGCGCGGCGCGGCGTCCCCCTGGCAGGCGGCGGCGGCGGCCGCGCGCGTCAGCACGGTGGCGCGCAACGCGTCCGGCGCCAGCTCGCGGCCGACGGCGCAGCAGCGCGGCACGGCGAGAGGCGCGGGCCGCACGCCGCCGGCGCCGGCGCCCGCCGCCAGCACCACCGCCAGCACTATTGCGCACCACCCGCTCATGGAGCCGCTCACCGCGGGACCGAGTCGCGAGCGCATTGTCCCTCCGGCGAGACCGTGCTCATTGTCCTCCCGTCTCCGCACACTGCAGTTGCACTGCCGTCGTGGCCACAAATATTTACTATCACAATGTCTATGTCAATCCAGGATAGGGCACGGATGAAATTTCACAAAACTTATTCGCGATTAGATGTCGGTGAACTAGCATACTTAATGAAAAATAAAACGTCGATCGCGAAATGGCACGTGGTATTAAGCTTCGGTCGACTGCGACGCGTGCTCTCACCTCGGGAGCTACAGTGACACTGGCGGCCGGCGGGCGGGTGACGGCGACGGACGGAGCGGAGCGAGCGGCGGCGGCGGGCGACCCTGCGCTGGCCGCTATCGCTATACGAGTATTACGAGTTGCCGCGCCGCGCTGGAGCGAGCGCTTCGCTCGGCTCATCTTGTCGCGCTCGCCTCTCGTGGCTAAACTCAAACAAGACCATCAAAATTAAAATGCACCACAAGACAGCTAGTTATTCACTTCGCATTACTTTACATTACCTTCAATATCTAGAACTTACCTACCTGTCTACACTAACTCAACCTTTTTTGGTACCCACCTCCTACCTACAAGCCACTCGAAAGTACCTCGCCTTGCATGTAGTTGTACCTACTGAAGTACCGTTCCCTCATCAGCATCAGCACTGTCTTTAAGTTCTCAGGGGCCCTAGAGAGGGTTAAAGACGGTCCTCTTCTTGGTCCAGCCTCGTTCCGGACGGGCTTTGCTTTCTTCGGATTCCTCTGGACTCCAGAAGAATCCGAAGAAAGCAAAGCAAAGCAAAGCCAAAGTCCGGAACGAGGTACCTAACCTAGCTAACTAAATACTTTTAGAGCGACAAAGTACCTACCTAGTAAAATTAACGGGATCCCTCCATTTCCCATAATTTCATTTGTACTAATTTCATTTGCCATAATGGTCACTGGCTATAACCTTCAATTGCCCTAATATCACATGCCATAATTTTCGAATGCCATAATAATCAAACGTCATAATGTTCAACATCCCTAATATTAGATACCATAATATCACTTCCCATAATTTTTACTTTCCATAACTTTCAAAATCACTAATATTTCATGCCATAACAATCATTTGTCATAATAAGGAAAATACAGATCCAGACTTGAAATTTACTACTACCGAAACACGGTAGGTTCGTTAGGTTTTTTGCGACCCTCAGAGCAGAAATAGAAGCATCTCTAAGGGCTCGGGGGGCTCGAGTGGCGAAGCCCCCCTCAATAGCCACATGACTGGTCATTTAATATAATTATAGGTTAGGTTAGGTTAGAATGGTGTCAAGCCACGAAGCGCCAAAACTCCGTCGACTTCGCCTCAGTCATTCAGTTCATATTTATATTTGTTTTCTAGACATCAATCAAAATTCTGGGTTTTTTATGGCAAATAATTATTATGGCGTTTGAATTTTATGGCAAATGATTTTAGGACAATTGATAATAGGAAAAATGAAATTTATGGCAAACGTATCGTTATGGCACCTGAAAATTATGGCAAATGAAAATATGGCTAATGATCATTATGGCATATATATCGTTATGGAATATAAAATTATGGCAACTGAAATTCGGGCATGTGAAATTAGTTCATATGAAATTCGGGCAAACAATAGAGAACCCCCTAAAAAATCACATACGCGTGTTAGGTTAGCCCGCGCCGCGACTTCGTCCGCGCAGTTATAATAGCCTGTGACACTTACAAAATAATAAATAATGTAGCTTTTTATCCTTTTCTATACATATAATAAAGCTGAAGAGGGTCGAAAGTCTGTATTTACATGGAAGATATTTAAAAAAAATAGGCTGGGGATACTTCTTAAAATCGATAACAGAACACGTTTCAACAGTTTTTAGAATTTTTGTCTGTTTATCTGTTTCTGTTTGTCTGTATATTTGTGCGCGCATCACGTGAACGGCTGAACGGATTTTATTGGAAACTACTAATCTGTTGAGAAAATCACCGGCCTGTTTATAGGCTACTTTTTATCCCGGAAAATTGCACAGTTCTTGCGGGATAGCGATGAACATGTCGAAAATTGCAGCTGCCTAGAGTCGCAACGTATATAAATATCGCTTCAATATCATAGTGTCATAGAGGTGCACTAAGGAGGGATTTTCAAAATTCCCACGGGATTTAATAGCGCTTATTATAAAAAAAAATACCAATTAAAAATGTGACTTTTGTCAATAAATGAAGTCTACGCAGACGAAGTCGCGGACAAAAGCTAGTTATCGATAAAATAGTTTTCAAAATCGGTTCAGTAAAGCCAGAGATTAACCTCTACAACCTCACATACTTCATACTCCATAGTATGTATAAAATAGACTAGACTAGACTAGACTATATCTTGATAACGATAATTATACATAACTAGCGACCCGCCCCGGCTTCGCACGGTATATGCATGTATTATGCATATAGTAGGCGGCAAATAAGTAAAACGTGGAGGGGATAAGCGCAGTATGAAAATGATGTTGTTTTTCATACTGCGCATATCCCCTCCACGTTTTAATTCTTTGCCGCCTGCTATATAAACCTTCCTCTTGATTCACTCTATCTATTAAAAAAAACCGCATCAAAATCCGTTGCGTAGTTTTAAAGATTTAAGCATACATAGGGACATAGAGGGACATAGGGACAGAGAAAGCCACTTTGTTTTATACTATGTAAAGTCGTCGCAATTTAAAAGGCCCGTTTTGACAGTTCACGCCCATGAAGTTCTAAATTTTTTACCAATCGAAATGTTCTGAAGGTAATTGCATTTTTCATTGATGGGTATCGCTCACTCAGCGAAGTGCTGTGCATAACGATTTTTTCATATTGTCCACAGACTATTAATAATTGGTTAAGGAAAAAATAAATCGATCAAGATAATTTTTTCTAAGGCCGACTCGCACTTGGCCCGTTTTATTTATTTTATTTAGACCAATTAATTACTGAATTTCACCAGCTGTGTAGTGATATTTACTGAAAATTATGACCTTGGAGCTCAAAGCCGTAAATAATGGCAGCACTGATTTCTATAGAATGGCTCGTCTTCATCATCTGAAGAAAATGATTGACTGATGATTCACTTTTTCTCGTTTTTTTTTTGTGATTGAGTGAATGTTATTGTAATCAAAATATTAAATGAAAGAAAATTGACTTTTCGCAACATTGTATCATTTCAAAATACCTATAATATCAATTTAAGTTAAATTTTCTAATCAGAACTTTAATCCAATGCACTTTACAATACATATTCAAATCGATCAAATACTCATGCAAACTTGAATCGATTTATCGTGAGTATCGAGTACCGAGTCATATGGTTACATCACTTGTTACGTCGGGAAGACAAATGTCAAAACGGGCCTTTTATTTTGCGACGACTTTAGTGATGATGATGATAAACAAAAAATGAAATAAAGTAAAAATTTAAAGGGTCTTCATTTGTAGTGGAATTGGAAGGAAGGACACTATCCGCCTTAGAGAATTTAGACCACTCCGCTTGCTCGCATCGCATAGTATGGTGTGCCGTGCCGTGCAGTGCAGTCTTATACCTATCTTACCCTTTCTTTGTGATGGGCCCACCCACGACTAGTGGTGGTCGTTATTATGTACAACAGCAGATAACGTAATGCATTATTTGCACGCAACGAAGAACACATTATCGAATCGTCAACTATCCTGTTATCATTATTCGTTGTCTGTTGTCAACGTTGTTCATACGCGCACTGTTGCCGCACTTGGCATAGAAGCGCAAGCGAGTGCGCAACAAATCAAGTATGTGCGTGAAGAGATAGCGCTATACGCGCGAGCTCGCATCGCAATCGCAATTCAAATAACTGACTTTTGGTATCATTATTAGCTGTTGCTGTTTGTTGTCAGTCAGTACAATAACAAACAAGGTAACAGAGCGTTGTTTTGCTTTTGTTCCCGTACGTTTTTATTACGCTGCGATCGCGACGAAATAAGTATAACAATTATTTAATAATATAGTATTTTATGCAACAGTTGTATTAGAGGGGTGTAAAAAGGCGAGTGGTGTGGGTTACGATGTGAGCGTAGCGAACATCGTAAGAAATAAATCACGAGCTTTTTTTGACTTGCTAATACAACGTTGCATACAATATTTTTTCTACGACTAAGTAGGTAGGTACTTACTAAATTAGAGTAATACGTTCTCCAAAAATGAAGAAGTCCAGTGTTCCAGTCTCCACGCAGAAATTCTCGTACCTAGGTTTTATCATTGCCGAGATCTAGACAACAAATTTTCCATCACTTCCTGGGCCGCTGCGGATATTTCTTCCGGTGTTGAAGTAATTTCGTTTTCATCGATACTTTTTTATGATTATGTTAATGTTACAAAACTTTGTTAAAACTATTGCAATCAAATAACAAATAACAAACAAGACAAGAGCGGGAAACATGAAAACGACTAACGAAAAAATTGGAAGTTTGTTTATAGTAAACTTTGTTTTTAATTAACGTTAACTTTTTTTTTATAGCCTTGCATTCTTGGCGCATTTAGCCAAAACGTTTACCAAATTGCCAGTGACGTTATTAAAAAATCTTGTTTGTTATGTTGGCAGCTACGCATTTCGTTCAGAAAGTTCTAGTTCAATAAAAAATCATACGAATGAAATAATTTGTTAAGTTGGTAGCCATGCATTTTCATCGTAAATTTAATGTTGATCCTGTAAAAGTTTTACCTAGATCTGGCAGTCTATGGCTGGCAGAGTTATCGATGGAGCACTTTTAGAGCCATAAGCCAACAAGTGCTTTTAGAGGGATTAGACAATATAGACTTAGCCAAAGTCTTATTATGAGTGTTCTTACAGTGGTGGTCGTGATAACATAAATCACAGATAATAGTACAGGAGTAGGAAAAGTTCATTATCGTTTTGTAAAACAGCAATATAACAGGATAACAGACAACAGTTTACAATAACAGCTATTTAAGAATAACATAACACTGTTATTCATTATTGCAAAACAGCCATTATTGCCACCCAAAGACAATATAACCACTAGACTGCTCATGCGGGGGGAATCCGTACCGCCAAACATTAGCTCCGACAGAGCTAATACAGGCTCGCCCCACTCAAATCTTCGTTAGTTCCAATTCCGTACTACGCTAGGAACGATCGCTCGAAAATAATAAAAAAATATATAAATATGCCGTTCTGCGCCATCAAGTGGTGCGGTAAAAATAGTAAAACATCGAACTATTCCACTGATGGTGTTACATTCCACAGGTATGTACATTTTCATTTATAAATTCGAAAAACTTATTTAATAAATTAAATACCTTCGTTTTTAGCCGTCTCTGTCACTCCCAGGCTCAAATACATATAGCCATCCCGCTTTAGTGCGGCACGTGTAAGTTAGTGATGTCCCACCCGCTTTTAATAATCACTATCGAGGAATCTTAAGTAACAAGCTGCAGGATTACGCAGTGGAATAGTTAAATAAAATAATGATTAGGGTTTAGTCAGAGTATGGGAAAGTGGTCACCATTCGTAGACTTTATAGATTTCATTTTTTATTTTTTATTTAATTGTCAAATTTAGCTAGTTTATGTACATAAGTGTAAAGTGTAACAAATATAATTGTAGTTTGTTACAAAAAAGTCCGAAACTATTATGTCAAAATGTTATAGCCATTTTTCAACGATAATGGTGACCACTTTCCCCTAGGTAATAATAATATTGCAAGCTTTTTTTTAGTTTCACCTGTCCCGATGTTTGTTTGTCTGTAATCAAACCTTGCAAGTTAGATTTGATCCATTTCCCGGTTACCAATTGAGATGAAATTTTGCATACACATACAATTAAAAAAATTAAGTGTCAAACATGTATTGGTGCATTAATAGGCGACACAAATACTAAGTTATCACATCAAAAAGACGTTCAAAAAAAACTTTTTTACGGTTCAAATACAGTCCTAGAAATTTGTCGCCGGTGTGAAATCAATATTAAAAGAGCTATAAATGAAAATGGATCAAAAGTATTGCCACCAAAATATAATTCAGATTTCTTCGAAAGAACTGTGTTAAAGTCGTTTATAGGGTACAATTTGTTTCCTGACATACATTTTCATCAATTTGAAGTTGAAACCGAAAATCACATAATTGAGCTGACTAGGTGTGTTATAAAGAAATACGTCGATGCGAGGTTGTCATATTTTACCAAAAATTATAAAGATCCTAAGAAGTTCATTCGTAAAACTTTGTCAAAATTAATTCATTTTAAAAATCAATAGTACTACTATGTAACGTTAGATATGTTCCGATGCCGATTATGACTTCGGCTGAAGCTAATAATACTGTTATTGTATTGTTCATTAAAAGTGTTGCCTTTATAAATATTTTTTTTATATTTGTTGTTATTTAATCCAATTCCCTCTACATACATAGCCGTCTTTATTGTCTTCTACAAGCCATGCTATTAAGTTTGGTAACGTCCCATTTTACGAATCGGTTCACGGGCTGCGTTCGAAATCGCTATAGTAATCGTATGGTTTGGCTATGACATGGCTATAGCGATTTGGAACGCAATTTTTTTTGCAATATTTAAAAATCTATGGATAATATGCCAAAGTTATCGTAAATCAACAAATACACGGTGTATAGGCCGGGATGATGACGATGATGATGATGATATACAAAGTAAGAAGCCGGATACTGGGCTCTCTTTGCCGGATAGTCGCCGATTATGTTAGTTGCAAAATAGTCGGCTTTACCGACTAGTCGGCACATCTCTAGTGAACATACCTACCTACATCAAAAAACGTACAGTCTAACATAGAAAGAACCTCCTTTTATTGAAGTCGGTTAAAAATAATAAGAGGTAAATGGGGAAATTACACACTAAAAGGTAAAAAGTAAATGTTTTATCGATAAAAGTCCAAAACGCGAATGGCACATCACTAAATTCTTTGTTGACATTGGGATGGCCTTGAGTCAGCCAATGAGAGGCTTTGTCTACCCCCCGCAGTCTTCACTAAACTGGCGAAACGGTTTTAAGGAACAAATGCGTCTTTTATCACTCCACTGGTTTACTGCTTCGTGCCCACGACGGACCTATTGCTTCAAATATAGGCCTATGATTATAATTTTCCATAAAAGTATAATTTTTATAATTTACGTTCGCGCGCCAATAATTTTATTCGGACTAGTAGCCAATCACTACCGTTCTAGTAGCAAGTAAAGCTAGAACACGCTATCTATACTATGTAATGTGGTTATCTGTATATATAAAACTGTTCCGTTACTAAGTGACTGACAGACAACGCACAGCCTAAACCACTGGACCTAGAAACTTGAAATTTGGTACACATATACCTTGAGTATCCCAGAGGAGCACTAAGAAGGGATTTTTCGAAATTCCCACGGGATATGGAATAAATGAGGCTTATATGTTTTTCAGTAAAACTGTAATAACTAGACTCTTCAAATTCTGCACACATGTAGATGATCGTAACACTAAAAATCTGATTTCAGGATTTTTTATATTCCCACGGGATAACGAAAAAATGGGATTTATATGATCGATTCAGAGTGACTGATTGACAACGCACAGTCTAAGCCGCTGGACCTAGGAACTTGAAATTTGGCAGACGTATATCTTGAGTATCCCAAAAGAGCGCTAAGAAGGATTTTTTTTTAAATTCCCACGGAATAGAGAATAAATGAGGCTCATAATATTTCTCAGTAACAGTAATAGCTAGACTCTTCAAATTCGGCATACATGTAGATGATTGTAACACTAAAAAACGAATTTCAGGATTTTTTGATATTCCCACATATAAGAAAAAAATGAGATTTATATGTTCCATTCAGAGTGACCAGACAGACAACGCACAGCCTAACCACTGGACCTAGGAACTTGAAATTTGGCAGACGTATATCTTGACTAGCTGTTGCCAGCGACTTCGTCTGCCAAGAATTCGTTTATCGCTATCCCGCGGGAACTACGCAATTTTCCGGGATAAAAAGTAGCCTATGTGCTATTCCAGATTTTTCTCTATCTATGTGCCGAATTTCATCCAGATCCGTTGGGCCGTTCTGGCGTGATTGAGTAACAAACAAACAAACATCCATCCATCCATCCATCCATCCATCCATACTTTCGCATTTATAATATTAGTTAGATTATCCCAACTCAAAGGAGCACTAAGAAGGGATTTTTTGAAATCCCCACGAGTTAGGAATTAAATGAGATTTATATATTTCTCAGTACATAGCTGTTAACTAGACTCTAATTTTGGCACACCTGTAGATGATTATAGCACTAAAACATGTTCTCCGGGAAAACGCGAAATTCCCGCGGGACAGAATAAGTGCATTCAACTTCGGGGGTGTTTCTAAAAATCTAAATATACAAGAAGAAACTGACTGACTGACATATCAACGCACAGCCTAAACCGCTGGTTCTAGAGATTCAAAATTTGGCATGTAGGTGCCCTATCTAGGGGTGCACTAAGAAAACATTTTTTAAAATTCGACCCCTAAAGGGATTAAATGGGGGTCCAAAGTTTGTATGGGGAAACAAGATTAGACTATTTTATTCGAAACTTCACAGGAGTATTTCTAACGATAAATGAGTAAACACCTCTTTCAGGTTTTTTGAAAATTCAACCCCTAAAAGGGGGAAATGTGGTGACAAAGTCTGAAAATCAACATGGGTATTTGTTTTGTACGGTTTATCGGGTCGCTGATTACGAAAACAAAAACACACGCACCTATTTTTGGAAATTTCCACGGAAACGGGAAAAAACGGGATTTATATATTCGAAGCCGTAACTATAATAATGAGACTCTTCAAATTTTGTACACAAGTAGGTGATTACATAACTAAGAAAGTAATTTCCACGGGATAAGGAAAAAACGGGATTTATATACAGTTCTACAGGATCTGGTCGTAGAAAACTGAAATTACAGAAGTATTTACAGACACTACAAAAGGATTTCCCGAAATTTTGACGGAAACGAACGAGAAAAAACGGGATTTTTAATTATACTGGTCTTAGAAAGTTGGAATTTAGCATGTAGGTTGCTTGATCAGTGTAGGGAAGCATTAAGACACAATTTCCCGACACGGGAAAACGGAACTATTCGTTTTACTGGTTGTGGAAAGCTGAAATTCGGCATTTAGGTTGCTTGATGAGTGTAGAGGAGCATTAAGAGACAATTTCTCGAAATTCCCACGAGAACGGGAAAAACGGGACGTTTCGTTTTACTGGTTGTAGAAAGCTGAAATTCGACACGTAAGTTGCTTGGGGAGTGTAGAGGAACATTAAGAGAGGACTTTTCAAAATTCTCACGGGAACGGGAAAAAACGGGATTTTTCGTTTTACTGGTCGTAGAAAACTGAAATTTGCCATGTAGGTTGCTTGAAGAGTGTAGGGAAGCTATAAGAGAGCATTTTCCGAAATTCTTACGGGAACGAAAAAATCGACTTTTCGTTTTACTGGTTGTAGAAAGCTAAAATTCGGCATGTAGATTGCTTGGAGTGTAGTGGAGCATTAAGAGAGGACTTTCGAAATTCCCACGGGAACGGGAAAAAACGGGATTTTTCGTTTTACAGGTCGTAGAAAGCTGAAATTTGGCAAATGGGTTGCTTGGGGAGTGTAGGGTAGCATTAAGAGAGCATTTACCGAAATTCTTACGGGAACGGGAAAAAAACGGGATTGAAATAGGTACTACTGGTACCTACAAGCGAGAGAAGCCGCGGGCAAAAGCTATTTGAAAATAAATGAAGTCTACGTGGACGAAGTCGCGGGCAAAAGCTAGTTGTGCTATATACTCGTAGATTATTATTCAGTTATTCAACCTCAGCGCCATCTCTTGAAGCTTCGTCGCAATAGTTCGTTAGTGAAGCTCTTCGGAATACCAGCACCTTTACGCTTAATACGCCATCTGTGATCGCTGAGATATTAACTATTTAGCATCTGATACAATGCAGTAGATGGCGCTGGCACCTTGCGGCTGAAATTAGTGAATTAGGGAGTATGCATTTATGAAAGTAGTTTTGAAACGTACTTACCTAGTTAGGCGTAGCTAACAATATAATGGAAATTGAGTATCGTGAAATTAAGTCGTTACAAAGCCTCGGTATAACGGCAATCATGGTGGATTATTTAATGGAATACTATTATTATTTCACATCGTCGTCTTGGTTAGTCATACTTGCCGGTACTGTAAAAAGTAGGCACGGCACTGATCCCTCCGCGCCGTCAACACCTGAAGCTAAACTGACAAACTGAATGATATAATGGAATACCTTCATGCCTACGGCTACCTACTAACCTGCTACGCTTCAAGTTGCTACTCCAACCAAACCTACTCAAGGTGTGTGTGAACTTACCTTTACAACGAGACCGAACATGTATCATGTACCTATCTGGGCACTCAATACATGTCTTAGTCTGATTTGATGATTCAATCAATGCTAGCTTATTAGCTTCATTATTCATCGCTTTGCGGTAGACAATGAGAGATTAGAGGCGAGATAAGTTCGTACGTTAGGTTTAGGTAGGTATATTTGGCCAAACACACACACTTTGGCGCACAATGGAGTGTTTTATCTATAGGCGAAAACATCGTTACTTTAATACAATAGGTAAATCAAAGTTTTTATTACCCTTCTCGAGAACGCAGACTTAAAATGAAAACCGATAAAGTAGGTACCTACCCGCCTGACACACTTCGCAGGCAAATGATTACTCGGATCTGCAAGTACCTACTGTACTGCGGCTGCCGGCCGCGCGCTCGGGGGCTCGGGGGGCTCGGGGGGCTCGAGGGCTCAGGGTTGTCAACTTGGGCCTTGGCTTCTCGGTCCATAAGGGTGCATCGTGCCATAAACAATGGAAATTTGCTGGATTCTTCTTTCAACAAGGATTTGTGGCACTGTTTGAATCAGTGTAATAAGTAGATTTAGTTTTTCTTCGGCGTTTTCAACCTCAGTTAAGATTAATCAAGCACGTTGGTCGTGTAGTCGATCAAGTAAAGGGCTAACAGTTTATGACAGCGCCTGCATCAGGAAAACACCGACCAACCTTACGGTGGTAGAGGATTCAGTCTCTCAAAGGTTGACCGGAAGAGACAAGTTCGCCTTTGTACATGTAACTTAATGTTTGTCAATTGAAAAAAATATTTGTACAATATTGTTTATATACATTCTTAGATACAAAAAAATGCAATTATGAATATTTGTTTTAGGGTAATGAAAAATTAGTACAGAAGTTTTTGACGTCTTGGTAACGTAGGTACCTACATAATTATATTAACGTCCTTGACTGTACGTATTAATTAATGGCCCCGGGAGGGCAAGTACATACTTAAGTATCTGCCGATTTTTAAAAGCACATCTCGCGAAAGTGGAGAAAAGTTCATTTTGACTTGTAGCAACACACATTTTGACCACTTTCGATTTGAGTGAGATGTGTTTTGAACACTGCCCCGGGACCGACACATTTCCCTTAGCTAGGCAGTGAATTCGTCAAATCTCCGGTTTTCTTACATTTACATCGCTGCGACATTTCATATATGTATGTACTAGCTGTTGTCAGCGACTTCGTCTGCAAAGAATTCGTTTATCGCTATCCCGCGGGAACTACGCAATTTTCCGGGATAAAAAGTAGCCTATGTGCTATTCCAGACTTTTCTCTATCTATGTGAAGAATTTCATCCAGATCCGTTGGGCCGTTCTGGCGTGATTGAGTAACAAACAAACATCCATCCATCCATCCATCCATCCATCCATACTTTCGGATTTATAATATTAGTTAGATATGCATCAACAAGGTTTCACATAGCTAGCTTAGCTACTTATACAGGGTGTATCAGATAGCCCCTCACAAAATCAACTGGGTATATGTATAATGGTGTACTCCATTTTTTTTTTCTTTTTTTTTTTAGCTTCTGTAGCTATGGTTATATACCCCAGTTGATTATTGTTAGGGGGTATCTGATACACCCTGTACATGTCAATATTAATTCGATGACAAAAATATTTAGATACCTACATTATATTTTTTCAAACAAAGATATTATTTTATCTCAGTAAGTAGGTACAGAAATTTAGGAAGCATGCCTTGGAAGAGTTGATTTTGAGGTGTCAAACATTAAGTATTAAAATATTTTTGATATCAATGTTTAACTACTTACAATTTGTGAAATTTACAAGGTAACATCAAAAGTATAGTAAGCAAACACCTGGGTGTTTGTATACTATTAGACGTGACTATATTTGTACAATTGCCAACACTCGTAACTTAATCCTTCGGCGCGGCCTCTTCGGAGCAAAATGCACATTAAACAAAATGTAACCAATAGCAAAATGTACAATTCGCACAATGTACCCCACGCATACTAATATATTGTGAATTGCTCCTACAACAACACGCTAGAGCTACAGTGAACGGGGTTTCTGCGTGAGTCGGTCGTGCTGTTAACTTTTACAAATTAAAAGAAAATAAATGACTGATTTTTATTTGAACAACCTTCGAGTTGACAGTAAATTTAACAATAAATTTCTTTTGCTATGGAAGTGTTGACGATTATGAACTACTTGACTCGACGTAGCACTACCTGGAATTGCAACCGCGCTCGAGGGCCATCCATGTGGCAAGTAGTGAGGGGAGGGCTCCACTAAGGCTGCGTAGGGAGTCATTATCCGTCCTCGACGGCAGCTTGGGCCGAAAAGTGCGAAATGCGGAGATAGTGCCTATAGAATAGACACACAGTGTAGTATAGGTACTCCGGCTTGGTGACGTTTGAAACCAACCCCAGATATGTACGATGCGAAGAAAACTGTTTTTGGAAAGATCTAAAGATAAAGACGCAAAATGTGTAGCGTCGTATCAGGAGGCCGAGCTTTGAAAACACATCTGTGAAATCAAAATACTCTTCGAGAGCGATTGAAATTTGTTTATCGCTCAAATGAAATTTTCTATCGCCGCTACTCCGCTCTACACGACTTTTTATCGCTCGCGAACGGTATTTTCACAGATGCGAATTCAAAAACGAGCCCTAGGGCGACAAATATATTAAAATTCGTGCGACAGTGACGCCGAAACAGATCCCGGCGTCGGGACACTCGGGACGCTCGCGCAGCCTCTCGGCGGGGTGGAATAAAAGGCGGTTCGCAGAGTATAGAGTCATGTTAGCGGTCGGGCGCGGGCGGCTACGGCGGCTGGTCGGCGGCGGGCGGGCGCGCGGGCGGCGGCGCGCGGCCGGGCTCGGGCTCGGCGTAGCGCGGCGGGTTGGCCCACGGGTCGTAGCCCAGCACCGACAGCATGGGCGCCAGCTCGGCCATGTCGGCGCGCACGTCGGCCGGCAGCGCGCCCACCCACTTGTCCAGCGCGTCCAGGTTCACCGGCCGCACCACCTGGTCCGACGACCGCTCCACGCTGCGACAGACAGACTGACTTGTGATATCAAAATTTATAAAGATGTAGTAAATAATAAATAACTAAAAATTACAAGGCCAAGGTGACTTATCGCCAGATTGCTCTTTATTTATTTTGCGACACCTGAGTAATTCGTAAAGTAATTATGTAATGTGATGTTTGAAATACTATCATATACCTACTTACAATCTTACAGGTGGGCACCTACTAAAGTACCGGTATCAGATAACTGAACGGGCGAGTGCGAGGGCGGGCCACATACGTACGGTTTCCGTACGGAATGACGTCAATTCGTAGCCCTGTCCCGTTCCGTTATATAGCGATGTCCGGTTCACTGACGTCATTCCGTACGGAAACCGTTTGTATGTGCGGGCCCAAGAGAGCTGCTCGTCCGCGTGACAAACTTGGCGTCGGGGCCTGAAACCGGTATCTGAAATATCAGTTCTAAAGCAGTATACACATGTTTACCGGCATTTTTGATTTAGTTCGTGTCTTGTTTTCAATTTAATTGTTTTTAAATGCATGTATTTTCAAACGTTATATACAAGTTGGCGGCACGCAAGTAAAACGTGGAGGGGATATGCGCAGTATGAAAAACAACATCATTTTCATAATGCGCATATCCCCTCCACGTTTTACTAACGTGCCGCCACTTGTATTGCGTATTCCTGCCTGGACGCAAATTCTCGTTTGGATGGATCAGTCCAAAGAAACAAGATAGTGAGTGGTGTCGGTGCAGCGGTGTAGCGGTGTCGCGGTGTCGCGGTGTCGCGGTGTCGCGGTGTATGTACGTACTCGGAGAGCGCGACGCCGTTGGGCTGGTTGATGTAGCGCTCGTGGTGCAGCACGGCGTCGGTCCAGGGCAGCTGCAGGAAGGCCAGCACGGCGCGCAGCGTCTCGCGCGGCCGCAGCACCAGCGCCTCGTAGCGCACCGGCAGGCAGCGCGCCGCGCCCAGCGCCTTGCACTGCTGGTACATCACCTCCACCGCGTGGTTCCACTTGCTCATGCACTGCCGGTACGACGACAGGTCGAAGCCCGTGATCGTCACCTGCAACGTGCCAACCGTTACTCCGCCTCGCCCGCTCACCTCTACACACTGAACACGATATTGTGCTTCGGTGAAAAATAGACGTTCGATTTGCTTCAGCTCATTCTAGCGTTTACTCGGGAAATTTGCCGGCAGCTTTTCGAGAGCGCTCGCTCCCGCTTCTAATCGATTCCTTACTGAAGAAAGTTCGTGTACCGTTCCGCAATAAAAAGCAGAGTAGGGACACCAGCGCTCGGACACAAGCTTTGTTTTAAAGAATTTTGCCCCAGTCCCTGTATTTTTTTTGAATATCACTCGTTCGATAGAATCCGAATGACGATGATGAACCGAGAACGGCGCGGCGCACGCGCAGGCCTGGACGCGGTCGACCCGGCCTCGGCGCGGGTCGAGCGTCGCGTCGCGTAGACGACTACATAACTCGTCAGATATTTATTAGCTGGGGGGCGATAATTACATGCGCACACGCCACGCTGCGGTGATCGAACTTTCAAGCTCGGTCCTCGGTAGGCAAACACCATGACAACGTTGGTGACGGGATTTTCTTTTAAAACAATAGCAATTAGATACTTCAAATAGCAACGAAAAGTTCGCAGCTTAATAAATCCATATTATCATAATTATAAGGCATCTTTAGCTTTGAGGAGAAGGTTTCGTTCATTTCAATCCGAAAGAAAGGAATGATGAATATGATCGGTACCGGTGTGATCGCATCGGGCGTTCCGAAGACATTCGAAGACGCTCTCACCTTGCGGCTGATGATGGAGTGCACGGTGGCGCGGCCGTCGCGGATCATGAACAGGAACTTGGCGTTGGGGAACAGGTCGAGCACGTAGGTGCCCATCTTGAGCACCAGCGGGTCCTTGTTGCAGAGCCGCGGCGCCGGCTCGCCGTGGCGCGCGATCACCTCGAGGCAGAACGCCGCGATCGCGTTGTCGAGCACCTCCTTGCCCACGCCGGCCGCGTCCAGCCGCGCGCTCTCCTTGGCGGAGCGCGCCCAGTGCTGCCGCATCTGCAGGATGCGCGGCACCACGCGCGTCTCCTGCCCGCAGCGCACGTCGGGGTGCGCGTCCAGCATGGCGCGCATAAGCGTGGTGCCCGAGCGCGGCACGCCGCCGATGAAGATGAGCGGCAGGTCGCGGCCGGGCACGCGGCCCGCGCGCGCGCCCGCCCCCGCGCCCGCGCCGCCCGCCCCGCGCCACGCCCACAGCAGCAGCGCCGCGCCCGCCAGCGCCAGCGCCGCGCGCGCCCGCCCCCAGCGCCACATGCCCCCCGCCAGCGCCAGCGCCAGCGCCGACGCCTGCGCCGCACGACACACGCACGTTAACATATTTAATATAGAGCTGATACCTACTGTATGAATGACACCACTTTCCCTTTGCTTTGGATCCTTCCGTTTCCATATCGCGTTTCGCTTTGACCAGTAGAGTCTTTATACATCTCTACTATAGACCAATGTAATTTAAGGTACGGACTTAACTTAGGGACCTTTTACATCCCTTTTATAAAATGTATTAATTGTATTATAGGTAAGTTGAGTAGAATTTAAGTACTATTGTAAATCTATTTTATTTTGAAAAAATGATATTTCTGCCAAGTTTCTTGCGGCGCATTCTTCTTGGCAATGATGGTCTTTCCGAATGCGCTGGTAGATTCAAAAAAAGACATGTAAAAGAGCCCTCGGCGGCCTATTTGCAAAATAAACTTTTGACTTTTGACTTTGACTTATATTTCTTTTTATTTTACACTGACCCCACATGAACCCCTTCTCGTACTACAGAGAATTTTTTGATATATTCGAGTTAGTATTTTTTGGTCATGAGCCTGTGTCGAATAAGTAAACTATGAACACGAGCAAAAATCACTATTCGCATTACTTTTTGCTACGTACCTACGTAATATGCTGATACTGCTTAATGAGATCGCTATTTCTACAAATCCGAACATCTGAGTCGACAGTAAAAGATATTGTTGATAATTAATTTTCTTGATATTTGAAGTATTATTAATTTTTCAAACTAGATGCACGATTCAGTGTGAAGCCCTAGCTTTTTGGGTGATTGTCAGTATTCAACAGCTACGAGGAAGGTTAGGTGTACGGACTCACATGGACATAAGGTCACCTGATCTACATCAAACAAAGAAACACAAGTGTGGCGAAGTAATTGTGACTATTTTTTGAAGGACTAAATAAATAATACTTGTTATTTACTTACAGTAAATTTGCTTTTGACTGCGGCATCACATTGTTACTAACACAATATATTTAAACGTATGTTTGAAATAAATTATTATTATTATTATTATCACCCCTGTATTAGTGTTAAATTTTTCTGACAAGTTGCTCTGTAGTTTCTCAAAGAAATTATATGTTTTTCGCAATAAAACATAGACTAAATATGTCACTAGTAGAAAATGTATTTCCTTCGATTAATTGAAATTAATTTTGCTTATCAGAACTTTAATCAGAAGTTTTTGAGGAAAAACTCTGTGCCGATTATATCCTGTACAACTGACTATTTATTTAATTTCTCACACAAATTACAACTCAAGTAACACGAAGCAGCCGGCTAACAAATGATGCACAGCTGTTTTGTGAAGTCTTTGTAATGCTTCCCTCATCATTTTTACAGAAATGGAAGCAAATTACATTTCATATGTTTCGTTTGATGAATTCCACATTTCATCCAAAAATAAATATAAAATACATATTATAACATCTGACTTATTTGTCATTTGTATATTGTTTATCACTAGCTAGAGAAAGTCTCAGAATGTGAAAAGTGTGTTTTACTTTGGGAGCTGTACCTGGTACTCAGTCAGTGAGGCCGCAGCGGGGTGGCTCCTGCAACAAGCACAAGGCAATAGTACATGTTTCATACTTTTCATAAAGGTGTAACAAACTAGTGAATTCACATATATCAATCAATGAAGTAATAAAACCACATGAAATTGTAATGTCATTCCATGCCAACCGCTACATCTTTGATCATGTGGCTTGCATTGTCATCACCACACCAGCACACCACCAGCAGCAGCCTGCAGGTGAGGCTCACTAAACAAGTAAGAAAGCCCCTCATATAGACGTCCTCATAGCTCATATAAACAACAGTAAATGTGTAAACAATGGTCATGTTGGCAAGGTCTAATGAAAACAATGGCTCTTTATCTTATCACATCACATTAAATGACCATCAAGCAACTAGCATTTGCAGCTTGCTGCTTGCAGCGTCTACAAGTGATAAACATACATAGAACCATGACCGAAATTAAATATTCCAATAACTCCACGTCTATAGACCGGTAAACGAGTACAAATTGTATAAAATTTACAATAAATCAATTTGAATGAGGGATTAATTAAAAAAATCGAATAAACGTACAGTACCTATATAAAATTCTGCACTATAAAGGAGTAACACTGCGTCGCAGCGAGTGCATGTTTTCGGGAAAATTCTTGTTTAAATACTGAAAAGCGCAAACTGCCGGCGCTGCTGCTCGCGCCCGCTCAGCTCACAACAACACGCTGCGTCAGCCGCGGCCGCGGCACTGCTTGGCTCCTTCGGTCGCGCTCGCGCCTGCACACTCCAGCACGGCACGAACACTCGTTACATCAGATGCAGCAACGTGACATTAACGATTCTGACTTTGCTAAACAAATCAAAAAAACAAATTTTCCGTCCAACTTTTCGTTTTCAAGCTTCCTTCCTCTACTCTACTAACCAACCAACCACTGTTTGTTAAGTCCAACCCACCGACACTGTCAAATGTCAAATGTCAACGTCAACCAAGTCAACTGTCAAATAATGTCTGACATTGACAATAGATTCAAAATGGATCTCAAAATGGATTCAAACCATAAGCAGGATGGAAAATTTAGGGTACGTTCAAGAAGCAGTTCAGGAAGTCTACTTGATCCACCCGCGGCCGCAGAACGGCAGTGCGGCGAAGTGTCGTTGTTCATGTCCGAACCGAACATCATCAAAATGAAAATCACTACTTATCACAATTTCTTCGGAAATGATTATAAAGATAGCGTCAGTGCTTTCAAACGGCATGACCATTCTACTTGCGTTGCGTTGCGTTGGCCATAATACTCTAATCCCGGCCACTCACACGTCCACATATATTCAAACATTGTAAGTATAGAAGTCATGGACGTAATACAATAAAAAGGACTGAGCACTCGCAGCTGAAAAACGAGCAGAGCGAGATAGTTCGTAGGGAGGAGTGTGTTCCTTTCTAACAGGGTGACAATAAGATTTCTCCTATGTGGGTGGGACAAAATTCGATTCTGCTTTATTATTTTAGTTTATTATGAACACTGAAGTTTTTCATTGGCCATGGAAATAAATTCTACTAGTCATGCTAAACCTACTCCTACTAATCCTTCCTACTTTCCTACTAATTTAATAAATGCGAAAGTTTGCGAAACTATACCTGTTCTGTTCTTTTACTGAAGAAAGAAGAAGAGAAAAAGCAAAGTTTAACTTTCAAACTCAGAAACGCTAATTAACATAATCATAAATTTAACAAAAAGGTAAAACATACATACATACATACATACATATCGTCACGCCTCTTTCCCACAGGGGTAGGCAAAACCAAACCAACCAAAGCAAAGGTAAAACCAACTAAAAAATAATGTACAGCAGTAAGGAGACACATTACACGAATACATGGTCAAGGTCAACATAGTTGTTAGAAGTGTTCCCATTAGAAATAAAAAAGCAGACTAGACAAAAATATATCTTTTATTATTTAATACAACGAAATAAATGAATTTATAGCTACGCTAACTTAAAACTGTTAAAATAACATGAAAATAATATTTTAATGATTTTTCAACAGTTTTTTTAAGACAAACTTTTTGATTAAAAGCATTTTTTAGGCTGGCAAGATGAAAGAACGAGACACACTCCTCCCTTGTCGCTATCCCTCTTGGCGCAGAATAGCCTCTGTGTAGGGCGCAACACAAAAAGATACTTTCTCCCCTTGTAATATGGTTCATTTTCGTAAATACAAATTTTCAGAGTACTCAGTCCTAGTAAACCGGCCACTCACGCGAAGGTTCGTGTCGCGATTTCACGATAAAAAGTTCGAGTTCGTGTAACCACGACGTACGTGGCCGCAATAGACCGAATTATCGCGATAAAAACTTCGGGCGAACTATGTTGCGCAACTCTGAATTTGGCGGGAAAATGAACCAAGAGCGCAAAAAAACAAAAAAATAGAGGAAGCGTTTGCTTTTTATTGTTTGTCTGTAAATAATTATTGAAATGTCACTTGTCGAAATTGACGTAAAGATAACCAAATTCATACTTCATATTCTTGTAACGGAACAGGGAGAAAGTTTCTGGACCACCACACAGCACGCTTCTCTCTCGCGATTTTAGTAGAAACTGATCGTTTTGACAAACCGTACAGTTTTTTCACGTATTGCTTTTTTTTTTTTTTTGGAATTTTATGGCCTCACGTATTGCTACATGAAAAATGGTGTTGCTAGATCAAAATAAACATGTAATTCGGCCAATAAAAACTCGCCAATGTGTAATATCTTGGTAACGGATAGGGGGATATTCCCCTTTTCTCGATTTCTCGGACACATTAAATTATAGGTTTTTATAAATTTTTAACTTTGAAGCAATAACAACAAGGTCCTATTTAGAAAATAAGGTTTTTGCACTACCCACTACAAATGTTGCCATACGTGAGATATTTTTTATACCAATTCAAACTGATGTTTGAAGTTTGACTTTTAGGTATGGACACGGTAAAATCGGGGATCTCCAAATCTCCAAACACAAATTCTAAGAAAAACTAGTAAATTGAACATTAATTGATAATTATATTGATATCTTTAAAAACCTAAATAGTTTATTTATCTAATAAATAATCTTAAACCAAAAATTTTCACGTATATACGATTTAATAGGATGAAAAAGTCACTGGACAGGTCAAAAAGCCAAGGTACAAAAAAAAATGCCCATTTAGGCTTTCTTGCAGGATTAAATACATGTCGAATTTAATATGTCACTAAATCTGATTTAAAGCTTGAGGTTCCATAGTATTATGACTTTACCAAATCGAGTTACACTAAACCGAGCTTTTTATTTTTTCCAGCAATATTATGTAGGCCGTCTCGTCTTCATGAAAATATTTTCAAAAAATTTAAATGATTGTTGTTATTATTTTTAAATACGGCAACACTGACAGTCAATGCCAAAAGGAACAAAGATTGGAGATCTTAGATTCTATCCAAGAATTCAGTGCAAATGCGTAAATAATTCAAGAAATAAATAGTGAGAAATGCTAGAAAGACTAATTGTAACGTTTTACTTTGCGATGTGTGTACGTTGTCGTGCTAATTAGTGATTACTGCAGTAGACTCGGCGGCGCGAAATCATTCAATATGGCCGCCGGAACGGGATCCAATTTTGAGTTTTGTTTACTGCGGATTCGCGAGTGTTATTTTTGTTACTAACGCAATAAATGCTTCCGATAAGGGAATATTATTTGGGGCCCAGTCAGTGGTTTCTATGATCTCATTGAATAGTTTTAAAAAATATTTTAAGTGCATTGATTTCATAATAAAAAAATAATTAATGATAATCAAGTATTTTCGGCGCAGTGTCTAATGTGAATGCTTGTGAGAGTCCAAAGGTGAAGTGAATCAGTGTTTTCTCCCGACCTGAGTTTTACCTCGCGATGTCACAGCATGAGCGACTCCTGTCGCGATGAGTTCGCCGAGGCCGCTCCTGCTTTCGCCGCTGCCCTGCCGCCACTCATGGTAATACACCTCAGGACCGACCATCGGTGCCTGGTACACATTCCTGTAGCATGTGTCTAACCTTATTATTGTCAATAGCATTGCTTACTGGTGCCCAAAATTATCAAACAAGTGTTTTGAACTGTTTTTGACTAGTTCACTAGAATGCAATATGTTGCCGTTTGGTTTAAGGACCAGTTAAAGGTGATTTCATTAAATTATTCACCTCTTCTCCATGATTCCGGTTCATTCCAACCAAATATCATAATAGCCTTTTCCATATTTTACAATCTCAAATTGTCTTAGTTCCAAAATGCCTAAATTCCCAAATTGACTTATTTTCAATACAATAAAATGTATGTATGTATGTATGTAAAACTCTTTATTGTACATAAAACACATGAAAAAGATGAATACAGGAAAACACGAATGCACAAAGGCGAACTTATCCCTAAAGGGATCTCTTCCAGTCGTGATAACATTTACACATTACATCCGATGTCCAAAATGTATAGTTGGTAAAATGAACAATATTTTTTTGAGATTTTTTTCCACTAAAATGCCTTAAAACAAAAAGAAAATGTTATGAAACTTGGCTTGTAGATTATTTTAAAAACATCCGTTTTCTTAGCTCTTTAAAAATGCATAACAACTAGGAACTTACTTCAAAGAAACAGATAAAAAAAACCGGCC
The DNA here is from genome assembly GCA_963854515.1 of Pandemis heparana. Classification (NCBI taxonomy): domain Eukaryota; kingdom Metazoa; phylum Arthropoda; class Insecta; order Lepidoptera; family Tortricidae; genus Pandemis; species Pandemis heparana. Next base: position 17,887,885 of record OY978009.1, read on the forward strand.
AAGTGAGAGTCCGACTCGCGCATGAAGGGTTCCGTACCAGAAAATATAACCTTAATAATTTGTAATTATTTCTAGCATCTACATGTAGCCATTATTAATATCGAGCAAAAAACGGTAAAAGAATACTTTTGTTGTATGTAAGGGGTTAAATATTATTTTTATTTTATTTTTAGTATTTGTTATTATTGTGGCAATAGAAATACAACATCTGTGAAAATTTTAACCTCCTTGCTATTACGGTTCATAGATACAGCAAAAAACGCCAACAACCACTCTGTTGTATGGGAGTCCCCCTTAATTATTATTATTATTTTAATTTTAGTATTTGTCGTTGCAGCCACAATAAAAATACATAATCTGTGCAAATTTCAACTGTCTAGCTATTAAGGTCGATTTAGACGAGGACTATTTTCAGGCGCCTAAATCACGGCGCCTGGAAAAGGCACCGTGTAAACACTTTCGGCGCCATTTTTTCGCGGCATGCCAGCGCTGGCACGGAATAGAACACGAGTCTATTTTTCGGCGCCAGTGACCTCCGCCCGCGTCTCTCGCTACCCCCGCGACTATTTTTCGGCCTCGTGTAAACACGTCGCTGCCAGTCGCAGGCACGGCTCCGTGCCGTAAAGTAAATAGGGTGTACATTCTTCGGGTAAAATGGCGCCGAAACTCAGTGAAAACGAAATATTAAAGCTTGTTCAACTGTATAGAGAACAAGAATGTCTTTGTGACAATAGATGCTTCGACTATCGAAACAAGGAAAAGCGCCTAACAGCATTGTAAACAATTACATTAGGAATGTCTATATAGAAGGATTGGATATCAATGAAATAAAGGCGAAAATTAAAACTATCAGGAGTACGTACTATTTAGAAGTGAATAAAATTGAGAAATCGACAAGATCGGGTACTGGAGGAAATGTTTATAAGCCGAGGGCAAGTTGGTTCGAAGAATTTCATTGCATTCTTCCTCCAACATATTAATCAGCTCCTCTCGTAATAACGCGGATAGTTTGGTTATACATTGCCTTTTTAACTTCAGAAGTCCTGAATTCATTTTAAATGATGGTGACCTTAGCGTAGAAAGACTGGCGCGTAAACAAGGACCGTCGGTTGTGGCGGCGTGCTAACGACTGGCACTAAAAAGGCACCGTGTAAACGGTTTGCGGTTCACTGGCGGCGAAATTTAGGCGCCTGAAAATTGTCGTTGTGTAAACGGTCTGAGGATGTGACGGTGCCTTTTTTAGGCGCCGAAATTTAGACGCCTGAAAATAGTCCTCGTCTAAATCAACCTACGGTTCTTGAGATCTAGCTCGGCGAGTGGTAGCCATGAAAAATGGCCTAAATACCACGTTTTTTGTATGGGAGCCCCCCTTAATTATTATTATTATTTTGTTTTTAGTATTTGTTGTTATAGCGGCAACAGAAATACACAATCTGTGAAAATTTCAACTGTCTAGCTATTACGGTTCTTAAGATACAGCCTGGTTACAGATGGACGGACAGATGGACAGACGGACAGCGAAGTCATAGTAATAGGGTCCCGTTTTTACCCTTTAGGTGCAGAACCCTAAAAATGATCACAAAGGAAGCGGGCGGAAATTCTTATTCGAACTAAAGTCGATCTAAGGAGTTCTAAGGAAATTCTTATTTGAACTAAAACAATACTCAATGTAAATAACACAAAAAATACAAATGTAAAATAAGTATTTGTTTGTGTTATTTACATTGAGTATTGTTTTTAATTAATTTAGTTCAGTTAGTTAGTGTAGTTTAGTTTGAGATTGATGAATGTGGATGAAGCGAAAGAGGTATGTCAGGATCATAGCAGGTGGAACAAAGTAGTGTCTGCCTACCCCTGTGGGAAAGAGGCGTGACGATATGTATGTATGTAATTTAGTTCATTCAAATAAAAATTTCCTTGGAACTCCTTAGAATTACCTTAGTTTAGTTCGAATATGAAAACTTTACAGGGGTGTTAAGTGTCAAACTACCCAACCATGTGCATGTGTAAAATATTTCTGAATAATTTTGTAAGACGGATTGTATTTGTTTTTATATATGTCTGACAAACAGCTATGATAACAAGATGGATAAGTAAATAGGTTCCAAGTCTAAGGGCAATAAAAGACTATTTTTAGTGTTTCGGCAAGGAAAACTAGCAGAATAGAATATTTATTCTAATAGAATAGAATAGAATAGAATAGAATATTTATTTATTTTACACAATAATTGTCAGATTTAACAAACTTTCAGGCTTAACATAGCAAAAGAGAAAAACCATGTAGACACCAAGTGACAATGTGACGTCCACTAGGTTCCACTATTTGGATCTCCTCCTTATAATTTTTATATCTGCGGGATCCAAATAGTGGAGCCTAGTGCCCTGGTGGGTGTATAACGGTAATAGGTCATTTGGGTACAAATCACTACATAGTATAAAACAAAGTCGCTTTCTCTGTCCCTATGTATGCTTAAATTTTTAAACTACGCGACGGATTTTGATGCGTTTTTTTTTTAATAGATAGAGTGAATCAAGAGGAAGGTTTATATGTATAATACATGCATAATATACCGTGTGAAGCCAGGGCGGGTCGCTAGTGTCTAACAGCCTTATTCATAACAAGTTAGAGGCTCTCTATAAGCTGGCTATAGGACCGATGCAAAAAAACATGATTCATAAACGTCAATTAGTACTAATCAGTCCATCAAGGGTCTGTTAAGTCTTCCGAAAGTTAGCAGACCGTAGACCCTACTTTATCTCTTTGCTAACTCACAAAATGGCCGCCACAAATGTGAACAGCTGATTTTGGCAAGAGCAAAACCATACGCAAGACAGTTTTTTTTGTTTTAAGTTTTTATTCCCTCTGGAAAAGGTGGATTACTAATGTTTGGCAAAGAATGTTCCCCAAAGCATTACATCGCAAATTTTGTTTCCCAAATTTTTATAAGGCAAAAATTCAATTGTCAAAACTACTTATCGCAATAGCAAACCTTTTTTTCGGCAAGTGATTTGTAAATGAACAGTGCGGCTTGTTTTGGATCAAAAATACGGTTTATTTGGTACCTCATTTACATTATACAAATTTTCATTAGACACATATTAGACACTGACTTTAGTTTATTTTTCAGTTAGTTGCCAGTCCGCAACATCCTCCCACTCGAAAGAAAAATGCATAAAACTATGTTTAACAAACCAAAAACAACAACACCCTCCCAACCAACAAAAAAAAATAGACGACAAGTTCTCCTACTTAACACACGTAGGTATCGAAACAAAAGACAAGCTACGAAAAAATAATATATACATTGGTGTCTGAATAGGTCTCATTTACTAGAGTAGCCAAGCGTTCAGTCTCAATTTTGGCTCACCTGTAACTCCGGTACATTACTTGTCGCTATTTCCTGTGGGTATAACTTCTGGCTGGGTGTTATCTTGTCCCTGACGATGTTCTCAGCTTCATAACTTCTATACAACCAGCTGCTTATAAGTACATTCAAAATGTACTTATCAACCGGCTAATCAATATTCTTTTCTCCAAAGTTGAGAAGTGAACACCTACTTGCGGTTCTAAAGTTTTCTTCTTAACTCTACTAATTAATAACAACGAAATATACTTATTTCTAAATCGTTGTCTGAAATCGCCCCGCAACTTCTGTAAGTAACGATATTGCAGGCTAAGTGGGTCCAGTTTCAGCTGCGTACCCGGCAGTAAAACTCTTTTTGTCACTTGTAAATATGCCTTTCTACCAAGTCTTAACGCAATCAATAATCTTGGTATCAGCTCTATCATGTTGACGCCTCGATCGACACAGTTGTTGAGTGATACTCCATTTATGTCTTTAGCTGAAGCATAGCCTGTGTTCTTCAACTTCTTAGTCACAGAATGCAACCTAGACATCGCTTGCTCGTAGTTTGTGTCGATTTTAGGAGAATTTTCTGTCCACAAAAGACCAACTTCGTATCTTCCTTCCTTGTTTATTTTTATGTCGTCGTTGAAGGATTTCAAAGGCTCCGCTTCAATCACTTGCCGTTCCTTTTGCATGTAAGGATCTGTTATGCCCAGCGATTCCATATCCCATATTTCCTGCGGATAACAAAACAATGTACTGGTCTTAGTTCCTCCTGAAGTTGATTCTAATGGCCCTTGGAGAGTCCAGCCTAATTTCGTTTTCAGCGCTAAGAGACTATCACCAAGAAGTACCGTTTGTGAATCTGTCATAATGGAACCCAAGTAGTCACACCCAATAAGTAGGCCTATCTCTGTCTCGTCACAATCTACATCGCTCAAATGTATGTTCATACCGCGTAGTTTATGGTATAAATCAGAATTATCTAATTTAGGTAGCTCGCCGCACAACTTATTTTGTTCGAGACACGTAACTAAGATACTGCATGAGTTATCGAGGCTACTAACTTTTAACTGTACACGCCGATGTGGTTGGCATTGCTTTTCCAACCCACCAAATAATGCATGCCCCAGCGTTTCAGTTCCAACGACTTTAAGTCTCAACTCCTCGACAACACTGCTCGTCACGTAAGTCCGCTGTGAACCACTATCGAGTAGCGCACGAACCAACTTTGACTTACCATTATTTTCTATGCGTACGAACAATGTCTGTAGCAATGTGGTTTTATTTTTAAGACACAAACATTGGTTTGTATTTGGCTTCGAAGTCTCGACTTTAGCCTTATTATGTAATTCAGGACACATAATGACAAGGTGACGTTTTTGACATGACAGACATTTCAAAAATACTCGAGTTTTGCAAAACTTCGACATGTGACCTTTTTTAAGACAGTTATAACAGGCGGAGTGTTTTTTCAACGCATCTTTTTTCTCATCTAAAGACATACTGTGCGCCTTGTTGCACTCTAAAGTAGTATGAGAATTCTTATCGCAAAAATAGCAAACTTGCTCCTTACCTTCGAACTTTTTTGTTTCTTTCGCTTCCGACGACACGATGCAGGCTGCTGTAGGCGTAATCTTAGGCATGCTGTCGCGAGGGTTGTTGTATGCAGAGCTCGATGGCCCGGAAATGAATTCTGCCCTGGAAAGCCTTATTCGTTCTTCAGCTTCAACCTCGTTCCTTAAAAACTCTAAAAGATGACTTAGCTGATCTGAACGCTTGGGTTTCTGTACTTGAGACCTATTCCACGCTAACAAAATATATTCAGGAAGAGCAGACTCTACTAAAGGATACAACATAGCCTCATATTTGTCTTTTGTTACGCCTAACGCATCTAAAGCCTGTAAATAAGTCATTAGTTTATCATACAACGATCTAGTGTCCAATAAATATTCGCCCTTCGCTTGACACAACACTAGTCGCAGCAGCTCGCGCACGTAGGTCTCCACAAGTATCTCGTCCCTGGCAAAACGGCTCTTCAAATGTTCTAAAGCTTTGCGGTAGCTCGTGCCGGACGGCGGGAAACTCTCTACCAACTCACGCGCGTTTGAGTTCTCTTTCATCGCTTGTACGAGGTACTGGTACTTATCATCATTACTCAGCTCAATATCCTCGTCAATCTTCTTGAACTGTCCCCAGAAGCCTAACCAGTTCTTGGGGTCGTCATCAAACTTCCTCAGTTCGAGTTTGGGTAGCTTAAGATTCCGACAACTGCGGACTGTTGCTGCTGACCCTATCTCTGACTGCTTATCTTCTTGACTGGCCTCTCGTATAGTTTGTTCATACCGTAGTCGTAGTGCCATCCACCTTCGTTTATAATTCTCCGCCTCATCAAAGAGCTTTTCTAAGTCCTTTTCGTCAAAAGCCTCTTTTGAGTCTAGCGCGAGATTCTGTATCGCACTATCGTTTACAAACAGTAATTCAGCCACATCGTTGAGGTACTCGAAATCCGTTTTAAGCTCGATAGTTAGCACTCCTGTTTGAGCCTCTGACAGCTTCGTCTCGAGTGAATTTGCAGCTTGTGTAAATTTTCGCCGCAACTGCTTCCTTTCTCGAAGATGTCGATCCATCTTGTCTGTTGTCACGGTCGCCACAAATGTAAATGAACAATGCGGCTTGTTTTGGATCAAAAATACGGTTTATTTGGTACCTCATTTATTTTACATTATACAAATTTTCATTAGACACATATTAGACACTGACTTTAGTTTATTTTTCAGTTAGTTGCCAGTCCGCAACATGATTATTTAGCAAATAATGAATTGGTCATGTTGATTTTCCCAAAATTTTTTTTGGCAAATGTATCGTTTAGTATAACGTACTAAACCCAAAATATCGCATCCCATACGATTTCTATCGCAATGTGAGTAATGCGTAGGATAAACATAACAATATGATTATATTTTGTAAGTCTTATCTTTTATACCTAAGTCCCAAATTTCAAAACGCCTAACGTTTACAATCGCGTTGTTCAAAATTCCGAATTTAAATACACCGAACAATAAGAAGTCCGAATGAATAATAATCCGAAATATCAAAAATACGAATTCCGATTATTAAAATACCGATTTTCAAAACTCCGAAAATTATTGGAGTAAAACAAAAATGTTCGCGGCTTAGGGGTGGCCCAAGGGCCACCCCCGCCGCACCTTAACCTAAATTAATCCAATTCCTAATAAACAACATTCCGATCATTGAAAACACGAATTTCACTATCCCGAATATCAAATTTCCGAATTAGTAATGAAGTATCGGAAAATTAATAATCGGAATTTTGTTTTTCGGGCCAATGACACTTCGGGCTTTTCATCATTCGGAGTTATACAAATCGGAATAATATACAACCGGAACTTTGAAATTCGGTTAAATAAATTTCGTGTTTTTTAGTAATCGGAATTTTATTTCTTAGAAATTATGAAATTCGGAGTTTTAAAAATCGAAATTAGTGAGTTCGGAATAAAATATTTCGGAGTATTTCGGTGTTCCCGACTGTTTTGATACTAAATTGTACGAACTATTTCTTTGTTTAAGCAATTAAATATATAATTTCTGTCATTTGTTCATTTTATACTTAAAATTCCTGCAGTGTACCTAACTACTATTGTATTACTACAACAGTAAAAAATAATTATCATTTGCCAGATTTTTGCTATAAGTATACCATGCAAAGTGTCACATTTGGGAATTTTATTTTTGGAATATAACTTATGACAAAACAAAACATTTGCTTAAGAAGCATTTGCTTAATAAAATCTTGACGAAGTGAAACTTTGCCAAATGATAGTTTGACCAAATGAACTAAATGCTAAATGTAACTTTGCTAAAGGTTCACTTGGAAAATGTAAGTATTGCGATAAGTTGTTTGGGAAGTCATATTTGGGAAAAATAATTTGCCAAACGGCAGTACACCGGAAAAGGTAAATGAAACTAAGAGTTTTTAATGATTCACGGTTAAGTTCATTCGAAATATTATAAACGTCTACCCGTGATCATGATGCATGCAACTGTTAGGGCTTGCAATATCGGAAGGTTTTCAATTCCGGAACTGAATATCGGAAATTTAACCTAATATCGGAATTCCGGAATTGAGTCTTTGAATTAAAAAAAAATATCGATTTTTTTTATGTTTTTTAAAACTTTATAGCATATTATATAATATCTAATTCAAAGAAATCTTAAAATATTTTTTTTAAATTAATTATAAGCAATTCAAAATTGATTAAATTTGAAATATGACCACTTGACCGGGAACGGGCCATCATTGGTCGCCATGGCTGTGACGTCACAATGTTAAAGCAATTTCACGACAGTACTGGGTTAACGGCTGATTTCACTAAAAATATCCGAAATTTAATACAAAAAATATCTGCTGAAGTTTTTTTTATGAAATAAGGTGACAAACGAGCACGCGTATCACCTTATAGTAAGTAATTTTTTGTTTTAGTCATGTGTAGGTAGGTAATAAAAGCTTAATCCTGATAATGTTTCTGATTTATGTGAACTGGATTGATTTTACTGGACCTGAGATTTCACAATAAAGTACCTAAGTACAGTGAAAGATAATACTGAATCGCTTACCTACCACTGTGGAATTTTAACATACACCCTGCCAGAGATTATTATTGCTAAATTGTACCTATTAGATAGGTTACGTGATTCAGTATCTTCGACCGTAGGTACGTAAATTTTAATGGCTAGATTTTGTGGTTGATAGGTATTTCTAGTTTTTTTTATAATCCCGTGGGATTGTATTTATATATTCAATGGGAATTTTTGCGGGTGTAAGAGCCTAACCTTGTTCTAGGTAGGTACGTTCGGATCGCTAGGTACGGTTAACGTCAAAGATATCTTTACACTTTAGTACCTTGTCGTTGTAACTATATGTTTGAAGTTTCGTATGAAGTTGTCAAAGTGCTTGGAGCGACAAGGCACTAAAGTGTAAAGATATCTTTGACGTCGACTGTACCAGCATCTTAGTAATCCTGCCGCCAAGCAGCAATGCTTGCGCTGATGTGTTCCGGGTGAGGAGAGTAAAACAGCCCAATTTTGGCATAATTTTTTAAATCCAAGATGGCGGATGACATTTTGACACTATTGACACTTTGACACTAAAATATTGATGGGTGTCGTTTTCGAGTAATTTTGTGGCTCTGAGCCAGATTTTGACATACTTTTTTGGATCCAAGATGGCGGATGACATTTTGACACTAAAAATGTTTATGGGTGTCGTTTCGAGTAATTTGGTGGCTCTGAGCCCGGTTTTGGCATAATTTTTTGTATCCAAGATGGTGAATGACATTTTGACACTATTGACACTAAAAATGTTTATGGGGGTCGTTTTCGAGTAACATTTTACACTTTTTTGTGTTTTTTGTATCAGTAATGTCAAAATGTCATCCGCCATCTTGGATCCAAAAAGGTATGCCAAAACCGGGCTGAGAAGAACCAAATTACTCGAAAACGACACCCATAAACATTTTTAGTGTCAAAATGTCATCCGCCATCTTGGATCCAAAAAAGTATGTCAAAATCTGGCTCAGAGCCACAAAATTACTCGAAAACGACACCCATAAACATTTTTAGTGGCATAAGTGTCAAAATGTCATCCGCCATCTTGGATCCAAAAAAGTATGTCAAAATCTGGCTCAGAACCACAAAATTACTCGAAAACGACACCCATAAACACTTTTAGTGTCATAGTGTCAAAATGTCATCCGCCATCTTGAATCCAAAAAAGTATGTCAAAATCAGGCTCAAAAGCACCAAATTACTCAAAAACGACACCCATTAATATTTTAGTGTCAAAGTGTCAATAGTGTCAAAATGTCATTCGCCATCTTGAATCTAAAAAAATATGCCAAAATCGGGCTCAGAGCCATCAAATTACTCAAAAACGACACCCATAAACATTTTTAGTGTCATAGTGTCAAAATGTCATCCGCCATCTTTGTGCTCGAAATTCCGGGTTTTCTTATGAAATTCTCCTGGGATAAAATCAACGGCATTTTGAACTGAAATCCCACGACTTATTTACTTATTCATATAAATAGTTACTACCAAAGTGTACTCATCACTATTCTCATCTAATTTTATTGTTTTAAATCCCGGTACCGTGGAAAGTTGGGATAGAAGCATGATAGAAGTATAGATAGTGCCATCCACAAGACTCGTAGATGTATTAAAATTAACCTTTAACTGCAAATTAATAAGAACCACGGTGGATGGCATCCATCGTGAATGACACCTACTATAGCCGGTACGTAAATCCAGATTATAAATTATAAAGTTCGTGTATGGCAAATTTTATCGAAATCTGTTTAGCCGTTTTAGCGTGAAAGAGTCACAAACCAATACGCTCTCACAAACAATAGCATTTTACAATAATAGTAGGATAATAACAGAATAGAGTAGATTAAAGTCAAAAAACGGTATCACCTGTATACTAACTACGAGTGGAAACTAACATTGTGACGTCACACGCGGCTCGGCCTTGTTCGGGAACTGTCGGTGTGTTTTCGGTGCGGTACTCGACGATCAATTTTCAAATCGGTATAACTCGTTAATTATAGCGAATAAAAAAAAACTAAAAATACTTTTCTTACAAAACTTATATATGATCTTTCCATTTATGACAAAAAAAAATTTGATTCAAAAACTCAATTACTCTTTTTTGTTTTCTGTCAATTATGGTGCAGTTTTTTTTAAATAACACGCCGTTTTCTTTACAAAATCAGTCTTTTAATAACGTTTGCCCAATTAGCCTTTGGATTTCTGTAAAAAAATATACATGAATCGCGGAGAGCAGGTAAGACTCGAACGAGGCGTAGCGTCGCGTGGAAACAAATAAATATTGCGTTGCGTTGCGAATCTTGCGAATTGGCATTGTTATTTTTTTTTTTGTGTGCTCCAATTCGTAAACCATTTGGAGGAAAACAATCAACTATCCGATTTATCTTGTCCTATTTCAAAAATACTTTATGATTGCAGATATTTTTGTAAAAGTACTTTTGCCCTTTGTTTGACCGAACGACCCTTTTTTGTCAGAATCGACCCTTTTTTGGCAGAATCGGGCATTAAATGTTTGCCACAAAAATGAAATAAAAAGTTTAGTTACGGTAACTGTCAGCTGTCATTGTCACATCTACATCATAAGTAACATTACATTTTTATGTCCTTTGATAAACAATAACTGTAGATACACAGTGCCATACAAAATCCCCTTCAAAAAATGTCCGAACTATTTATTTGTTTGCGTAACAAATAAAATCATCACCTACACAAAGTAATTAAGAGAATAAGTGACCAAATTTGATTCTAGTCTTTACTTAATTACAGTTGAATTTCGCTACTCCACAGTTAAAAATATATTTACGTGTGCATAGAGAAAAGTAATCCCACCAAACAGACGAATTGAAAGAATACGTGACGAAATTTGAACCTAGTCTTTACTTCATTACAGTCGAATTTCGGTAGCAGAAAAACTCCAAAACGCTTGACACCTTGACAGATAAACTTGACAATTTCACACACGTTTGGTTTAAACTCGGATATGAATGTAAGCCTTATCAGAAACGGCAGAGGGATTAATTTCACTTGTTACATTGAAGGCGACGCTTTGACGAGTTTGAAGTTGCTTTGACGGACGAAATTATGTTGTTGAACAAAGAATGCATTCGGACTTTCGGAGAGGACTTTATTTTTTTAAAGTTTTCGACAATTAATGCAATTAAAAACAGGGTGAAATTAATGTTAACGCCAATACTTAACAGGATGAATGGGGAAGTCATTTAGATAATCTTAAAGCTAATTTTCTTTACTCCAAACCAAATGTTTACCGTTTTCGAGATACATATCTATATCTTACTAATATTATAAATGCGAAAGTTTAGGAGGATGGATGGATGTGACGATGTGAGTGTGTATGTTTGTTCCTTCTTCGCGCTGAAACGACTGGACGGATTTTCATAAAATTTGGAACGGAGATAGCTGGTACCCTAGATTAACACATAGGCTACTTTGTATCCCGGAAAGTTGCATAATTCCCGAAGGATAGTGGTAAACATGACAAATGTCGTAGCTGCCTAAAGTGGCAACGTATATAATTATTGCAGAATAATAATATATCAAAACCGTTGTCAGAGACGTCAGTTAATATTATGATTATTAGAACTTAATCGACGTCTCTGAGTATGAAAGTTAACTTTAATTACCTACCCAGTCGGTTGTATTGACTGACAGTGGAAATTTAGAATTGTTTTACCATGTTCATGGATCAAGTTCAAGTTTCAATTAATCATCCCTGCAGCACTCAGAGTTCTTATTATGTTAATTGGCGTTTCTGAGTGTGAAAATTAAGTTTTAAAGCTGGCCGCCATTTTGAAATTCTTAGTTTTTGGACCGATTGCTATCAAAATCGATATCTGAAGGTCCGAGTGGTCACCAAACATGAAAACGTTATCAAAAATGGAAAAAGTGGCCGCCATTTTTAAATCTTTACTTTTTGGACCGATTGTCTTAAAAATAGATATCTAAGGGGGCCGAGCGGTTCTCAAACAGTCAAACTATCGCACACGTTTCCCAGTAACACATACACAAGATAAATTTTATTCAAATGTTATTAGAATTATAAAATTGACAGAATTTTTTACAAAACTTATTATTTTTGACATTGTATTATATTTTATTGTTTTAGTGTTTATAATTTATTATGCTCTTATTATTATTAATTTTTGACGATCTCAACAGAAATACTTATATTTGTGACATGCATGTTTTTATATGATGTAATTTTTGTTGATGAATAAATAAGTCTAAAACTAAATCACACATACATGACTTACGTATACACATCCAGGAAATCAAAGCTTCACACAAAAACACATAAGATTCTAGAAATAAAAAATAGGGTGATGGCAACTCCACTACACTTTTGTTCTAGGTTCTGTTGTTTATCTGTTTCGTTTTACTGATAAGCTTTCCTGTGCGTGTGACAAAGACAAGGCATTATGTCAATGTTGTCGAATTCTGGCAAAAATTAGCAATTTAGAAATGGCTTTAAAATTAATTTAGATCAATATTTCTCTCTGATTCTTAGAATTTAATAGAAAAAACAACAGATATTCACTGAAAGTATGATATTCCATCAGATTTGTTCCGTTTTTGCGAGGGATTTTTGCACTATTTGAAGACACACGTGAGCATCGTTACGCTGGCATTGACAACAACGTACTGAGAAAAAAGTAAGCCAATTTTATTAAATTGGCTTAATTTTGGTTCGGAAATTTTCGGGAGCGCGACTGTTTATCTACAGTTATTGTTTATCAAAGTTTATGTCACAAGATTTTTGAATACTGTATTTTTTACTTTGACATTGGCGAAATCATCGCATCGATCGATGGGGCCATATTATTAAAAGAAGAAGAAGAAGAACATTACATTCCTACCTACTTAATCTACAAATGTTAGAAAAAAAAAAACAAATTTAAAGTATAAAACTGTGATACACAATGGATATTTATCTATTAAAAAAATGTGCCGGGATGCAACAATGAATAGCCCCAACAAAATCATTGTAAAAATCAGAGAAAATTTGCGGTAGGAATGGTGTATGCAAGCTAATGTCATAGTAAAAGGGAAAGTAAGTACACTTCAAACAAAAGTACATCGCGCGGCTTAAATGTGTGCGCGCCAGTTTGCGGCGGTACGCACGCACCCGCCGCACGCACACACTGATAATTTAAGGATGATTAAGTTGTCTTTAGTCAAGGCTGCGCTAGCGCCGGTGCCGCACGTTGACCGTCTCGCGCTCTTTGCGATCACCGATACTCGTTACTCGTGTACTCATTGTTGCGGATTTTTTTTGTTTTAGGTATTAGTCATAGTGTAAATAATAAATAAATAAATAATAGTTGTAAATTAGTAATTTAATAGTAAGATAAGTATAAAGTGTAATAGTTTCGTGCAAGGACACATATAAACAATAATACCTATTTATAATGGCAACAAATGGATCGCGAAAGTATTGTTCTGTTTTCGGCTGCCTCAATAATTTACCGAATCCAGCATTGTCGTTCTTTAGCATACCCACAAAAGGGGAACGGTAAGAAATATTAATAATTAATTATAGTTATGAATAATATTGACTATTCTTTATTTACTTTAAGTAAGTACCTCTACTTCGTTTATAACGTTTTACATAGTTATTATGTGTATGTAAACAAAACATGCGCCATCGGCACTCCGGCGAATTTATAAATAATACTCGTTTTTTTAATTTAGTTTAATAACAATAATATAGCAGCATAGAATCTTATTTGTCTAGCTAAACAGAGACATATTAAGACAATTATTTGCCGGTAGGTAGGTACTCGTAATTAATCTAAAATAGACTTCGACAACCCTAAGCGTCCGCGCCGGAGTAGGCAGTTGAGTCTCCTAAGCGACGGCAGTGAACCTACTTCTCCCACTTTTACTATGCTAATGTGGAATATTTCAAAGTTTACACGATTTATTGTTGCGAAGACCACTATAATGTAAGTAGGAGTCGGGAAAAATCTGATTTATTTATGTATAGACAAAATCATAGACAAAACTGTTTTTTTATTGCTGAACGAAGGCGAAGGCGATTGGGATCGGTTGGTTGGATCGGATCGTGCCAAAATCAACAAATTATCAAACAGCGAAAAAAAAATTATTAAAAAATAAAGCTAAGTACGTAAAAGCATAATATTAAAATTAGTTGCTTGAAATAGTCGATTTTATCAAATAAAGTGTTAAAAGCACAGCTTAAAAAATTTAACAATGCCAATACCTCGTTCTATTTGTCAAATTGTACCATCAATATCGGAATTATCGATATTGAGTTGATCAATTCCGGAATTGAAATATCGTTCGAGATTCCAGAATTACGAGATTCCGGAATCTCGGAGTGCAAGCCCTAGCAACTTTATCGAAATATCGGGAGCTCAATAAAGGTAATCGCGGTTCACATTCCGTTTATAATATTTCGAATAAATGAAACTAGATCCACACTACCTAGTCTGTCGTGTTAATTCGCTGGTTTCCCGCTAATTCGCTGCCACTGCTGTAATTTTTTTTTATTCACTAAAAGGCCATTGGTGACAACATAACGCGTCTAATCCATTCATCAGCAGCTCATTAGCTAATAGACTGCTAGCAAGCGTTTATGAATCATACTTTTTAACAACTGTCAAATAAGCTTAATCAGTCTGTTAACTAATAGACTGATCAAACCTCAATTAAGGATTTTTTATGAATAAGGCTGTAAATATACAATGGTTCAAAATGATTGCTATCAAAATGTACAACAGTCAAAAGTATGTAAATGTAAACATGTCATAAGTCATAATGAACAAAAGAAAAATCAATTAGATGCCACAAAAGCTAAGACCCTAATTATATGGTAGAAAAACGAATAGAATGGAAGATAGATGGTCAAGATCCCCTTAAAAGTTTCCTTGTCAAATAGTATAAGATTAAAAAAGTATTACATATTAATGTTTAACAAGATTAGTTCAACTAGCATTTTGAACATTTTGCCCCAGAGTAGGTATTCTGTCTTGAAAACTGTCCGACACAAGGACATCCTAGACTCTAGACTAGATCATAGTGAAAGCTGCCTTGGAAGCATTTTGACTAAAAGTCCATGTTGGCCATAGTATATTTTGCCTGTAAAACCCGCTTAAAAAAAAGAAAAAAAAAAGAAAATGAAATCATTTATTTCAGATAAAAATTAATTAAGTAATCCATATCCATATATAATGTTAGTAACAATAAGACTTAATATTTAGGTTGTTAGTAAAACATGAAATGCTCAAACATTGGGACAAATTAATCTGTGGCACAAATATTTTGTACTTTTTGACAGTTTTATGCATTGTGGCATTTGTACTAAAATGACCCATGTACTCAGGTCAATGATCCAGGATTCCAAGGCTTTTGCTTAAAAGTTGTACCTTTTTGAAGTGTACCAAAATAATGCTGAGACATCAATCCTTGATGATCGTTATGGTCTCGTGTCGTGTGTCGCGTATGTAATGTCTGTGTTGCGGCAGGGGGTGGAGCGCGTGGGAGGCGCGGGGGGCGCCGGGGGCGCGGAGGCGCTCAACGGCGCCGCCGCGCCGCCCGCTCGCGCCGACGAGCCGCCCCGAAAGCGCGCCAAGCTCGCCGACGACGCGCCCGCGCTGCGGCGACGCGTGCTCGAGTACAAGCTGCTGCGCCTCAAGACGCTGCGCGACCGGTGAGTGTTGCGGCCAGTAGGTAGGTACGGCGAGTCGGTGCCAGTCGACGCGACATCGCGTACCTACCTTACAGGATTCTGTACCGTGCGGTCCGGCCGACGCTCATCTTCCGGCGTTCGCAGGTATACGGAGCAGCTGAGCGAGCTGTACTTTCTGCAGTCGAACGGCAACATGATGGACTACGCGGGCTGGCGCAAGCGGCCGCCGCAGCCGCAGCTGGTCGCGTTCCTAGAGGCGCGGCGGCCGCCCCCTCTGGCGCAGCCGCCGCCGCCGCCCTCGCCGCCGCCCGCCGCGCCCGCGCCCGCGCCGCCCCCCGCGCCGCCGCCCGCCGCGCCAGACCCCGCCCCCGCGCCCGCGCCCGCCCCCGCCCCCGCGCCCGCGCCCGCGCCCGCCGACGAGATGGTGGAGAAGGCGCGTCAGGAGGCCTACGTGGCGGGGCGCGTGGCCGAGCTGGCGCGCGCGGGGCTCTGGGCCGAGCGCCGGCTGCCGCGCGTGTGCGAGCCGCCGCGCCCCAAGACGCACTGGGATTACCTGCTGGAGGAGATGGCCTGGCTCGCGCAAGACTTCGCGCACGAGCGCAAGTGGAAGAAGCAGGCCGCCAAGAAGGTACGCCGTTGCCGTTTGCGTCTTGTACTGTTGACTGTTGATAATGTAGGTATGATCATTTCTGTCTTCATTTTCAGTGCGCAAGGGCCGTGCAAAAATATTTCCAAGACAAGGCGGTAGCCGCACAGAAAGCTGAAAAGGCCCAAGAGTTACAATTAAAGAGAATCGCAGCCTTCGCCGCGAAAGAAATAAAAACCTTCTGGCTAAACGTGGAAAAGGTGAGTGTGAGCAATCACATCGCTCGACTCTCGACTCGACGTCAAAGATACATTTTGAGAAACGATACGCGACCGCGACACGTGACAGGAGACCGCGACCGCGAAAAGGCAACTTATGCATTGAAAACCTGTAATAGATCTGGGTGCAGACAAAATCCACCATTAGTTTATTTATTTATTTCCGGAGAACCAACAGCTATAAATTACAGAGTGTTATAACTATTGTTAACATAATTAATTAGTACAAAAACATGCAAAATTTTGAATTGCCCATTTATTTTAAACCACAAACTTAGGGCCTGTTTCACCACTCCTTAACTGTCAGTTATCAATGATGAGAACACCGTCGCGGTCTCCGTGTCCCGTCTCGCGTCGCGGCCGCGGTGTCGGTCCCGTAAACGCGCGTTCGTGTGCCGCAGCTCGTGGAGTGGAAGCGCGAGCGGCGCGTGGAGCGCGCGCGCAAGGAGGCGCTGGACGAGCAGCTGAGCTACATCGTGGACCGCACGGAGCGCTACTCGCGGCAGCTGGCCGCCAACCTGCACGCGCCCGCCGCGCCCGACACGCCGCCCTCCGACGACGAGTTCACGCCGCGCGGCGCCTCCAGCGACGACGAGGAGACCATCGCGGCCGCCGAGCGCGAGGCGCGCCACGACGCCGCGCACCACCGCCAGGAGCTGGACGCGCTGCGCAGCGAGGCGCACCGCGCGCTGCCCGAGCTGCTGCCGCCCGGCTACCCGCCCGCGCCCGCCGCGCCCGCCTCGCCCGCCTCCTCCGACTACAGCGCCGCGCAGGACTCGGCCGACGACGAGGACACCATCGCCGCGCAGGAGCGCGAGGAGCGCGCCGCCGGGCCCGCCGCCGCGCAGGCCGAGATCGACGCGCTGCAGCGGGAGGCCGACCTCGACCTGGACGAGCTGCGCCGCCGCTACGCCGCCGCTCCGCCCGAGCCGCGCTCCGACACGCGCTCCGACACGGGGAGCGACACGGACGTCGGCTCGGGCTCCGACAGCGACGACGAGGCCGCGTCCTCGGGCTCGGCCTCGTCCGGCTCGGAGGGCAGCGCCGGCTCGGCGTCTCGGCTGGCGGCGCTGGTGGAGGCGGGCTCGGAGCGGCGCGTGGAAGCGGCCGCCTCGCTGGCCGCCACGCTGCAGCCCACGGGCACCACGCTGCAGTCCACGGCCGTGGCCACGCCGGTGCCGCGGCTGCTGCGCCACCCGCTGCGCGAGTACCAGCACGTGGGGCTGCACTGGCTGGCCACCATGCACGCGCGCCGCCTCAACGGCATCCTGGCCGACGAGATGGGGCTCGGCAAGACCATCCAGACCATCGCGCTGCTGGCGCACCTCGCGCTGGAGCGCCGCGACTGGGGGCCGCACCTCGTCGTCGCGCCCACCTCCGTCGTGCTCAACTGGGAGATGGAGTTCAAGAAGTGGTGCCCCGCCTTCAAGATCCTCACCTACTACGGTACCATCAAGGAGCGCAAGCTGAAGCGCGTCGGCTGGACCAAACCCAACTGCTTCCACGTCTGCATCACCTCCTACAAGCTGGTCGTGCAGGACCACCAGAGCTTCCGCCGCAAGCGCTGGCGCTACCTCGTGCTCGACGAGGCGCAGAACATCAAGAACTTCAAGAGCCAGCGCTGGCAGATGCTGCTCAACTTCCACACCGACAGGTAACGCCTTCCCGCTCCTGCATCGTCCCACCTCCTGCCTCCCCGCACATCCGCTCGCAATCACGCCCCTCGTCTCTGTGCAGGCGGCTGCTGCTGACGGGCACGCCGCTGCAGAACAGCCTGCTGGAGCTGTGGTCGCTGATGCACTTCCTGATGCCGGACGTGTTCGCGTCGCACTCGGAGTTCCGCGAGTGGTTCCAGCCCGTGGCGGCGCTGGCGGGCGAGGGCGGCGCGGGCGCGGGCGGCGCCGCGCTCGTGCGCCGCCTGCACGAGGTGCTGCGGCCCTTCCTGCTGCGCCGGCTCAAGGCCGACGTGGAGCGCCAGATGCCGCGCAAGTACGAGCACGTGCTGCTCTGCCGCCTCGCCAAGCGCCAGCGCTGCCTCTACGACGACTTCATGGCGCGCGCCAAGTGAGTGCCGCACCCCGCCCCCCGCTCCCTGCCCCCAGCCGAACCGCGAGCCGCTAACGCACCGCCGCCCTCCCCGCAGGACCAAGGAGAGCCTCGCGTCCGGCAACCTGCTCAGCGTGATCAACGTGCTGATGCAGCTGCGCAAGGTGTGCAACCACCCCGACCTGTTCGAGCCGCGGCCGGTGAGCTCGCCGCTGCAGCTGCCGGCGCTGCGGCTGCGCGTGCCGGCGCTCGCGCTGCTGGGCGCGGTGGCGGCGCGCGTGCGCACGGCCGCGCGTCTGGGCGGCGACCTGGCTTCGCTGGAGGCGGCCGGCGCCGGCGCCTTCCCCGCGCACCGCGCGCGCCACCTGGCGCCGCCGCGCCGCCTCGTGGAGGAGCTGGCGAGCGCGCCCGCGCCGCCGCGCCCGCGCCCGCCGCCCGCGCGCCTGCGCCTGCACCTGCGGCTGGTGCCGCGCGCGCCGCCCGCGCTGCCGGCCGCCGCCGCGCCGCCGCCCGCCCCGGCGCGCGCGCGCCCGCCCGCCCCCGCCGCGCCGCCGCCCGCGCCCGCGCCCGCGTCCGAGCCCGCCGCCGCGGGCGCCGCGCGGCTGGAGGCGCGCCGCAAGGCCTGCCTGCAGCGGCTGGCGCACGTCAACGAGCGCCGCTGCTGGCGCCTGCCGCTGTACGGCGCCGACCTGCGCGCCGCGGTGCGCGCGCCGCCGCCGCCGCCGCCGCCCGCGCTCGAGCCGCCGGACCTCGAGACCTTGCTGGACGACATGCGAGACATTATCGACAGGTGAGCGCTCCGACCTACTGTTACCTCGGATTGGGCGCTGTACGATACGGTGACGGGCGAGCCCGACACGACTCGAGCGAGACGCGTCGCTCTCCCGATGAAATGGTCGAGTTAAAATTATTATACAGCGGGGGAATCTTCAACCACGAATATGCGACTCGAATCGAGAACACTTTGAATATTTGAAGCAAATTTTCACTCACAGGAGACATTATTTTATTTTCAAAAAGAGTAAAAAAGAAAAAAACATTTATTTCGGACATCAAGGTCCATATCGGGTTAGTGATACAATTAAAATTAAAATATAAATAAAAAATACAAATTACAATATAGTACGGCTCCCTGTCCTAACAAAAATCAGTTTTATGGTCCCATCCTGAAGAAAGCATGAAACTTGGCATGAATGTAGCTATCACATATGTGCTTCAATGTCGATGTGGAAGCACGTCGAGAAATTATTTTTTCCCCCCATCCCCCCCTTTTTATGTGCCAAATCGTGGTTTTTATTATTTTTTATGAAAACGGGTACAGCTATCAGAAAACTGTCAAAGATCAATATGTTTCTTATTAAATTAGCTACAATATTGTCTTTGGACGTACGTTGATAGAACTTATAGTTTATAAAATATGTACATGTTACTTAAAAGTTTTATTAAAAATGCAAACTTTTAATAAGTGCCGGCACGTAAGTCTAATCTGACCTTGTATGTGCACCAAATTTTTATATGTTACTAGGCATATCACCTGGATCCTAAAACTGCCGGGAGACAGTTTCTGAGGTGTCAAGGTCACCAGTTATGACGTCATCAAATTGGCCGCCGCCGCGTTTTGGAAAATTAAAATTACACGCAACTTATGCAACGCACGAATACATGTGGGGTATCAAATGAAAGCTAGTTAAATATACTATATTTGTGATCTGAACCGTAATTGCATTAATGTTATCGTTTAAGAGCTATTAATAGAAAAATAATAATCTTGGAAAAATATTACGGACTTTTATTTCTTGCACCAAAACTAAAGACTCCAGACTAAAATAATGTGCTACGATAATGAAAATAAATGATTAAACTTTACATTACAATTCAAAGTTTGAAATTCGGATATAAAATGACGAAGTTATGGTCAAAAACTTGACGACGCTGTAGCGCCTGGAATTACGAAAAAAAAAATTTTTTCTTTCGGAAACCAGCTCCAATTTTTTTACGTTACTAGGCATATCATCTGGACCCCAAAACCACTCGGTGCTCTTGAACAGCATACGGAAAGATGGTATTGTAAAAAGGTAAAAAAAGAGTACTTGAGTCAGACTCGGTGAGCTGTAACTCTAGAAGTAATGCTTCTACGACTATGAAATAAGTGTCATTTTGTAGCTAATTTAATAAGGAACATATTGATCTTTGACAGTTTTCTGATAGCTGTACCCGTTTTCATAAAAAATAATAAAAACCACGATTTGGCACATAAAAAGGGGGGGGGATGGGGGGAAAAAATAATTTCTCGACGTGCTTCCACATCGACATTGAAGCACATATGTGACAGCTACATTCATGCCAAGTTTCATGCTTTCTTCAGGATGGGACCGTATTGTACGTTAAGGCGAAGGGATAGGCAAAAGCTCATAAATTGGTTGTTTTTGTGCATGTTTTATGGCGATAATACACAATTTGGAGTTTTGAAAACTGCACATTCTATAAAACATGTCTTGAATTAGAATTCACCGGTGAAAACATATTCCTTAATGTCGTAGTTAGTACAAAAATTCGTTTGCTCTAAGAGTCTCGCAAATATTTTGTACACGGTTTGCTCGGGTGAAACCAATCTGTTTGCTACCAATCTCGACGAGGTTACTCTAGTAACTCATAATTAAAATTCCACGGTGCGTTTGCTTCAATTAGCCAACAAATAAGGCTTTAGAGAGTAGTACAGCCCTGATCCTGTGAAAAGGGCGAACGCAATATTTGCCCGCACATTCAATCAGGCGCTTTTCAATGTACAAAAAAATTCGGAAACCAAAAAAATGTTAAAAAGATAATACAATGAAATAAATTATTAAGATAAAACCAAAAATGTTCATAAAAAAAAATAAAAAAATAATAGATAAATAAATAAAAAAATAATTAGGATAAGACGTATGAAAAGAATAAGGAAAAAGCAACGTTGCATGTTCGCTCGGTGGCGGCAGTGTGTAAGCGACGCGACGTTGCCAATATTCGCTTTGCGTTTTTTCATATTGGTTTGGCTAAGCATGTTGTTTGAGTCACAGAATAGGCGCAAAACTGCTTCAAAAAGTCGTACTCGTTCGCTTCGCACGTATAATACCTATATTAAGTTAAAAGTTATTATTTTCAATCCGTTTTTTGGGAACTTAGTGGCAGGTTGGTTTGATACTTACTTGCTGTTTAGCGAACAAGCATGGGAAATAGGATTTTGGTTGGAATTACTGCATGAAAAATTTTGATATTTAGGCAAGTAGTACTCCAATGTATAGTCTATCATTAGAAAGAAAAAAAAAGATATCTGAAGGTCCAAGTGGTCCCCAAACATGGATCCGTTATCAAAATAAAAAAGACCGCCATTTCAATCTTTAGTTTTTCGACCGATTAATTTCAAAATCAATATCTGAGGATCTGAGTTGTCTCCAAACACGTGTCGTATCCGTTATCAAAAATGACAAATTAAAGTGGCCGCCATTTTGAAATCTTTTAAGTTATGGGCCGATTATTTTCAAAATCGATATCTGAGGATCCGAGTGGTCGTGAAACACAAATTTGCTATCGAAAATGAAAAAAATGGCCGCCATTTTGAAATCTTTAGTTTTCCGACCGATTGATTAGAAAATTGATATCTGAGAATCCGAGTTGTCTCCAAACACGTATCCGTTATCAAAAATGAAAAAAATGGCCGCCATTTTGAAATCTTTACTTTTCCGACCGATTGATTTCAAAATTGATATCTGAGAATCCGAGTTGTCTCCAAACACGTATCCGTTATCAAAAATGACAAAAGTGGCCGCCATTTTGAAATCTTTAGTTTTTGGACCGATTATTTTCAAAACTGATATCTGAGGGTCCGAGAGGTCCCCAAACATAAATCCGTTATCAAAAATGAAAAAAGTGGCCGCCATTTTGAACTCTTTATGTTTTGGGCCAATTATTTTCAAAATCGATATCTGAGGGTCCGAGAGGTCCCCAAACATAAATCCGTTATCAAAAATGAAAAAAGTGGCCGCCATTTTGAAATCTTTAAGTTTTGGGCCGATTATTTTCAAAATCGATATCTGAGGGTCCGAGTGGTTGTCAAACACAAATCTGCTACCGAAAATGAAAAACTGGCCGCCATTTTGAATTTTTTACTTTCTGGACCAATTGTTTTCAAAATCGATATCTGAGGATCCGTGTGGTCCCCAAACATGAATCCGTTTTTAAAAATGAAAAAAGTGGCCGCCATTTTGAAATCTTTAAGTTTTGGACCGAATATTTCCAAAATCGATAATGTGAGGGTCCGAGTGGTCGTGAAACACAAATTTGCTATCGAAAATGAAAAAAATGGCCGCCATTTTGAAATCTTTAGTTTTCCGACCGATTGATTTCAAAATTGATATCTGAGAATCCGAGTTGTCTCCCAACACGTATCCGTTACCAAAAATGCCAAAAGTGGCCGCCATTTTGAAATCTTTAGTTTTTGGACCGATTATTTTCAAAACCGATATCTGAGGGTCCGAGAGGGCCCCAAACATAAATCCGTTATCAAAAATGAAAAAAGTGGCCGCCATTTTGAACTCTTTATGTTTTGGGCCAATTATTTTCAAAATCGATATCTGAGGATCCGAGAGGTCCCCAAACATAAATCCGTTATCAAAAATGAAAAAAGTGGCCGCCATTTTGAAATCTTTAAGTTTTGGGCCGATTATTTTCAAAATCGATATCTGAGGGTCCGAGTGGTTGTCAAACACAAATCTGCTACCGAAAATGAAAAACTGGCCGCCATTATGAACTCTTTACTTTCTGGACCAATTGTTTTCAAAATCGATATCTGAGGATCCGTGTGGTCCCCAAACATGAATCCGTTTTTAAAAATGAAAAAAGTGGCCGCCATTTTGAACTCTTTATGTTTTGGGCCAATTATTTTCAAAATCGATATCTGAGGGTCCGAGAGGTCCCCAAACATAAATCCGTTATCAAAAATGAAAAAAGTGGCCGCCATTTTGAAATCTTTAAGTTTTGGGCCGATTATTTTCAAAATCGATATCTGAGGGTCCGAGTGGTTGTCAAACACAAATCTGCTACCGAAAATGAAAAACTGGCCGCCATTTTGAATTTTTTACTTTCTGGACCAATTGTTTTCAAAATCGATATCTGAGGATCCGTGTGGTCCCCAAACATGAATCCGTTTTTAAAAATGAAAAAAGTGGCCGCCATTTTGAAATCTTTAAGTTTTGGACCGAATATTTCCAAAATCGATAATGTGAGGGTCCGAGTGGTCGTGAAACACAAATTTGCTATCGAAAATGAAAAAAATGGCCGCCATTTTGAAATCTTTAGTTTTCCGACCGATTGATTTCAAAATTGATATCTGAGAATCCGAGTTGTCTCCCAACACGTATCCGTTACCAAAAATGCCAAAAGTGGCCGCCATTTTGAAATCTTTAGTTTTTGGACCGATTATTTTCAAAACCGATATCTGAGGGTCCGAGAGGGCCCCAAACATAAATCCGTTATCAAAAATGAAAAAAGTGGCCGCCATTTTGAACTCTTTATGTTTTGGGCCAATTATTTTCAAAATCGATATCTGAGGATCCGAGAGGTCCCCAAACATAAATCCGTTATCAAAAATGAAAAAAGTGGCCGCCATTTTGAAATCTTTAAGTTTTGGGCCGATTATTTTCAAAATCGATATCTGAGGGTCCGAGTGGTTGTCAAACACAAATCTGCTACCGAAAATGAAAAACTGGCCGCCATTATGAACTCTTTACTTTCTGGACCAATTGTTTTCAAAATCGATATCTGAGGATCCGTGTGGTCCCCAAACATGAATCCGTTTTTAAAAATGAAAAAAGTGGCCGCCATTTTGAAATTTTTAAGTTTTGGACCGAATATTTCCAAAATCGATATGTGAGGGTCCGAGTGGTCGTGAAACACAAATTTGCTATCGAAAATGAAAAAAATGGCCGCCATTTTGAAATCTTTAGTTTTCCGACCGATTGATTTCAAAATTGATATCTGAGAATCCGAGTTGTCTCCAAACACGTATCCGTTATCAAAAATGACAAAAGTGGCCGCCATTTTGAAATCTTTAGTTTTTGGACCGATTATTTTCAAAACCGATATCTGAGGGTCCGAGAGGTCCCCAAACATAAATCCGTTATCAAAAATGAAAAAAGTGGCCACCATTTTGAATTTTTTATGTTTTGGGCCAATTATTTTCAAAATCGATATCTGAAGGTCCGAGAGGTCCCCAAACATAAATCCGTTATGAAAAATGAAAAAAGTGGCCGCCATTTTGAAATGCTTAAGTTTTGGGCCGATTATTTTCAAAATCGATATCTGAGGGTCCGAGTGGTTGTCAAACACAAATCTGCTACCGAAAATGAAAAAGCTGGCCGCCATTTTGAATTATTTACTTTCTGGACCAATTGTTTTCAAAATTGATATCTGAGGATCCGAGTGGTCCTCAAACATGAATCCATTTTTAAAAATGAAAAAAGTGGCCGCCATTTTGAAATCTTTAAGTTTTGGACCGATTATTTTTAAAATCGATATCTGAGGGTCCGAGTGGTCGTCAAATACAAATCTGCTATCGAAAATAAAAAAAACTGGCCGCCATTCTGAATTCTTTACTTTTTGGACCGATTGTTTTCAAAATCGATATCTTACGATCCGAGTGGTTCCCAAACACGTATCCGTTATACAAAATAGAAAAGTGACCACCATTTTGAAATGTTTAGTTTTTGAACAATTGTTTTCAAAATCAATATCTGAGCTGGCGGCCACTTTTTCCATTTTTGATAACGGGTTTGTGTTTGGGGACCACTCGGATCCTCCGATATCGATTTTGAAAGCTATCAATCTAAAAACTAAAGATTTCAAAATGGCGGGCATTTTTTTCATTTTTGATAACGGATTTATGTTTGGGGACCACTCGAACCCTCAGATATCGATTTTGAAAACAATCAGTTTAAAAACTACAGATTTCAAAATGGCGGGCACTTTTTCCATTTCATATAACGGATACGTGTTTGGGAACCACTCGGATCATCAGATATCGATTTTGAAAACAATCGGTCCAAAAACAAAAGTTTTCAAAATGGCGGCCACTTTTTTCATTTTTAAAAACGGATTCATGTTTAGGGACCACTCGGACCCTCAGATATCGATTTTGAAATCAATCGGTTCAAAAACTAGAGATTTCAAAATGGCGGTCACTTTTTCCATTTTATATAACGGATACGTGTTTGGGAATCACTCGGATCGTCAGATATCGATTTTGAAAACAATTGGTCCAAATGGCGGCCACTTTTTTCATTTTTAAAAACGGATTCATGTTTGGAGACCACTTGGATCCTCAGATATCGAATTTGGAAACAATCGGTTCAAAAAGTAAAGAATTCAAAATGGCGGCCAGTTTTTTTTATTTTCGATAGCAGATTTGTGTTTGACGACCACTCGGACCCTCAGATATCGATTTTGAAAATAGTCGTTTCAAAACTTAAAGAATTCAAAGTGGCGGCCACCTTTTTCATTTTTGATAACGGATTTATGTTTGGGGACCTCTCGGACCCTCAGATTTCGGTTTTGAAAATAATCATTGGAAAAACTATACCTTATTCTGTACCTTTCCCGCACACGTTCAAGTTTTACTTTATTCTGCAATAATAATTTACGTTGCGACTCTAGACAGACCCTGGACACCGCAATTTTCTGGGATAATAAGTAGCCTGTTTTAATCTAGGGTACCAACTGTCTTCGTTCCAAATGTCATGCAGAAGCATTTCATCTAAGTCCTCTAGGTTGGCATGGCAACGCATCTGCAATCCCTCCGGGGTTGCGGGTGTCTATGGGCAGTGGTGATCGCTTACCATCAGGTGACCCACTTGCTCGTTTACCTTCCTATTCACATAAAAAAAAGAAAAAAAAAAGAAGAAACAAACATACTTACACACTCACTCACATCGTCACAAACTTTCTCATGTATAATATCACATACATACAGGGGCGTAGCTACCGCCGTATCTGCCGTATCAATTATACGGGGCCCCCGGGCTACGGGGGGCCCCTTCGTGCGTAAGCAAAAATGAATGCACACATTTTTTTTCTTATGTGAGAAATCTTTACCCTTCATAAGGGCCCCCAAATAAATTTTTATACGGGGCCCCACCAAGGCACGCTACGCCCCTGCATACATACATACATAAATAACGCCTCTATCCCTTGCGGAGCAGACAGAGCCCAAGGTAACAAGACTTTAAGGCCACGTTACGAATGCCGAAATGTTTCAATTTTTATTATTTTTGCGAAATCTGATTTGAACATTATGCTGTGTGTGTAAGGCAATCGGAAAACTGAAACAAGCGCCATCTACTAACATCACTGTGCAATATTTCAACCCATCAGCCCGCGCCCATTCGCATCGAGTTCACACGTCGATTATTTAACAGATGTCGCGTTGATCGGACTGCTTGCCACGTCACAGACGGGCAAGGTCATTTGCCTATCCCTTCGCCTTAAGGACCCGTACTAATAGATATAAAGCAACATTGGGTGAAGATCATAACTTGGTTTGACTAGTAATGATCCTCACCCAATACTTTGTAAAGCCGTATTCAAAATTTTTATTGTGATTTTTCGTAAAATAATATACATATTGAGATTTTCATGGTGTCGCTTATTTAACCCTTTATAAGGCAGAGGCGATTTAGCGAATTATTTAGAATTTCAACCTTATTTGATTTCAATATACGTCACAATTTCCATTGTAATTATTGAAAAAACGACTGGTTTTGAAAGTATCCTTTGCAAGACTAATCCCCTTCCTTATTCATAAACGCTCTATAGGCCTCTGCTAATTTAGTAATCGTTTGTCCTTATCTGTGAAAGATAAATGTCTGTAAATGAAATGTAAGTGTCAGACCATTAGTTTTTGTCGTTCAAATTACGCGCGTAACACCTTCGTCGGGCGAGGTCGTCGCGATTACAATAAAAGCTTTATGGATTTGGACATCTTTTCATCTTCACTGCAGAGGTACAGGGATGCACTACGTAATTTGCTTTATAAATGATTAGAGTTTATATTTTCTGTTGGTTCTGTTTTCACATAGGTTTAAGATAGATTTTATGAAAAACATTGTTACTCAATGTATGTAGGTAAATTGTACGTTACAATATAAAAATGTAACCGTTTCTTTCCTAAATGACCCACCAATGAATCAGGTGACCCGCTCGCTCGTTTGCCTTCCTATTCACATAAAAAAAAAAAAAATTAAATAAAAAGTAACCGATCAGGACATAAGATTACTAAGTTAGCGGGTCGGTACCGTGTGTGCGTGCGCAGGTTCAGCGTGTGCTGGCGCGCGTGCGTGGCGGCGGCGCCGGCGCTGGAGGCGGGCGCGGGGCGCGGCGCGCGGGGCTGGCGGGCGGCGGCGCGCGCGGCGGGGGCGGGGGGCGCGGGGGCGGCGCGCGCGCTGCTGGCCGCGCTGCACGCCGCCGCCGCGCCGCAGCGCGTCGCCTTCCCGCACCCGCGCCTGCTGCAGTACGACTGCGGCAAGCTGCAGGCGCTCGCGCCGCTGCTGCGCCGGCTCAAGGCGGGCGGCCACCGCGTGCTCATCTTCACGCAGATGACGCGCGTGCTGGACGTGCTCGAGGGCTTCCTCTCGCTGCACGGCCACGCCTACGCGCGCCTGGACGGCGCGACGCGCGTCGAGCGCCGCCAGGCGCTGGTCGAGCGCTTCAACGCGGACTCGCGCCTGTTCGCGTTCATCCTGTCCACGCGCTCGGGCGGCGTCGGCCTCAACCTGACGGGCGCCGACTGCGTCGTCTTCTATGACTCGGACTGGAACCCGACGATGGACGCGCAGGCGCAGGACCGCTGCCACCGCATCGGCCAGACGCGCGACGTGCACGTGTTCCGGCTCGTCACGCAGGCCACCGTCGAGGAGAACATCCTGCGCAAGGCCGACCAGAAGCGCCGCCTCGGCAGCCTCGCCATCGACGACGGACACTTCACCACCAGCTACCTCCGCGAGGTATTCGCTCGTTTTAAAACATGCGTCAGTTCATCGCCGCCACCGGCGGCGCGCTCATCATTTTGTTCCGTATAAATGTGTAATCGTGATTCGTTCTCGTCACGCAGACCAGCATAAAGGAGCTGTTCGGCACGGAGGTGGAGGGCGCGAGCGTGGCGGGCGCGGGGGGCGGCGAGCTGGAGAGCGCGCTGGCCGCCGCCGAGGACGAGCAGGACGCGGCCGCCGCGCGGCTGGCGCGCCACGAGCAGCAGGGCGAGCTGGCCGAGTTCGACGAGACGCTGCCGCTGGCGCCCGACGACGCGCCCGCGCCCGCCTCGCCCGCCGACGCCGCCGCCGGCGAGCTCGCCGCGCTCATGAACCAGGTCGGTCGGTCGCACAGAGCCGCGCTCATGCCCGATACCGTTCGCGAGCTCGAGCTCGACTAACAGACGCGTGTTCATCGGTTTCAGTTGACGCCGATCGAGAAGTACGCGATGCGCGTCGTCGAGAGCAGCGAGGAGGGCTGCGAGGCGGAGCGCGCCGCGCTGAGCGCCGTGCGGCGCGCGCTCGGGGACGCGCGGCGCCGCCTGCGGGAGCCCGCGCCGGCCGCCGCGCCCGAGCCCGAGCTGACCTACAGCCGCCGCGACGCCGCCAGCAAGGTGCGCCCCCGCCGCCGCCGGCCCGCGACCGCCCGCCCGCCGCCCTCGCCGCCGCCCTCGCCGCCCGCGCCCGCGCCCGCCTCCCGCAGCACGCGCTCGCGCGGCACGGTGCACATCAACCTGTGGACGCTGGACGAGCGGCGCGCGCACGCGCCGGCCGAGGGCGGCCCGCCGCGCCGCGCGCGCCTGCGCAACGGCACGCTCGACGCCTGGCTGGCCGCGCCCCGGACCGATAACAATAAATGATTTGACAAGAACCGTTTGCGTTTTATATTCCTGACGTTCGCCGTTTTGGTGCCTCGGCCGTGAATGCTTGGAGTCTCCCGCGGGGCGGGGCGGTGTTTCCGCGCGAAGCCACCAAAACCGCGACGTCAGGGATGTAACTCGCAAGCATTTACGGGCGAGGCCGAGCCGGGCGCGCGCGGGACGCGCCGCCGCTCTCGATTCCATCTTTTAAAATGACGCGGCACGTTCCCATGCGCGTTCGCTCCCTCCGACACCCCCGCCGGCGCAGACAACTCGCCGGGAGCGAATTCGTGTCACGCTACTTATGCACGAAAGATCCGTTTCCCCTGACATTCGAGTCCAGAAAATTCATAAACATCGGCATGCCGAGAGGTCCGTTACGCGCGACATCAAACTACAAATCCCGTATGACGTATCCGGTTTGATGCTATTGCTAATGATTCGGTTTGCGTCCTGTGGAAAAAGAAAAATGGCCGGTTGAGACTAACACAACTTTTAAGAATTACGAATGTTTCTGGTAACGGATGTGCTCACACGCAATGCTCAGCGCTAATAAAACATTCTGCATACTTATTTACTTGTAGGGCTAGATTTGAGATACTAGCATGGGCCGCAGCCGCATTGCAGTGCGTATACATAATACAGTTTACATATAATTTTGGGCTTCCGGTTAGCCGAGCGGCTATCCTGATAAAGTACAAATCAACGCACGTCAAAAGAGCTCTTTGCGATATACTTACGCATGAGCGAAATACGGACCTAATTGGCGGGAGCGGTGGGGGACACCAGATACGCAAACTTATCCCGTCCCCAAGCCACTCAGAGCTCTTTTTACGTGCGTTGGCTTATACATAACTTTAGATACGCGTTTGACATCATTTGGAGTGATTTGAGTTTCAATACAATAATGATGTAAGTACAATACGGAATAATAAATTAGAGGAAAAAGGTAAGTGTTGGAAAATACGAGTCGCCGAGTCACCGACATGGGAGAATGAATTCTGTGGACATTCGAGGGCATCAATATTCGATACAGCCCTCGTGTCTAATATTATATCTCAACGGCCTTATTGTTAGCCGCATAAAGGTGTATATACTCTGTTTTTTCATTCCGTGTAATTCTGACAGCTGTATGACGTTTCAGGCGAAACCAAAATTTTTTTTCTACTGGACAAATAATTGACAGAGTAATCTTTCGTTATATAAACTAATAAATCACGGAAGAAAAAAATAAACTAAATAAATGCACCACACCAGTACACCAATACTTAAAATCTTTGAAGAAGCCATGGTATGGCTATGGTACTTCTTAATAATTGACAACATTTCATTTTCATAACACCTGAAAATGTATATATGGTTCGAAAGCATTTTGCCTCCTGACCTGATCACTGCAATATGTTTATATAATTTTAATATCGTTTATTATAAAAAAAAAATAATTAAAAATATGTCCTAATTTTACCAAAACTACCACAGGATAGGTGAAACGCCTTTGCTTTTTTCACGAGAAAAAATAAGCGGTCATAATTTTGTATTTTTGACAACTTCAAAGTACAAGGGGGGCAACTCTGAAATTCTATTTTCGAAGTTCGTTGCATACCTTCTCTCTCACTCTCAAGATAATGACTATTAGTATGAGCGGAACAGCACGAGGCGAACCTCGAAAATCGAATATTGGAGAATAGGGCCTGACATTGAAAATTTGAAATTAACGTCAGTTTTTTTTTCTATAGAGAAAAGACAAAGGGATAAGTGTGTATTCTGCGATAGTATCGGAGTAAGCAAAAATTAATAAATTAATTATAAATTAAATACAAGCCCTAGTGAAAAAATTAAACTGTCAGCATGTTCATCATTTCAAACAAAATACAGAGAAACATTTAAATTATAGGCTTAGAAATATGAAATGTTGTCAATTGATATATTTTCCGGCAAGTTTGTAAAGTTTTATTTTAATCAGAGTACAGAACTTTACAAGTCACCTTTACTATTAGGGAAATCATTTTACGAAATAAATAATTATGCTTTAGGCTTAAAACCACAAAATTTCATAATACCTTATTCACTAATACCCCTAATTTTCAAATTACCATGGGCTCATAATACCTAAAATATCAAATTTTTACAAGAGACATTAGGTATTTTTAGGTATTATGAGCCCATGGTAATTTGAAAAATAGGGCTATTATTGAATAAGGTATGAAATTTTGTGGTTTTAAGCCTAAAGCGGTTTGTAGTATATGAAAATCATCAAAGTAATACCCAAAACAATTTATTTTCTCCCATAAAACTATTAAATTATTAATTATGTCTTATATTAAACCAAGTATGTGTTAGTTACTAATATGTAGAAATGATTGTTAATTTAAGTATTTCAACTACAACATTCATGTTCTACATTTATTTATTTTGTTGCCTTTCTCACATTGACTTACGATAAACAACTAGACACCCATTCACGCTCAAAAACTGTCGGGAGCAAAAGTCTGCACGACGCGTCTATTGTGCAGAGTTTTGGTTCAGTCGTGTTTCGACCGCGCTTCGATAACAATGTACATGTCTCTTTCGCACCGTAATCTCAAACGCTCGAGAACGAGACAGACAGGTTTCCAGCGCTTGGCGTCGTGTTATTACTTCTAACGATCGTATGCAATTGACACTAAACATTACTGCTACGAAATAAGGTGTTAATTTGAACGAATATGTTAATGTTATCTGTGTAAGTTGATGTGTTGACACACACAATACATAGACAACGCCGCTCGGACGTTTCTTGAGGCACTGTTTGCGATTGGGAGTCTAGTTGTTTATCGTAAGTCAATGATTTCTCACCACAGATTAAGGATTGTTTTTTTTTGACTGGTAATACCAAGAAATGTCAGAATTCCACGGAATGAAAAATCAGAGTATGTATATTTACGCTCTTGAATAGACATCACATCACAAATCACAACTTTAAAGAGGAATAGAAGAGAAGAGAGGAACAGTCGGCACTTTTTTGGTCCTTCTGCTATTAATGCACACACTTTTTAGGGCTCCGCATCTCTAAAGGAAAAAGCGGAACCCTTATAGGATCACTTTATTGTCCGTCCGTCCGTTTGTCTGTCAAAACCCTTTTCTCAGGAACGCGTGGAGGTATCAAGCTGAAAATTATATCAAATACTCAGGTCTACTGTCCCTTAGAGGAAACCTAAAACAATCGAAAGATACAGCCGTTTATGCCGCCCGCAAATTTTCGAAACTCGCAAGGGAATCGAAACCTACAAGGTACCTTCTGTGAACTCAGAATCTTGAAATTTGGTACGAAGCAACGTCTCATAGAACAGATAAAGGAAAAATTGCGAAAACCGTAATTTTTTTATGCATGTCTGTCTATGTAAGTAACCAATATAAAATGACCTCATACTGCATACATTTTGCTTAGGAGCAGGGTAACACTGGATTTTATGTTAACATGGCAAATTTTGTGCGGAACCCTCGGTGGGCGAGCCCGACTCGCACATGGCCGGTTTTTTAAGGTTTCGTACCTCAGTTTCTCATAGGATTTGTTACCCATCCGTCCGTCCGTCTGTCACTTCTTCTCAGGAACGCATAGAGGTATCAAGCTGCAAATTAATATTGTTTGTCCGCAAACTAATGTTCCCATTTATCTCGAGAGCCGTTGGACCGAATTAGATGCGGTTTGCAGTATTAGGTTCGTGTTTCTTTAGCGGTGGTTCTTAGGCAGGTGTTGTAGTGTTTGTCCGTCATTACGTATGTATCTGTTACGGGTAAAAAGGGGCCCGCTAGGCTTTAATGCCCAATATCTGGGGTTTATACAAGG
Organism: Pandemis heparana; assembly: GCA_963854515.1. Taxonomy (NCBI): domain Eukaryota; kingdom Metazoa; phylum Arthropoda; class Insecta; order Lepidoptera; family Tortricidae; genus Pandemis; species Pandemis heparana. The sequence continues at coordinate 17,921,181 of OY978009.1, forward strand.
TAAGCGAAGAGTCCAATTCGTATCATTTCTCAATTTCTATGCAGTCAAAGAAAAAAGGCTCTCGCTGAGTCGCGAAAGGAACTCCAAATGCTGCTTTAACCGTAAACTGTAATGTTAGATTTACAATACAAAAAATTAGGTATACATTTCCATTTCATAGGGATTGGCTCGCGATAGTTTGTTGTATCTCAACGTTTTTAGCGGGTGGTAGGGCCTTGTGCAAGGTCCGTCCGGATCGCTACCAAACTCGCTACTCGCTAATCCTGCCGCTAAGCAGCAGTGCTTGCACTGCTGTGTTCCGGTGTGGAGAGTAAGACAGCCGGGGAAATTACGAGCACAAGAGGCATTTCATCTTAGCCCTTTAGGTCGGCAACGCATCTGCGATCCCTCCGGGGTTGCGGGTGTCTATGGGCAGTGGTGATCACTTACCATCAGGTGACCCACTTGCTCGTTTGCCTTCCTATTCATATAATTAGGCAAACTGCTGACACGAGCTTCTCGCACACAATCATGTATACGAGGACGACCGCCGCCGCCGGCTGGAACCTGTGAAGGAGGGGTAGGCGTAGGAGGCGGTCCCGCCGTCTGCTTGCTATAGACCGACCGGTTAACTGAGTCCTCGCCCGCGCAGGGCAGGACCGAGAGCGGCGCGGGCGGGTGGTGTGCCTGCCGCCCGCATGAGCTGCCACCCCGCGCAGGCTTGCCCCGCGCCCGCGACCACTCAGTTAAGCGGTCGGTCTGTACTAAAGTCGATTAAAGCGCCTATTCTTCTTCTAAGTCGTGCACTCTTGACAGAGTGGTCGTGGTCATGTTTCGGTCGATTCCTGTGCCACCGCTGCTCTCGCGACGCGTCGCCAAGTAGCTCGATGTTTGCGCCTAAAGCGCCTATTACACATACCTAAATTTGGTCATCCTAATTAGGATACGCTTCTGAATTACAACCCTTCCGATTAAACTACGTATTCCTGATTTTTATTTAGTCTCTGAACCAGACACGTCCCCCGCCGTCAGGCAGGTGCGCATGGCGAGGGCGGCTAACTGCACTAAGTATTATTACACGTTCCTAACTAGGATGCTAAACCATTCAGCGTATAAAACGTGTGTGCATTGATCATTACCACACTCGGCAACATTAACGCGCTCGCTCCGCTCGCGCGTACAATCATGCCTCGTGTGTAATGATCAACATAGCACACTTGTATCATAATGTACTATTATATATTCAGGTGGTATTAATTCAATTTATTATTTTATATATATGCAGCATTACATCCAGTGATCACGATCGCAGGATAATACGATAAAGAACTTGCTAAGAGTTACTCCGTTAACTCTAAGAATGCCATTCGGGTTTCGGGTGCCAAAGGCCGATTCAAGCATACCCCGTAAACCCATAAAAGCGAGTGAGACAGCAAGCCACCCGAATTTCATTTTGAGAACTCACGAACTGTACACTAGATATGCGCTGTTAAACAATGCATTTTGTACCTACACGCGACAGTCAAAAACGTTGTGCCAACAAGGTGCTGAATCTATCGCTGGGGCACTTTTACCGATCGAAATCCGATAAAATCATGCGATCCTCGGACCTATCAATACACATATTTTCAGATGTGGCTCAGCGGCGGCGAGCGCGGCACGCCCTGCGGCGAGCGCATGCCGGTGTGGAGCCCGCCGTCCCCGCCCGCCAGCGACGGCGACGGCGAGCTGTACTGCGAGAGCTGGGCGCGCGCGCTGTACCGCCCCGGGCCGGCGCCCGACGCCGCGCTGCCCGCCGCCCGCCCGCCCCGCGCGCCGCGCCCGCCCGGCCCGCCCGCCGCCCGCGCGCCGCGCCCGCCCCGCCAGCCGCCCGCGCCGCCCTCGCTGTTCGAGCGCGCCGGGCCCCGCCCCCGCGCCCGCCCGCGCGCGCCGCCCGCGCCGCCCCGCGAGCCGCCCGCGCCCGACTGGCTGCCCGCCGAGGACGCCGCGCTGCGCCGCGCGCTCCGCCTGCAGCGCCACGCGCCCGACGCGCCCGCCGCGCGCGCGCCCAACTGGGACTGGGCCGCCGAGCTGGTCGCCGACGTCGCCCGCGCCTACCGCGCGCCGCGCGCCTGCCGCGAGCGCCACGAGCGCCTCGCCGCGCCGCCCGAGCGCGCGCCGCCGCCGCCGCCGCGAGCGCCGCACGAGCGCCCGGACCGCCTGGAGCGCGCGCGCCGCAAGCAGCGCAAGGGCGCCGCGCGCCGCCGCGCCGAGGACGACGCGCCGCGCCCGCCGCTCGCGCGCCTCGACGCCATGCGCGACGCCTCCGAGCGCCGCCGCGCCGCGCGCAAGCGCCGCACCGACGACGCGCCGCACCACAACCCCAAGCACGCGGCGCTGCTCGCCGACCACGGCCTGGACTACGACCGCCCGCCCACGCCCATGGAGGTGGCCTCGCGCCGCGCCGACCGCATCGCCAAGGAGAAGCTGAAGGCGGCGGGCGCGGCCGCCGCGCTGCCGCCCGCCGCGCCCGCCGCGCCCGCGCCCGCCGCCGCGCCCGAGCCCGCGCCGCCGCCCTCGCCGGCGCAGCGCGTGCTGGTGGCGGCGCCGCCCAAGCCGGACGCCGCCCGCCGCCGCGCCGCGCCCGCGCCGCCCGCGCCCGCGCCCGCGCAGCTGCTGTACCGCCAGCAGACGCTCGCCGCGCGCCACCACCTCAAGATCCTGCACCACGCCGGCGCGCAGCCCGCGCAGGTGAGGCCGCCGCGCCGCTGCGGGCGGGGCGTTTTTGTATTTATATGCTTCGAAGCTTACTGAAACCATAGGTGCCCGATTTATTTGAAAAGGGGTGTATTTCACATTCTGATTTAAAATTTATGTAAATTATAGAAAGTTACTATTTCAAAAGTGAAACGTAATATTCTGGGTCTCGGAAGATTTAAAATCGAAGTCGAAAAGCGACAGTCGGATCGATCGGACTGACATTCGCCAGCTATCCATCCGGTGATAGTCGTTTGAAAACGGAATCTATTTTAATCTATTCCTGAACGTGACGCACTATGATGATACTTTTGCCCCACCGGCGCGTCCGAGTACCGCGCCTTTACCTCCTATAACGAACGCTTAGATTTGTTCGAACGAGAGGGAAGGACGACTCGTCCTACGGCCGGCGATTCATTCTACCGGAACCTTCGCCTGTCAATCGACGACGCACGGGGCCGAGCCTCGAAATCTGCCTATACTGACTAACAGCCTAAGGGTGCGACCACACCGCCGCTTAAAAAACGGTGACATTACAGAATCGCAACAAAATGTATGAAGAAACGGTGAGAAAACGTGACGCCTACGACACGTCACTGCGTATACGCGGCGGTTTGGTCGCTCCCACATTCATAAAAAGTTAGAGACTCGCTATAGGCTCGCTATAGGACTGATGCAAAAAAAACATGATTCATAAACGTCTGTTAGCGCTAATCAGTCCATCAAGGCTCTGTTAAGTAGTCCAAAAGTTAGCGGATCGTAGACCTTCCTTTATCTCTCTAACACAAAATGGCCGCCACAATTGCGAACAGTGATTTTGGCAAGAGCAAAATCATACGCAATACAGTTTTTTTTGTTTTAAGTTTATCCCCTCCGGGAAAGGTAAAGGTAACTAGATCCACGCTTCTTCTTGTTTTTAATTCGCTAAAAGGCCATTTTTGGTCTATGATTTGCCAAGGTGGCCAATCGCGTCTAATCCTTCCATCAACAGCTCACAACTAACAGACTGCTAGCAAGCGTTTATGAATTATACTTCTTAACAACCGTCAAATAAGCTTAATCAGGCTGCTAACTCAATAGAGCGATCTAACCTCAATTAAGGATTTTTTATGAATAAGGCTGTAAATATTTACAAAAATTTCACTGCATCCGCCGCTCACGCGTTATAATTGTAACATTATTCATGGGTTTTGCAGAGCGTGGTGGCGAGCTCGGCGAGCGGAGAGGCGAGCGCGGCGAGCGGGGGCGGGGCCGGCGCGGCGCTGCGCACGCTGCAGCTGCAACAGCTGGCGCTGCGGCGCGGCGTGGGCGTGGGCGGCGTGGGCGGCGCGGGCCGGCTGGTGGCGCGCGCGCCGCAGCACCAGCACGTGGTGGTGGCGCACCTGCCGCACGCCGCCGTGCTGGCCGCGCACGCGCAGCAGCTCGCGCCCGACGCGCCGCCGCCGCAGCCGCACCCGCAGCAGCAGCACCCGCCGCCGCCCGCGCCCACAGAACACTGATCACGCAATAAAATATTGACGACGGAGCCTGCGTTTCATTTCGCGCCGACAAACCCCCCCCCCCCCCCCCCCCACCCGGGCCCTGGCGCTTCGGACTCTGGAGGTTTAGTCGATGCCCGACTGCCCGAGCGACCGGAAGAAAGGAAGGAGAGCTGGAATGGATTCGTTTGCGATTACTTATTATAAAAATATTTTTGTTCGTAAAGAACGATCATTTCTGCTCTTAGCAAAAAAGATGATGAGATGACTATCCATATTTTGCAAATCACGAGGTATTTGAAAGGCAAAATTAAACAGTTCGTTGGTGTAAGTAAAACCACTTGTACCTTAAACACGGCGAAACGAATGCCGGCTAGCGTTGACAAATTCATATCTAACTAATATTATAAATGTCTGTTGACGCCACAACATACCTCACGGCTCCTGGCCAGTACAAACGTGGTGACGTCACGATTCATCCCCGGAGCGCGGCGCGGAGCGGGATTGCATCGTACAGCCAAGGCGGCAACACTTGTGACATGTCAATATCTGTCAAATCACTGTACCATCAGCCAAATATGTGGTCTACCACCCTAAGGCTAAAATTCCTTTGCACGTCACAATATAATAACGTCGATAAGACAGGCTGTCAACTTGAAAGTTCGACTTTATTTTCATTTGATAAGAATATAATGGATGAAAAGTAGTAGACCACTTATTTGGGCGACTGTACAACCTATCTAGTTATAATTAAAGTTATTGCATAGGTAACCATGGTAGGTTGACCAGGCTAGCTTATTACGTAACTCGCTCGCAATCGCCATCGTGTTAATTTTGAAAGTTCTTGTATGAATGTGACAGCTAGCTGATTCCGATGCCAATTGTAAGCCCATACATGAACTGTCAAAATGAAGACGATTGTGATCGCGAGCGAGTTACATAATAAGCCTGCTGCTATGGGTGGTGTAGGCCCTACACTGTAGGGGTATAGCACGCGTCACGGAATGACGAGGACCCGGGTTCAATTCCCGGCCATAGCTTTACTTTTCGGATTTGTCTATTATGTTCTAATTTTCAGTGTCTTCTTCTTCTTTTAATAATATGGCCCCATCGGTCGATGCGATGATTTCGCCAATTTTCAGTGTCGTTTAAAAATTAAAACAATATTTACTTTACTGACATTGGGTGACGCTGATAACTAGTTGACATATAAATTTAATAGACAAACTAGATATTTGCCGATTTATTTTTTGGCACATATATAGAACTATACCATTTTCATTCTTACCTGTCTTATTTGGTAAACAAAATTCTAACCTCAATGTGCAAATTTTTGTAAAGAATAAGGTGTATTATATTATCAAATAAACCTGAGGTAATATTTTGTACATAATTTTGCTGATATTTTATCTCCAGTTCCTTTATTTACGATGAAATATTTAAAAAATAACAAAAATGAGACGTTTTGAGGTTAGAATTTTGTTTACCAAATAGGACAGGTAAGACCGAAAATGGTTTACCAACAGCCGCTCGGTAAGGTCGAATAAAGGTCAAACAATTTTTTTTTTTTTGCAAAATATCCGTAATCCATGAGTATTTTTGAACGCCAGTAAGATAAAACAGATCGCAAGCCCCATACTTCGAAATGTCCTAGTCCCAAGCTAAAAAAAAATAATTGTGATATGGGCACTAGACAATGGATAAACATACTTATATAGATAAATACATACTTAAATACATATTAAACATCCAAGACTCGAGAACAAACATTCGTATTTTTCATACAAATATCTGCCCCGACCGGGGATCGAACCCTCCCCCTCAAGCTTCATAGTTAGGTTCTCTAACCACTAGGCCATCCGGTCGTCCATATTATATGTGGGTTAGGTTAGGTTAGGTTAGGTTAGGTTAGGTTGAGGAAAAATTTGAGCTGTCTGAGGAAAAATTTGAGCTGTCTGAGGAAAAATTTGAGCTGTCTGAGGAAAAATTTGAGCTGTCTTGGACGACACCTTGCGCTAAAACACTCAAATTTATTACTTGCCTTTGCTTTTTGCACAACTTTTTTTTCCTATTGCCTTCTGCATTAGACGCCCGATTTTTTGACTATTTTTCTGGTTTTCTAGCTTCTCTGGATACCCCAAAATTACCCCTGCCCTAGCCACACGTATCCAGGAATGGCGCGTCCTGGAGGAAGTGGAGACCCTCTCCGACCACATGTACATTAGGATGAGGGTCTCCGATTCGCCGTTGCAGCCACCAGCGTCGAGGAGGACGAGCTTCCCTCGGTGGGTGGTCACCCGCTTCGACTCGGGGATGGCTGAGGAGGCTGCGGTGGTGGAGGCGTGGAATGCCCCCCCAGCTAGCTCCCTGGGGGTGGATGAAAAGGCGGTCCGCTTCCGCGAGTCGCTCACCGCGGTCTGCGACGCCTCCATGCCCCGAATCAGGAGGATGCCGGGCAAGCGGAGTGTGTACTGGTGGTCGGAAGAAATCGCGACTCTCCGAGCCACCAGTAACCGCGCCCGCCGCAACTACACCCACTGCAGACGAAGACGGCAGCACAACGATGAGGAGGAAGAGCGCCTCCACAGGGCCCTTAAGGAGGCGAAGGAGGCGCTCAAAGCGGCGATAGCCAAGGCTAAAGACGAGGCTCACGAGGAATTCCTGGCCGCACTCGACAGGGATCCATGGGGGCGTCCGTATAAAATTATACGGAATAAGATGAAGCGCGCCCCCCCCATGGATTCCGGAGGTTTTACATAACCTAATACCCCCTTCCCCTTTCCGTCACCGAACGACTAGGCGCGGCGAGCAGTTTCATCCTTATGTTGTAGACATCCCTCCATTACGCACAAAGCGGTTTGCCTCCTCTTTCATTATGCGGACAGCTAAGGAGTGGAACTCTCTGCCGAAGTCAGTTTTTCCGGAACGCTATAATCTGGACATCTTTAAGGCCAAAGTGAACAGACACCTTCTAGGCAAACGTGTACCATCTTAGGCCTCATCTTCGCCTTCCATCAAGCGAGATTGAGGTCAAACGTAAGCCTATTTTATGTAAAAAAAAAAAAAAAAAAAAATTCCCTTGAGCCGGAATTCCTCAACAGGGTGGTGGAGGCCCTATTCCCGTCGGCACCGGACTTCAATCCTCCGAGGATGGCGGCCCCCTTGGAGGAGCAGGAAGACCCACCACCACTCGTCCCAAGATTAAGTGAGGACGAGTGGATGATGGTGGTAGACCGCCTCCGGGCATGCAAAAAGGCCCCTGGTCCGGATGGAGTCCCTGCTAGGGTTATTCCCGTGGCCTTGAAGCACATAGGGGGGCGCCTCAGAGACCTCTACGACGAGTGTCTGGAGGTGGGACGCTTCCCTAGTGTATGGAAGGAGGGCAGGCTGGTCCTGATACCCAAGCCGGGAGGTGCGCCGAACTCGCCCTCCGCTCATCGCCCCCTGGTCCTCCTCGACGAGGCAGGCAAGTCGTTCGAGCGAGTGATTGCCTGCCGAATCAGGAAGCACCTCCAGGAGGTCGGCCCTAACCTGTCGGAACGGCAGTACGGGTTTAGGGTCGGCCGCTCAACCATGGACGCTTTGGGGGCGCTAAAGGAGTGTTGCGACCTGGCGGCCAGCAAAGGGGAGGGGGTGGTGGCGGTGTCTCTTGACATCGCCAACGCGTTTGGCACCCTCCCCTACTCGGTCATCGAGGAATCCCTCCGGTACCATCGGCTACCGGAGTACCTAAGGAAGATTGTAGGGCACTACCTCGTGGGACGGGTAGTGCTCTACGATCACGGTGGAAGGCGGAGGAGCCGGCCCATGGCTTGCGGCGTGCCCCAGGGTTCCGTACTCGGCCCCCTGCTATGGAACCTGGGGTTCGATTGGGTAACCCGAGGGGTGCAGCTTCCCCGCATGGCCACGATCTGTTACGCTGACGACACGCTCGTGGTCGTGCGGGGAAGGGATATGGGGGAGGCCCTGCGAAGGGCCACTGTAGCGGCCCAACTGGTGGTGGACCGTATCTGCGCGCTCGGGCTGAAGGTGTCGGTCGCAAAAACCGACGCCATGGTGTTCGGGGCCCCCCGCTGGCGCATACCAGCCGGCACGGAGCTCAGGATTGGAGGGGAACCTGTCCAGGTCAAGGCCAACATGAAGTATCTTGGTCTTGTCCTGGACAGGAAGTGGAAGTTCGAGGAGCACTTCGCCCGGCTTGCTCCCCGCCTAGTGGGTACTGCCTCAGCCCTAGCCAGACTGATGCCGAATGTGGGCGGCCCTGGCGCGCCCTGCAGGCGGCTTTTCGCTGGGGTGGTACGCAGCATGGCGCTCTATGGGGCGCCAATCTGGGCAGAAAGGCTCTCGGCCAAAACAAGAGCCCTCCTCCGACGGCCGCAGAGGGTGTGCGCCATCCGTATCGTAAGGGCCTACGTTACGGTGGCGCACATGGCTGCCTGCCTGCTTGCCCGCACTCCCCCGTGGGACATTGACGCCTGCGTCATGGCGGAGTCCTACAGGGAGCAGCGGGCAGCCCAGGTGAGAGGCGAAAGGCCGGCGCCTCAAGAGGTGTTGCACGCCCGCCGCATGACTGCGCGCAGGATGCGCGACCGGTGGAAGAGCGAGCTGGAGGACTGCCGCTATGGAACGCGCACTATAGCGGCTATCCTCCCCTCGCTCGACCTGTGGCTCGACAGGGAGTTTGGTACGTTAACGTACCACCTCGTCCAAATCCTGTCGGGCCACGGGTGTTTTGGGGATTACCTCCACCGCATCGGACGTGAAGAAAGCGCGCAGTGCTGGAACTGCGACGCTCCAGAAGACTCAGACCAGCACACTCTGGCAGAATGCCCCTGCTGGAGCTTTGAGCGCCGCCAGCTTGTAGCGGCTATCGGACGGCAGGACTTGTCACTCCACAGCATAGTGCAAGCTATGCTGGATAGGGGTGACGAGTCCTGGGAGGAGGTGGCTTCCTTTTGCGAGTGCATAATGCTCCAAAAGGAAGCCGAGGAAAGGGAGCGCGAGGAGGATGTCCAGGCGCCCCCGTTCCGGCGCAGACGAACGGGGCGAAGGCGGCGGCAGTTTGCTGCCCGCCTGAACCCTTAGTGGGACCAGCGGGTGGGGGGCGGGGGCCCCTCGCTCGCATTGCACGGTCCCACACGTCTGGGGGGGGAGTCGAAGCGTTGCGACTCCTCCCTACTTGGCGCGGGTGGCCCTGGCGAAAGCTGGGGCAGCCGGGGGGCGTCGTCGGCTCGAATCTTCGGGATCCCACGGCGCCTACCTAAACCCGGCGGGCGGACAATGCCGTAGTGTTTTTAGTGGGTATGCTCCCCCCTCCCCTTTCCGCAGGGAAAGAGGTCGGGGGAGAGCGTCCCACATAACCCCCGGGCCCCCCCGGGCTCTGGGGTACTCGTAAAGAGTTTTCACTACGTTAAAAAAAAAAAAAAAAAAAAAAGGTTAGGTTGGCTGGAGGGACGCGGCCGGTATGGCTGCGCCACATACCTGCTCCACATGCTCCCTGACCGGGGCGTCGGTGGATGCAGAGGCGGTGGGTCCGCTCCCGGTACCTCTCTGATCAGCAGAGTAGACTGGGATGCGGACGTGTGCAAGCGCAGGGCTCTTTATAGAGCTCCCGTGCGAACCCGCAACCCGGCCCACCGGAGCCGGGAGTGGGAGTCGTCCCCATGAAAGGGAGGACCGCGAGGAAGGAAAACCTCTATAAAAACCGGGGCCTAACCGCACCTTAACGCGGTTCTGGATGCGGGTCGCAGCGCATTCAGTACCAAGCCGGAGACAAGTAAGTCCTGTGGACCGAACGGGTCCGGCTTGGACTAGCGGCGAGCCGGATGAACCACGTTAGTGGTGAACGGGTCGGCGTAACTGCGACACAGGGGAACTCACCCCTTAAAAAAGAGGAGTGCGCTCGCACTTTAAAAGGAGCAGGGGACCTCACCCCTTCATCAAAGGTCATGGGTGACAACAAAGAGATATTACCCCAGGAGGGTACCCTTCGGGGAGAATCCCTCCCTGCGTCTCAGACGCAGGCTGCCCCACCGTATTCTGGGGGGGGGCACTTGTCACTCCGTGGGTCTAAACAGCCCACGTTTAGATTTAAGTTCTGCGGTATTTCAAATCCCGCCCAAGTTTACGACCGAAATGCGCACGCCCGAATGTCGCGTCCAGCTTACGCGCCTTTCGATGCCAGACATCAGCACCAATGCTGAGCCCGAACCGAGGGCAATTACGAGTTCGGATGTCAGCCTTGCTTCCCAGGGGACAGGAGGACGTGAGTCCTCTGGAAAGAGCAAGCTGGAAAACATCCCGGAAGGAGCTGAGAGGGTGAAGCAGGTGCGGAAAAGATTCCGCCCTGCGTCATTCGTTCTCAGCTCAAGTGACGAAAGCCTCACAGGCCAGTCGGCTGGAGACCAGAGGCAACGACCCAGGGGTAGAGGCCGCCCACCTACAACCGGGAAATACGCTGGACTCGCGAAGGCAAAAGAAGCCTACAACAAGGCTCTGAGGGAGCAGCTCCGGCTAGAAGCAGAGAGGGATGTGCAGAAGGATCTGCACATCAGGACCCGTCAAGGGTACCAGATGGATACATCCCCTCTGCCGAGATCTGAGGCCAATAAAGATCTCGCTCTGCAGGTGGCGGACAGCGTGGCCGCCATAACGAAGGTGGCAACCAAGTCGAGCAACCTTTCTGGCGGCTACGTAAAGTGCCTAAAAAACGCAGCTGTGGCTATTTCCGACGCGTTTGCGGAGCTGAGCAAGCGAACGGCTACGGAGGAGACGGCTCGGCTTCAAGCCGTAAACACCCGGCTGCAGACCGAAATGGCCAGTCTCCGAAAGGAGATGGCCGAACTAAGAAAAGGCATGGAGGAGATGCGGAAACAGGTCCGCCCGACATCTTCTCCCACCGGACAGGACCGGGAAGTGATGCCCCTTGCACGACTCTGCCCAAAGGGAAACACGGGGGGACATGGTGCCACCGCCCCGCCGACGTCGCAGACGGAGGAGGTCTGCCGCGCAGTAATGGCCCAAGTCGGACGCTACCTGGACGCTCGCTTTGCAGGAATCCAAGACAGGCTGCTGCCTGAACGGTCCGAACGGCCCCGCTTAGCAGCCAATGCTAAGAGGGCCGAGCGAGCTGCGGATGCTCCAGCTTCGGATTCCGGCACAGCGAGCTCCATGCCTCGTAAGGGGAATAAAGTAAAGGTGGCTAAAAAAGGTCCCAAAAAAGATGCAATCCCCCTTTCCATCCCTATGCCTCCACCACCGGAGCCGCCAGCGGCGTCGTCGCAATGGACAACGGTGGGGAAGGGGGGGAAAAAGAAAAAGAAAAAGAAGCAGAAATCAAAATCTGGCCAGAACGACCAGAAGAAAACAGACGAAAAGAGGAAGAAGGCCAGGAAGCTCCGCCCCCCTCGCTCGGCAGCCGTAGTGCTAACGCTGCTGGAGCCGCAGGCGAGAGAGAAGGGCGCCGATCTGGGCACAATTATCGCCGAGGCAAAGCGGAAGGTCAAGTTAGAAGACCTTGGGATACCTGGCCTACGCTTTCGCCAGGCCCAAACGGGGGCCTACATCATGGAGGTGCCCGGAGCCACCAGCGGCGACAAGGCGGATGCTCTGGCCAAAAAGCTGGAGGAGGTCGTAGACCCCGAGGTGGTCCGAATATCCAGGCCCAAGAAATGCGCAGAACTGCGCATCTCAGGCCTGGATCAGTCGGTACTGTTCCCCGAGGTGGTGACAGCGGTCGCACGAGTGGGAGGCTGTCGTGAGGCCGACATAAAGTCCGGAGAGGTTGTCTTCACCCCCGCCGGAACTGGAACGGTCTGAAAAAAGTGATGGAGGCGGGAAGGCTGCTGGTGGGCTGGGTATCGGCGCAGGTCAAGCTGCTCGATGCCCGCCCCCTGCGGTGCTTCCGATGCCTCGAAGAAGGCCACGTACGGGCGAAATGTAAAACGGATGTGGACCGTAGCCTGCTGTGCTACCGCTGCGGACGCCCTGGTCACGTCGCAAACGAGTGCTCAGCACCTGCGCATTGCACGCTCTGTGCGGAGGCCGGGCTGCCAGCCAACCATAGGGTGGGAAGCAAGGTCTGCAACCCACCCAAAACAAAGCAGAGAAGAGCTGACGATGGCCCCCGGGTCTCCTCGCAGCCGAATACCCAGGGAGGCAGCACAGCTGAACCCCGGGACGAGGAGGCCGAAGAAATGGCTGTAGGATAATATGGCTCCGACTCGCTTCTTACAGGTTAACATCAACCACTGCGCCAGAGCTCAGGACCTTCTGTTCCAGAGCATGGCGGAGTGGTTGATACACATAGCGGTGGTGGCGGAGCCATATTCAGTTCCTCGCAGAGACAACTGGGCGGGAGACCTAGACAGCCTCGTAGCTCTTACCGTACAAATATCGTGTGGCTCCGCACCGCTCGAAAGAGTAGTGCGGGGCCATGGTTATGTGGCCGCCTACATCAACAGGATGATGGTTGTTGGGACGTACTTCTCGCCGAACAGGAGCCTAGCCGACTTCGAGGCCTACCTCGATGAAGTGGGGGCCCTGATCGGCAGAAGTAATCCCGAACAAGTGCTCGTTGCGGGAGATCTCAACGCCAAATCCATGGCGTGGGGCTCCCCCGCGACAGATGTTCGCGGGCAGACGCTGCTGGAGTGGGCTGCTGCGTGTGGACTGGTGGTGCTTAACCGAGGGTCGGTAGACACGTGCGTGCGGCAACAGGGCGGGTCCATCGTGGATGTGACATTCGCAAATGGTGCCCTGGCGCGCCGTGTCCAAGGCTGGGAGGTTGTGGAGGGCGTCGAGACGCTGTCGGATCACCGATATATTCGGTTCGAAGTCTCCGCCCACCACACTACCCCGGACGGCCTGAGCCGTCCTCGGAGAGCAGACGGCCCTAGATGGGCGTTGAAACAGCTCGACCGGGACATGCTTCACGCGGCTGCCCTGGTCCAAGCCTGGCCGGAAGTGCCGGACCCAGTCATTGTAGAAGAGGAGGCGACCTGGCTCGGCGAGGCCATGACCCAGGTGTGCGACGCCGCAATGCCCCGGGTCAAACCAACGGGTCCGAGGCGGAATATGTATTGGTGGTCTGCAGAGCTCACGCAGCTGCGCAAAGAATGCGTGGCTGCGAGACGCCGTTACGCAAGAAGCCGAAGGCGCAGAGTACGAGACCAGGCGGAAGAAGAAAGGCTTCACGCCGCTTATAGGTCAGCCAGCAGGTCCCTGTGCACGGCCATAAGGAAAGCCAAAGACCTGGCAGAGGAAGAGATGCTGGAGGCTCTTAACAGCGACCCGTGGGGGCGTCCGTACAAGGCGGTGAGGTCTAAACTTCGCCCCTGGGCCCCCCCACTTACGGAGAGTCTCCAGCCGGATCGGCTGAGCCAAATCGTGGAAGTCCTCTTCCCCCATCGGGGCCAACACCTGCCCCCGAGGATGGCCACCGCACGTACAGTGACAGAAGCCAACCCGCCGGAGGTGACAGAAGCAGAAATGGAGGCAGCATTGCTGAGGCTCAAGGCCAAAAATACTGCCCCTGGACCGGATGGCATCCCTGGCCGGGCGTGGGTGCTAGCACTTGGCCCGCTAGAGCAAAGAGTTAGGGCACTCTTCACAGCGTGCATGACGCAGGGCCTCATTCCACGCAGTTGGAAATGCGGCAAACTGGTGCTCCTTCGGAAGGAGGGACGACCGGCTGACTCCCCCTCGGGGTATAGGCCGATCGTCCTTCTTGATGAAGGGGCAAAGCTCTTCGAGCGGGTGGTGGCAGCCCGCTTGAACAAACACCTCAGGGAGCAAGGGCCGGACTTGAGCGAATGCCAGTACGGATTCCGCCAAAGCAGGTCCACCATCGACGCGATCGCGCGGGTGAGGGCTTTGGCGGATGAAGCTGTTTCCCGGGGGGAGGTGATCTTGGCGGTATCCTTGGATATCGCCAACGCCTTCAACACCCTCCCCTGGGAAACCATCAGAGAGGCGCTCAAGTACCACAACGTGCCGGCGTACCTGTGTAGGGTAGTGGAGTCATACCTCTCTGAGAGGGTAATCCGCTACCCTACTCAGGAAGAGTGGGTCGAACGAGAGATGTCGTGCGGTGTTCCACAGGGGTCGGTCCTTGGACCGCTCCTGTGGAACATCGGATACGACTGGGTGCTGCGCGGAGCCAACTTACGGGGGGTCGTCGTAACTTGTTACGCCGACGACCCCCACGTCACGGCCCGCGGTGCCACCTTTCGGGAGGCATCTGTGCTGGCTACGGCCGGTGTGGCCCTCACGGTGGACAGGATCAGGAAGCTGGGCCTGGAGGTTGCCCTGCACAAATCCGAGGCCATCTGCTTTCATGGGCCTCGGAGGGCACCCCCAGAAAACTCCTGCATCGTAGTGGGCGGAGTCTCCATCGGCGTCGGGAAGACCCTGAAATGAAAATGCGCCCTGTAGACGCCTGTTCGCCGGAGTGGTGCGAAGTATGGCGCTCTATGGGGCGCCAATTTGGGCAGAAAGGCTCTCGGCCAAAACAAGAGCCCTCCTCCGACGGCCGCAGAGGGTGTGCGCCATCCGTATCGTAAGGGCCTACGTTACGGTGGCGCACATGGCCGCATGCCTGCTGGCCCGCACTCCCCCGTGGGACATTGACGCCTGCGTCATGGCGGAGTCCTACCGGGAGCAGCGGGCAGCCCAGGCGAGAGGCGAAAGGCCGGCGCCCCAAGAGCTGCTGCACGCCCGCCGCATGACTGTGCGCAGAATGCGCGACCGGTGGAAGAGCGAGCTGGAGGACTGCCGCTATGGAACGCGCACTATAGCGGCACTCCTCCCCTCGCTTGACCTGTGGCTCGATAGAGAGTTTGGTACGCTCACCTACCATCTCGTACAGATCCTGTCGGGCCACGGGTGTTTCGGTGCCTACCTCCACCGGATAGGCAGAGAGGCCAGCGCGCAGTGCTGGAACTGCGGCGCGGCGGAGGATACTGCCCAGCACACGCTCGAGGAGTGTCCCTGCTGGGAGTATGAGCGTCGCCAACTCGTGGCGGCCATTGGGCGACAGGACTTGTCACTCCACAGCATAGTGCAAGCTATGCTGGATAGGGGTGACGAGTCCTGGGAGGAGGTGGCTTCCTTTTGCGAGTGCATAATGCTCCAAAAGGAAGCCGAGGAACGGGAGCGCGAGGAGTGCGTCCATGCGCCCCCGTTCCGGCGCAGACGAACGGGGCGAAGGCGGCGGCAGTTTGCTGCCCGCTTGAACGGTCCTGCACGTCTGAGGGGGGAGTTGAAGCATTGCAACTCCTCCCTCCTTGGCGCGGGTGGCCCTGGCGAAAGCCGGGGCAGCCGGGGGGCGTCGTCGGCTCGAATCTTCGGGATCCCACGGCGCCTACCTAAACCCGGCGGGCGGACAATGCCGTAGTGTTTTTAGTGGGTATGCTCCCCCCTCCCCTTTCCGCAGGGAAAGAGGTCGGGGGAGAGAGTCCCACATAACCCCCGGGCCCCCCCGGGCTCTGGGGTACTCGTAAAGAGTTTTCACTACGTTAAAAAATAAAAAATAAAAAAAAAAAAAAAAAAAAAAAGGTTAGGTTAGGTTAGGTTAGGTTAGGTTAGGTTAGGTTAGGTTGAGGAAAAATTTGAGCTGTCTGAGGAAAAATTTGAGCTGTCTGAGGAAAAATTTGAGCTGTCTGAGGAAAAATTTGAGCTGTCTGAGGAAAAATTTGAGCTGTCTGAGGAAAAATTTGAGCTGTCTGAGGAAAAATTTGAGCTGTCTGAGGAAAAATTTGAGCTGTCTGAGGAAAAATTTGAGCTGTCTGAGGAAAAATTTGAGCTGTCTGAGGAAAAATTTGAGCTGTCTGAGGAAAAATTTGAGCTGTCTGAGGAAAAATTTGAGCTGTCTGAGGAAAAATTTGAGCTGTCTGAGGAAAAATTTGAGCTGTCTGAGGAAAAATTTGAGCTGTCTGAGGAAAAATTTGAGCTGTCTGAGGAAAAATTTGAGCTGTCTGAGGAAAAATTTGAGCTGTCTGAGGAAAAATTTGAGCTGTCTGAGGAAAAATTTGAGCTGTCTGAGGAAAAATTTGAGCTGTCTGAGGAAAAATTTGAGCTGTCTGAGGAAAAATTTGAGCTGTCTGAGGAAAAATTTGAGCTGTCTGAGGAAAAATTTGAGCTGTCTGAGGAAAAATTTGAGCTGTCTGAGGAAAAATTTGAGCTGTCTGAGGAAAAATTTGAGCTGTCTGAGGAAAAATTTGAGCTGTCTGAGGAAAAATTTGAGCTGTCTGAGGAAAAATTTGAGCTGTCTGAGGAAAAATTTGAGCTGTCTGAGGAAAAATTTGAGCTGTCTGAGGAAAAATTTGAGCTGTCTGAGGAAAAATTTGAGCTGTCTGAGGAAAAATTTGAGCTGTCTTGGAGGTCACCTTTTTCTTGATCGCTCAAATTTATTACTTGCCGGTGCTTTTTTGCAACTTTTTATATCTTCCTGCCTTCCGCGTTAGATACTCGATTTTTTGGACATTTTTCTGGTACTCTAGCTTTTCTGGATACCCCAAAATTAATTTTTGAAATTTCACCCCAAAAACCTTCTGTTTTTGCGGTCGGAATTTTAAAACACAACTCTTCCAAATTTTTTCAAAAATTCGTAACTTCTTTTTGGCTTTAATTTTTTAAAATATTTTTGCTGGGTAATAGAGCGAATTAGTGGCACTACCGAATACCGTTCACCGAATAATTTTCGAACTTACCATTCGGAAGTTATTCGGTGAAACGTCGGTTGCGGCTAGATTCGCCATAGGCGCTAGTGACTTTTTTGTTAAGTTTGTCGGGGCTTTCAAAAAATCACTGCGTCTATACCGTAACGGTCCGGGATTTTATTGCTAGGGGGTCTAATAGGAGGTAGTTTGCGCCGCCTAACGGCACCTCACACGACCCCGTAGCTGCTATAGTTTCGTGGGAATTTGGGGAAAACTACCAACTTTTTGATAAGTTGGTAATTTTCCACGGTTCGCACTTGACCGTTTTGAGTTTGGTTTTGCCCTTCTGGCAAAACCACTCGGTAGGGGGGGGGTTTTGTAGGTGGGTGGGGGGCTTTAGCCCGAAAGGGTGTGGGGGGTGTCTCCGATCGGGAATCGGACGGGAGGGGGGGAAACTATGGGGGACCATAGTTCCGGAGTTAGGTTTGGGGGTAACTCCGAAACCGCAGATACTACGGGGGGGGATAGTATGGGGGGGGGGAAGGCTAGTTCATCGGCCGTTCCTGACAGGGGTCAGGATCCGTGCACAAGCGACGGGGCAACTTCTGGGAATTTTTTGCCGGGGTCAGTCGGGTACCGGCTTACCTTCCCAGCCATTGCCAAAAAGGGGAAGAAGGGGCGCATTGCCCCCATATCTGATGATGGTGCGGCGGGAACGACTTCCCAGTCGGAGGCCTTCGAGGAGCCCCCCGAGGAGCCCTTCCAGGAGCCACCCGAGCTGTGGGAGCAATGGCCGGAATCCGAGGTCGAGATCGTCGACGTCTCCGAAACCTCCGATATGGAGACAGTTGCCTGCCAATTCTTCGCGGACGGATCCAGGGGGGACGCCCAAAAGGCCCCCCGGAAAAGGATCTATGCGGGGAAATCCGGCGGTGCGGAAGAGGTGCCCGTCAAATTCACGACGAGCAGCAGGGGAGGCCTTGGAAAGCGCTCCGTGGGAGCCTATTCCCACTCGGCCGGTGCGAGGAGGGAGCTGGAGGGGCTGGGGTCGGACGAGGAGTCGTTCGACAACGAGGATGTTCGGGGCAATACAGGCCGCCCCAAACGATACACACGCCGAGGGGGGAAGTCGCCCATTTTAGGCGGCGACGAAGGTGGCTTCCGCACCCCCCAGAGCATTTTGCGGACTAGGGAGGAACTGGCCGCCGTTGCACTTCGCAATGTTCTCTCTGTTCGGGGGAACATTGCCAAGTGTAGCAACGTCAATGGACGTATCAAGGGACTCCTCAACAACCAGACGAGTGAGGCCCTCGAGGCCATTGAGGAGCTGAGGAGCGTCTCCCCGACGGAGGACCAGCGAAGGCTCCGCGCGGACAACGCCCGGCTCGCCCGAGAACTGGAGATTGCCCGCGGGGAGCTGAGGGCCTTCAAGGCCGCCTACGAAGAGGCGCAAGAAACCGCCTCCGCGGCGAGAAGGGAAGCCGCAGGGGCCGAAATCGGGGGGGGCCTCAAAGAGGCCATCGAGGATCTGAGGCGCGACCTCCTTACATCCCTGGGCGGAATGATTAATGCCCGCCTAGGGGAGATGGAGTCACGTCTCCCGCCGGAGCCTGTCTTCAGGCCGTCGCTCAGCGCGGACAAGAGGACCCCGCCTCCCCCCCGTCCCAGGGCCCAGTCAGGCCTGGTGGGGGGGGACATGAGAGAGCCTCCAAAGGCAGCCCAGCCGAAGGCGAAGCAGGCGGCGATCCCCTTGCCCCCTCCTCCGACCCCGTCAGCCCAAAGTGGCAAAAAGGCGGGTAAGGAGACGGGAAAAAAGACTGGCCCAACGCCGGCCCCGAGGTCCAAGGCGGTACAGCGGCCTAACCACGCGCCGCCCAATCCCCCCCCTAAGGCGGGGACAAGCCGGAACAGTGAGCCCCAACCCCAGGCCGCTCCCCAGCCCCAGGAAGAGTCCTGGGCAACGGTGACGAGGAAGAGGGGGAAGAAGGGTAACGCTACCGTACCCCCGGGTCCCTCCCCCAAGACGGCCCCCAAGCCTAAAGTGGTTAAGGTGGTGGTGCCCCGCACCTCGGCCGTGGTGCTGACTCTCAAGGAGAGGGCACAGAGGGGGGGCAAGTCGACCACCTACCCAGAGGTGATGGTTTGGGCCAGGGAGGGGGTCAAGCTGGCTGACTTCGGCTTGGAGTCGGTCAAAATAAGGGCCACGATGACCGGATCCAGGATGCTGGAGGTGAGGGGAGACACCCCCGACACCACCGCAGACCGCTTAGCGGCAAAACTGCGTGAGGTGGTGGGGGATGTGGCTGAGGTGACCCGGCCCACAAAATTCGCCGAGCTCAAACTGACGGGGCTCGACGAGACCGTGGGCCGAGACGAGGTAGCGGCGGCCATCGCAGCCAAGGGGGGCTGCGACGTGGCTCTCGTCAAAGTCGGGGCCCTGAGTGAGAGGGCTTTTGGGCGGGGCGCCGTCATCCTGCGGTGCCCAGCGACGGCCGCAAAGGCCATCGCCAAGGAGGGCCACGTCCAAATTGGATGGACGAAGGCCACTGCGACGCCCCTTGTGGCCCTGCCCATGCGCTGCTTCAAGTGCATGGCGCTGGGCCACACCAGGGCCATGTGCCCCTCCGCTGCGGAGCATGGGGCAAAGTGCTTCCGATGCGGAGAGGAGGGGCACCGAGCAGCGGCTTGTTCGGCGCAGCCCAAGTGCGCGGTATGCGCGGAGGCGGGCCGGCCACATGGCCACGTAATGGGTGGGGACAAATGTACCCCGCCTAAGGTTAGGGGGAAGGCCCACGTGACCCAGGCCAGCACCGCCAATGACGCCAGCCCTAGGGCCCAGGAGGATCTCGTAATGCAGGTGTCTTAATGCCAGTACAACCGCATTACGAGCTCCTCCAAACGAATGCAAACCACTCCGCCCGTGCTCAAGACCTGCTGATGCAGGTCATGGCGGAGTGGGTCATAGCGGTCGCTGTGGTGGCAGAGCCATACTACGTCCCACCCCAACCGAACTGGGCTGGGGCGACGGACGGCAGTGTGGCCGTAGTAGTCCCGACGACTGGAGACCTCCCCCCCCTCTGTAGGATTGAGGAGGGACCGGGGTATGTGGCGGCCAAGTGGGGAGCAACCGTGATTATAGGGGTGTATTTCTCCCCCAATAGGCCGCTCTCAGACTTCGAGTCCTTCCTCGAGGGCTTGGGGAGAGTGGTTGGAAGACTCGCCCCGGCACAGATCGTGTTGATGGGGGACCTAAACGCGAAGAGCGCCGCGTGGGGCTCCCCCCACACCGATCCAAAAGGGGCGGTCCTACGGGACTGGGCGGTGGCCAGCGGGCTCGAGGTGGTCAACCGGGGCGCGGCCAATACGTGTGTGCGTCGGCAGGGAGGGTCCATCGTGGACATCACGTTCGCGACCCCTGCCCTAGCCACACGTTTATTGGATTGGCGCGTCCTGGAGGACGTGGAGACCCTCTCCGACCATTTGTACATCCGGATGAGGGTCTCCGATTCGCCGCTACCGCAGTCGCAGCTACCGCCTGCGAGGGGGAGGACGAGCTTCCCGCGGTGGGTGCTCACCCGATTCGACCCGGGAATGGCGGAGGAGGCCGCAGTGGTGGAGGCGTGGTGCGCCCCCCCACCCAGCAGCCTGGGGGTGGACGAGAAGGCGGCCCGCTTCCGCGAGTCGCTCACCGCGGTCTGCGACGCCGCCATGCCCCGGGTCCGGAGGATGCCGGCCAAGCCGAGCGTGTACTGGTGGTCGGAGGAGATCGCGGCCCTCCGAGCCACCAGCAACCGCGCCCGCAGGGCATATACCCACTGCAGGCGGAGGCGGGTCCACTCTGCCGTGGAAGAGGAGCTCCTCCATAGGAGACTCAAAGAGGCGAAGGAGGCGCTTCAGACGGCCATCGCAAAGGCCAAAGATGCGGCTTACGAGGAGTTCCTGGCCACACTCGACAGGGATCCATGGGGGCGCCCGTATAAGCTCATACGGAACAAAATAAAGCGCGCACCCCCCATGGATTCCCTTGAGCCGGAACTCCTCAACAGAGTGGTGGAGACGCTCTTCCCGCCGGCGCCAGACTTTGCTCCCCCGAGGATGTCGGCCCCCTCGGAGGAGCGAAGAGACCCACCCGTCCCCGTCCCGAGGATCAACGAGGACGAGTGGATGATGCTGGTCGACCGTCTCCGGGTCTGTAAGAAGGCCCCGGGGCCGGACGGGGTACCGGCTAGGGTGATACCCATCGTGCTGAAGCACCTGGGGGGGCGCCTCAGAGACCTCTATGACGAGTGTCTGGAGGTGGGGCGCTTCCCCCAAATCTGGAAGGAAGGGAGGCTGGTGTTGATCCCCAAGCCGGGACGTGCGTCGGACTCGCCCTCTGGGCATCGGCCTATCGTCCTCCTGGACGAGGCAGGCAAGTCCTTGGAGCGCCTGATTGCCTGCCGAATTCAAAGGCATCTGCGGGAGGTGGGCCCTAACATGTCGGACCGGCAGTTCGGGTTTCGAGCTGGCCGGTCAACAATGGACGCGATAGGGGAGCTGAGGGACTGCTGCGACCTGGCAGCCAGCGAAGGGGAGGGAGTGGTGGCGGTGTCCCTTGACATTGCCAACGCTTTTGGCACCCTCCCCTACTCGGTGATCAACGAGTCCCTCCGGTATCACCGAGTACCGGAATACTTGCGGAGGATCGTAGGGCACTACCTCGTGGGACGGGTAGTGCTCTACGATCACGGTGGAAGGCGGAGGAGCCGGCCTATGGCCTGTGGCGTGCCCCAGGGTTCCGTACTCGGCCCCCTGCTATGGAACCTGGGGTTCGATTGGGTATTGCGTGGCGTGCAGCTTCCCCGCATGGCTACGATCTGCTACGCCGACGACACGCTCGTGGTCGTGCGGGGAAGGGACATGGGGGAGACCCTGCGCAGGGCGACGGTTGCGGCCGAGTTGGTCGTCGACCGCATCGGGGCGCTCGGCCTGGAAGTGGCTGTGGCGAAGACGGACGCCATGGTCTTCGGGGCCCCCCGTTGGCGAATCCCGGCCAACACAGTGCTCCCGATCAGAGGCGAAGCTGTCCAGGTCAAGGCCAACATGAAGTATCTTGGTCTTGTCCTGGACAGGAAGTGGAAGTTCGAGGAGCACTTCGCTCGGCTTGCTCCTCGCCTAGTGGGCACTGCCTCAGCCCTGGCCAGGCTGATGCCGAATGTGGGCGGCCCAAACGCACCCTGTAGACGCCTGTTTGCTGGAGTGGTGCGTAGTATGGCGCTCTATGGGGCGCCAATCTGGGCGGAAAGACTGTCGGCCAAGACGAGAGCCCTCCTCCGACGGCCGCAGAGGGTGTGCGCCATCCGTATCGTAAGGGCCTACGTTACGGTGGCGCACATGGCCGCCTGCCTGCTGGCCCGCACTCCCCCGTGGGACATTGACGCCTGCGTCATGGCGGAATCCTACAAGGAGCAGCGGGCAGCCCAAGCGAGAGGCGAAAGGCCGGCGCCTCAAGAGCTGCTGCACGCCCGCCGCATGACTGCGCGCAGAATGCGCGACCGGTGGAAGAGCGAGCTGGAGGACTGCCGCTATGGAACGCGCACTATAGCGGCACTCCTCCCCTCGCTTGACCTGTGGCTCGATAGAGAGTTTGGTACGCTCACCTACCATCTCGTACAAATCCTATCGGGCCACGGGTGTTTCGGTGCCTACCTCCACCGGATAGGCAGAGAGGCCAGCGCGCAGTGCTGGAACTGCGGCGCGGCGGAGGATACTGCCCAGCACACGCTCGAGGAGTGTCCCTGCTGGGAGTATGAGCGTCGCCAACTCGTGGCGGCCATTGGGCGACGGGACTTGTCACTCCACAGCATAGTGCAAGCTATGCTGGATAGGGGTGACGAGTCCTGGGAGGAGGTGGCTTCCTTTTGCGAGTGCATAATGCTCCAAAAGGAAGCCGAGGAACGGGAGCGCGAGGAGTGCGTCCATGCGCCCCCGTTCCGGCGCAGACGAACGGGGCGAAGGCGGCGGCAGTTTGCTGCCCGCTTGAACCCCTAGTGGGACCAGCGGGCGGGGGGCGGGGGCCCCTCGCTCGCATTGCACGGTCCTGCACGTCTGGGGGGGGAGTCGAAGCGTTGCGACTCCTCCCTCCTAGGCGCGGGTGGCCCTGGCGAAAGCCGGGGCAGCCGGGGGGCGTCGTCGGCTCGAATCTTCGGGATCCCACGGCGCCTTCCTAAACCCGGCAAGCGGACAATGCCGCAGTGTTTTTAGTGGGTATGCTTCCCCCTCCCCTCTCCGCAGGGAGAGAGGACGGGGGAGAGAGTCCCACATAACCCCCGGGTCCCCCCGGGCCCTGGGGTACTCGTAAAGAGTTTTCACTGCGTTAAAAAAAAAAAAAAAAAAAAAAAAAGGTTAGGTTAGGTTGAGGAAAAATTTGAGCTGTCTGAGGAAAAATTTGAGCTGTCTGAGGAAAAATTTGAGCTGTCTGAGGAAAAATTTGAGCTGTCTGAGGAAAAATTTGAGCTGTCTGAGGAAAAATTTGAGCTGTCTGAGGAAAAATTTGAGCTGTCTTGGACGACACCTTGCGCTAAAACACTCAAATTTATTACTTGCCTTTGCTTTTCGCACAACTTTTTTTTTCCTATTGCCTTCTGCATTAGACGCCCGATTTTTTGGCTATTTTTCTGGTTTTCTAGCTTCTCTGGATACCCCAAAATTAATTTTTGAAATTTCACCCCAAAAACCTTCTGTTTTTGCGGTCGCAATTTCAAAACACATCTTTTGTAATTTTTTTCAAAAATTCATAACTTTGTTTCGGCTTAACTTTTTTAGAATCTTTTTTCGGGGATATAGAGCGTAAAGGTAGCACTATCGTTTGCCTTTTACCGAATAATTTTTGGACTTACCATTCAAAAGTTATTCGGTAACCTAACTTTGGCAACATTGCTATTTTTTTCGCCATAGGCGCACACGACTTTTTTCTTAAGTTTGTCGGGGCTTTTGAAAAATCGTTGCGCCTATACCAAAACGGTCAGGGATTTGGTAGCGGGGGGGTCGAATAGGAGGTAGTTTGCGCCGCCTAACGGCACCTCACACGACCCTGTAGCTGCTATAGTCTTGTCAGAATCTGGCGAAAACTACCAACTTTTTATAAGTTGGTAATTTTCGCTAGTCCCGGACTCGACCGTTTTTAGGTTAGGTTTTGCCCTTCTGGCAAACCAACCTGGTAGGGGGGGGTTTTTGATAGGTGGGGGGGGAACGAACCTGGAGAGGTTCGAGGGGGGGGTTCCGATTGGGAATCGGACGGGGGGGGGGGAAACTATGGGCGACCGAAAGGTTGAACATAGGTCCGGGGAAAACTCCCAGATGGGGGGTTCTTTGGGGACGGGTAGTTCATGGGGGGGGGAGGCCGGTTTAGCGGCCACACTCGAGGCCCAACAGGTCATGGGCCCCACGGATGGTTCCGCAGCGGAAAATTTTTCACCGAAGGCGGAAGGTTACCGGCTTAAGTTCCCGGCCTTGTCGGATAAGGAGGAATTTTGGTCGGTCACCGTGTCGGAAGCGACTGATGAGGACGTGGACGTGGGCAACCGACCAATAGGGGATGTGGAGATGGCTTTTGTCCGCCACCTCGTGGGGGAATCTGGTCTGAAGAGACCTCACCCGAAGAGGGACGAGAAGGAGGCAGGTGCCCCGGAAAGGTCCCCGCCTTCCAAGGTTGGGTCCTCGGCAAAAGGTCGCTTCCTCAAGCGCCCCACAAGCGCCCGCGCTGGTTTGGCTGCGGCGCGAAGAAAGCTGCAGGGGCAAGACTCTGACACTGAGGACGAGAAGGAGGACGAGGCCTCCTACGGGGCCCGAGATTACCGCCCTGCCCACCGCACCTTGCGCGGGGGCAAAGGGGTGAGGGAGGAAGACGAAGATGAGGGCCGCCGCTCTCCTGTCCTGTCCTGTGTGATGGGCAGGACTAAGGAAGAACTACTGACGGAGGCCCTACAAAACCTGGTGGCCATTAAGGACCAGGTGAAGAAGTGCGGTACCATGAAGGGTACCGTACAGGGCGTCATCAACGGCGCCATTGCAGCTGCGGTCGGCGCTATCCAGGAAGTTCAGGAGCTGTGCCCGGTGGACGAGCAGCGTCGTCTTCGTGCGGATAACGCCCGGCTCTCGAGGCAGCTGGACCAGGTCCGTGCGGAGCTGCGCGCATTTAAAGATGCGTACGCACAGGGCCAGAAGGCGTCAGCTGCCGCAAATTATGGCCGCGAGGACCTCAAAGAGGTAGTGGAGGAGATGAGGCGCGACCTCCTGACATCCCTGGGCGGGATGATCAACGCCCGCCTAGGGGAAGTCGAGGCGCGCCTCCCGCAGGAGCCTGTCCTCAGGCCATCACTCGCAGCCGACAGAAGGACGACGCCGCCCCCTCGCCCCAGGGCCCAGTCGGGCCTGGTAGGGGGCGACATGAAGGAGCCCCCAAAAGCAGCCCAGCCGAAGGCGAAACAGGTGGCAATCCCCTTGCCGCCTCCTCCTCCACCCCCGCCTGCCCAAAGTGGAAAAAATGCGGGTAAGAGGACTGGCCCAACGCCGGCCCCGAGAACCAAGCCGGCGCAGCGGTCCAACAATGTGCCACCCACTCCCCCCCCCAAGGCCGGGACAAGCGGGATGAATGGGCCTCAACCCCAAGCTGCTCCCCAGTCCCAGGAAGTTCCCTGGTCAGAGGTGGCAAGGAGGAAGGGGAAGAAGAAGAGCGCCGCTTCCACGGGTGCCCCCTCAAAGACAGCCCCTAAGCCGAAAACGGTCAAGGTGGTGGTGCCTCGTACCTCGGCCGTGGTGCTGACCCTCAAGGAGAGGGCGCAGAGGGGGGGCAACCGGGCCACTTACCCCGAAGTGATGGCCTGGGCCAGGGCCGGAATTAGGCTGGCCGACTTCGGCCTGGAGTCGGTCAAGCTCAAGACCACCATGACCGGCTCCAAAATGATCGAGATAAGGGGGGACACCCCTGACGCCACCGCGGACCGCATGGCGGAAAAACTCCGTGAGGTGGTGGGGGATGTTGCGGAGATCACCCGGCCCACAAAATTCGCCGAGCTCAAGCTCACGGGGCTAGACGAGACCGTGGGCCGGGATGAGGTAGCGGCGGCCATCGCAGCGAAGGGGGGCTGCGACGTGGCCCTCGTTAAGGTTGGGACCCTGAGCGAAAGGGCCTTTGGACGAGGTGCTGTCATTCTGAGGTGCCCGGCAACGGCAGCGAAGGCCATCGCTAGCGAGGGCAACATTCAGGTTGGATGGGCAAAGGTGACAGTAACGCCCCTTGTGGCCCTGCCATTGCGCTGCTACAAGTGCATGGCACTGGGCCACACCAGGGCCACGTGCCCCTCCGCTGCGGAACATGGGGAGAAATGCTTCCGATGCGGAGGGGAGGGGCACCGAGCGGCGGCGTGTACGGCGCAGCCCAAGTGCGCAGTATGCGCGGAGGCAGGACGACCGCATGGCCACGTAATGGGTGGGGACAAATGTGCCCCACCCAAAGTTAGGGGGAAGGTCCCGACGACCCAGGCCCTCACCCCCAACGACGGAAGCCCTAGGGCACAAGAGGAGCTCGAAATGCAGGTGTCTTAATGCCGGTACACCCGCATTACGAGCTCCTTCAGGCGAATGCCAACCACTCCGCGCGTGCACAGGACCTGCTGATGCAGGCTCTCGCGGAGTGGCGCATAGACGTGGCGGTGGTCGCCGAACCCTATTTCGTCCCCCCTCAGCCAAACTGGGTTGGAGACACTGACGGTCTGGTCGGCGTCGTGGTGCCGGCATCTGGTCCACAACAACTCTCCCCCAAAGAAAGGGGGTCTGGGTTTGCGGCGGCCAAATGGGGAGGGGTACTCGTTGTCGGCGTTTACTTCTCACCCAACAGGCCCCTCTCGGAATTCGAGAGATTCCTGGCGAGCCTGGAGCCGATAATCCGGCGGGCGGCACCGGCACAGGTGCTCATGATGGGGGACCTCAACGCCAAAAGCGTCGCGTGGGGTTCCCCCCGTACTGACGCGAAAGGGGCGGTCCTTCGGGACTGGGCGGTGGCCACTGGGCTCGACGTGGTTAACCGGGGCGCTGTCAACACGTGTGTGCGTCGGCAGGGGGGGTCCATCGTGGACATCACGTTCGCGACCCCTGCCCTAGCCACACGGATCCAAGATTGGCGCGTCCTGGAGGAAGAAGAGACCCTCTCCGATCACCGGTACATCCGGATGAGGGTCTCCGCCACGCCGCTGCCGCAGTCGCAGCAGCAGCCGCCGCCTGCGATGGGGAGGATAAGCTTCCCGCGTTGGGTTATCACCAAATTCGACGCGGGAATGGCGGAAGAGGCTGCAGTGGTGGAGGCATGGTGCGCCCCCCCACCCACCGACTCGGGGATAGATGTGAAGGCGGCCCGCTTCCGCGAGTCGCTCACCGCGGTATGCGACGCAGCCATGCCCCGGGCTCGGAAGATGCCGGGAAAACCGAGCGTCTACTGGTGGTCGGAGGAGATCGCGGCCCTCCGAATCACCAGCAATCGCGCCCGCCGTACGTACACGCACTGCAGGCGGAGGAGGGACCACACTGCCGAGGAGGAGGAGCTCCTCCACAGCCGGCTCAAGGCTGCGAAGGAAGCGCTCCAGTTGGCCATTTCCAAGGCCAAGGATGTGGCATACGAGGAGTTTCTGGCCACGCTGGACAGGAATCCATGGGGGCGTCCTTACAAAATGATAAGGAATAAAATGAAGCGCGCACCCCCCATGGATTCAATGGAGCCGGAACTCCTCAACCGGGTGCTGGAGGTGCTCTTCCCGCCGGCGCCGGACTTTACTCCTCCGAGGATGTCGGCCCACTCGGAGGAGCCAAGAGACCCACCCGTCCCCGTCCCGAGGATCAACGAGGACGAGTGGATGATGGTGGTTGACCGTCTCCGGGCCTGTAAAAAGGCCCCGGGGCCAGACGGAGTCCCGGCCAGGGTAATACCCGTGGCCCTGAAGCACCTGGGGGGGCGCCTCAGAGACCTCTACGACGAGTGCTTTGAGGTGGGGCGCTTCCCCCAAGTTTGGAAGGAGGGCCGCTTGGTCCTCATACCCAAGCCGGGACGCTCGCCGGACTCGCCCTCCGCCCATCGACCAATCGTCCTATTGGACGAGGCGGGGAAGTCGCTCGAACGCATCATTGCGCACCGTATACGTGCGCACCTGCGGGAGGAGGGCCCGCAGTTGTCAGACCGACAGTTCGGGTTCCGGACTGGCCGGTCGACCCTGGACGCGGTTAAGTCCCTGAAGGACTGGTGCGACCAAGCGGCCGAGAGTAGGGAAGGAGTGGTGGCGGTGTCCCTGGACATCGCCAACGCATTTGGCACCCTTCCCTACTCAGTTATACGCGAGTCCCTCAGGTACCACCAGATACCGGGGTACCTGCAAAAGATCGTAGGGCACTACCTTGAGGGAAGGGTGGTGCTCTACGATCACGGCGGAAGGCGCATGAGCCGGCCCATGACCTGCGGAGTCCCGCAAGGCTCAGTCCTGGGTCCACTTCTGTGGAACCTAGGCTTTGACTGGGCCATTCGAGGGGTGCAGCTTCCCCGCATGGCCACGATTTGTTACGCCGACGACACGCTCGTGGTCGTGCGGGGAAGTAACATAGAGGAAACCCTGCGCAGGGCGACCGTTGCGGCCGAATTGGTCGTCGACCGCATCGGGGCGCTCGGGTTGAAAGTAGCCGTTGCAAAGACCGATGCAATGATCTTCGGCGGCCCCCGTTGGCGCATACCAGCCAACACGACGCTCCAGATTGGAGGCGAACCTGTCCAGGTCAAGGCCAATATAAAATATCTTGGCCTTGTCCTGGACAGGAAATGGGACTTCCGAGAACATTTTTCCCGACTTGCCCCCCGCCTAGTCGACACCGCCTCAGCCCTGGCCAGGCTAATGCCGAACGTGGGCGGCCCAAGTGCGCCATGCAGGCGCCTCTTTGCTGGAGTAGTGCGCAGTATGGCCCTATACGGCGCACCAATTTGGGCGGACCGGCTGACGCCACGAACTCGGGCCCTCCTCCGACGGCCGCAGAGGGTGTGCGCCATCCGTATTGTAAGGGCCTACGTTACGGTGGCGCACATGGCTGCCTGCCTGCTGGCCCGCACTCCCCCGTGGGACATTGACGCCTGCGTCATGGCGGAGTCCTACAGGGAGCAGCGAGCAGCCCAGGCGAGAGACGAGAGGCCGGCTCCGCAGGAGCTCATGCATGCCCGCCGGATGACGGCAAGGCGCATGCGCGACCGGTGGAAGAGCGAGCTGGAGGACTGTCGCTATGGCACGCGCACTATAGCGGCTATCCTCCCCTCGCTCGACCTGTGGCTTGACAGGGAGTTTGGTACCCTAACTTACCATCTCACCCAAATCCTGTCAGGCCACGGGTGTTTCGGTGCCTACCTCCACCGGATAGGCAGAGAGGCCAGTGCACAGTGTTGGAACTGCAGCGCGCCGGAAGATACTGCCCAGCATACACTGGAAGAGTGTCCCTGCTGGGAGTACGAGCGTCGCCAACTCAGGGCGGCCATTGGGCGACAGGACTTGTCACTCCACAGCATAGTGCAAGCTATGCTGGATAGGGGAGACGAGTCCTGGGAGGAGGTGGCTTCTTTCTGCGAGTCTATAATGCTCCAGAAGGAAGCCGAGGAACGGGAGCGCGAGGAGGATGTCCAGGCGCCCCCGTTCCGGCGCAGACGAACGGGGCGAAGGCGGCGGCAGTTTGCTGCCCGCCTGAACCCTTAGTGGGACCAGCGGGTGGGGGGCGGGGGCCCCTTGCTTGCATTGCACGGTCCCACACGTCTGGGGGGGGAGTCGAAGCGTTGCGACTCCTCCCTCCTTGGCGCGGGTGGCCCTGGCGAAAGCCGGGGCAGCCGGGGGGCGTCGTCGGCTCGAATCTTCGGGATCCCACGGCGCCTACCTAAACCCGGCGGGCGGACAATGCCGTAGTGTTTTTAGTGGGTATGCTCCCCCCTCCCCTTTCCGCAGGGAAAGAGGTCGGGGGAGAGAGTCCCACATAACCCCCGGGCCCCCCCGGGCTCTGGGGTACTCGTAAAGAGTTTTCACTACGTTAAAAAAAAAAAAAAAAAAAAAAGGTTAGGTTAGGTTAGGTTAGGTTAGGTTAGGTTAGGTTAGGTTAGGTTAGGTTAGGTTAGGTTAGGTTAGGTTAGGTTAGGTTAGGTTAGGTTAGGTTAGGTTAGGTTAGGTTAGGTTAGGTTAGGTTAGGTTAGGTTAGGTTAGGTTAGGTTAGGTTAGGTTAGGTTAGGTTAGGTTAGGTTAGGTTAGGTTAGGTTAGGTTAGGTTAGGTTAGGTTAGGTTAGGTTAGGTTAGGTTAGGTTAGGTTAGGTTAGGTTAGGTTAGGTTAGGTTAGGTTAGGTTAGGTTAGGTTAGGTTAGGTTAGGTTAGGTTAGGTTAGGTTAGGTTAGGTTAGGTTAGGTTAGGTTAGGTTAGGTTAGGTTAGGTTAGGTTAGGTTAGGTTAGGTTAGGTTAGGTTAGGTTAGGTTAGGTTAGGTTAGGTTAGGTTAGGTTAGGTTAGGTTAGGTTAGGTTAGGTTAGGTTAGGTTAGGTTAGGTTAGGTTAGGTTAGGTTAGGTTAGGTTAGGTTAGGTTAGGTTAGGTTAGGTTAGGTTAGGTTAGGTTAGGTTAGGTTAGGTTAGGTTAGGTTAGGTTAGGTTAGGTTAGGTTAGGTTAGGTTAGGTTAGGTTAGGTTAGGTTAGGTTAGGTTAGGTTAGGTTAGGTTAGGTTAGGTTAGGTTAGGTTAGGTTAGGTTAGGTTAGGTTAGGTTAAGGCAAAAGTTGATGTTACTAAGGCAAAAGTTGATGTTACTAAGGCAAAAGTTGATGTTACTAAGGCAAAAGTTGATGTTACTAAGGCAAAAGTTGATGTTACTAAGGCAAAAGTTGATGTTACTAAGGCAAAAGTTGATGTTACTAAGGCAAAAGTTGATGTTACTAAGGCAAAAGTTGATGTTACTAAGGCAAAAGTTGATGTTACTAAGGCAAAAGTTGATGTTACTAAGGCAAAAGTTGATGTTACTAAGGCAAAAGTTGATGTTACTAAGGCAAAAGTTGATGTTACTAAGGCAAAAGTTGATGTTACTAAGGCAAAAGTTGATGTTACTAAGGCAAAAGTTGATGTTACTAAGGCAAAAGTTGATGTTACTAAGGCAAAAGTTGATGTTACTAAGGCAAAAGTTGATGTTACTAAGGCAAAAGTTGATGTTACTAAGGCAAAAGTTGATGTTACTAAGGCAAAAGTTGATGTTACTAAGGCAAAAGTTGATGTTACTAAGGCAAAAGTTGATGTTACTAAGGCAAAAGTTGATGTTACTAAGGCAAAAGTTGATGTTACTAAGGCAAAAGTTGATGTTACTAAGGCAAAAGTTGATGTTACTAAGGCAAAAGTTGATGTTACTAAGGCAAAAGTTGATGTTACTAAGGCAAAAGTTGATGTTACTAAGGCAAAAGTTGATGTTACTAAGGCAAAAGTTGATGTTACTAAGGCAAAAGTTGATGTTACTAAGGCAAAAGTTGATGTTACTAAGGCAAAAGTTGATGTTACTAAGGCAAAAGTTGATGTTACTAAGGCAAAAGTTGATGTTACTAAGGCAAAAGTTGATGTTACTAAGGCAAAAGTTGATGTTACTAAGGCAAAAGTTGATGTTACTAAGGCAAAAGTTGATGTTACTAAGGCAAAAGTTGATGTTACTAAGGCAAAAGTTGATGTTACTAAGGCAAAAGTTGATGTTACTAAGGCAAAAGTTGATGTTACTAAGGCAAAAGTTGATGTTACTAAGGCAAAAGTTGATGTTACTAAGGCAAAAGTTGATGTTACTTAGCGGTTAGCCTTGCGATTTGCGGAATATTTTGATTGTAGTGGATAGTAAACGACCTTGGCTTTCTTCCCCTACCTCGATCTTCTTCCTAACTTGTGATTTGGCTTTGTTATTAACGGATTTCTGATTTTGCACTTTGAAAAAATAAATGCAAACATTTTGCTAACTTTTACTATTTGACGTCTAATAACTTCCATACCCGTGGACCTACCCCCACCAAATTTTTGTGGTGGGTAGAGTTGGGGCTGAAGTTATTACCCTGTTAATTAGCATTGTTAGCAATAAGCGGTTTCCGAGTTATGAATTTTTGAAAAACGCTTTGCGCCTGCACTTTTCTTCATAATAGCGCCTAAGAAAGTGTCAGGGCAATCTTTTCGAAAATTCATAACTCAGTCAGTTGACGTCCAAAAATTCTGTTTTTGGCGTCAATAGATAGGGCTCGTCGAGCACAATATTTCCGGCTTGAGTTGTGGGTGGGTATCTCCGTCGTGAACGGAGATACGAATTTCTTAAATTTCACCGATTTAACACCTTTCGGTGAAATTTTCGGCTTAGTGTGTGTATATGAGAGGAGGCTTGTGGGAACTCGCACAACCAAAAATTGATATTTTTGGCCGGGGAAAAAGGGGGAAATTTGGATTTTCTTCGGAAAAATCCCAGAGTGGTCTCGAACGTTAGGGGTGGCTTAGCCCTATCGTTTTGAACCACTTTCTGGACCCGAATCTCCCGGGAAAAGGGGGAAATTGAGGCAAAGCCTTAATTTCCTCTTTGACCCCTGGTATTTTTAGGGGACCTGCCCCATCAAGGGGCGAATTATCCTTTCGGTTTTTTCTACTCTCCCATTGAGGGGGAAGAGTGGAAAATGGCAGACAGCGGTGGTGATGGGTTTTCGGACGCCATGGAGTTGGTGTCCGACCCAATTAAGAGGGTGACCATGGAGGGAACCTCTATTGGGGAGGGTGCGTTCTCCCCAAAAGCAAAAAGCTCAGCCAGAGGGCGCACGCCTCCAGGGTTCGGAGCTTACTCTGGGCTGGCTGCCGCCAAGGCCAAATTGCGGAACTACGACGAGGACTTTCGCTCCCAGGCGGACAAAATTAAATCCTTCCGCCTGGAGTTCCCAGCACTGCGTTCTCTCTCGCAAGGGAACAGAAAAGGCACTAAGAGGGATCGGAGCCCTGTCCGCCCCGTAACGATGGTCGACGCGTCCAAGGATGAGGACGAGGACGACTCCCGCCACCAGCAGCCTAGCGGGCGCAGCCCGGTTTCGGAGAATGACCGTTTGGTGTCCGAAGAAGCCGGGGTTGTAGAGTGTGCTCGCAAGGCGGCATCCCTTGTGCTTTCCGAAGCTGCCAAATCGGGCAACCTAAATGGAGTGGTGCGGAAGAACATAAACGCGGCCTGCCGAGAGATTCTCCAGTGCATGGAGGCTCTCGACGGCCGCGTTGAGAGCGAAGAGATCCGCAAGCTCAAGGCGGATAACAAGAGGATGCGAGAGCAGCTGGCCTTACTCACGGAGGAGACCAAGGCGCTGCGCACCGCATTCTCAGAGCGTCGGGGGAATGCCCAACCAGCGATCCCGGGACTCCCTGATGGACTGCAAGAGGCATTGGCAGTCCATTCCAGGGAGCTGTTCCTCAGCTTGGGGAACATGATAAATGCTCGTCTTGAGGCAGTGGAGGCACGCCTGCCTCCGGAGCCTATCATGCGCCCGTCGCTGGCAGCGGACAGGGCCAGCCGAACCCAAGAGGCCCCAAAGAGGAGGAAGACGGCGGATGGCCGCTCGGCAAGTCAGCCCGAACTCCAGCAGGAAGCACCAAAGACGCAGGTTAAAGCCAAACCTAAGTCCCAGCCAAAGGCTCAGACTCAGGCTAAGGCCAATCCTGCGGCTCAGCCTAAAAAAAAGGCGGCATCAAAGGGCCAAGCAAAGACCCAGACGCCTCCAGAGCCGGCTCCCTCCACCTCGAAAGCAATGCAGCCTAACATGGAGTCTGCTTGGACCGAGGTGGTCAAGAGGAAATCCAAGCCCAAGAAGAATCCACAAGCCGCATCAGCCGCTAGTAAAAAACCAGCCGGGCCAAGAAAGCTAGCGGCCCCTAAAAGCTCAGCCGTTATCATCACGCTCAAGCCGGAGACTGACGCAACCTACCTGCAAACGATGCAGAGGGCCACAGCGTCGCTTCAACTCGCAGACGTGGGCCTCGAGAGCGTGAGGATCCGCAAGTCGGCCACTGGAGGTCGTCTGATTGAGGTCCCTGGAGCCGATAGTGGCCGAATTGCGGACGACCTGGCTGAGAGAATCAGGCGGGTCATAGGGGAAGTGGCTACTGTTAACAGACCGTACAGGACGGCGGACCTCCGAGTTACCGGCTTCGATGAGTCGGTAACTGCGGAGGATGTCAGGACAGCAGTAGTCTTGAAGGGTGGCTGCTCAATTGAGCAGGTAAGGGTAGGCCCAATCCGGCTACTGACGAACGGCACTGGGTCAGTACTGGTGCGATGCCCGGTGATGGCTGCCAAAGCTCTAGTGCAAGCTGGGAAACTGTTGGTTGGCTGGTCGGCGGCCAGGGTAACGGCCCTTGAGCCCCAGCCAATGCGGTGCTACCGCTGCATGGGGACGGGGCACACAAGGGCACTATGCCCATCAGCAGTTGAAAGGGGGGAATTATGCTTCCGGTGCTCAAGGCCGGGACATAAGGCTGCAGACTGTACGGCTGACCCCTTCTGCGGGGTATGTCATCAGGCGAAACGTCCAGCGGGTCATGTGATGGGAGGGCACTCATGTGCTCCCCCTCCCACAAAGGGACGCGATGACGGGCAGAAGGCCCCTCAAAGTCCTGAAGCTCCCTCAAGGGGAACAAATGAGGAAAACTGTATGGATATCTAAATGCCAGTACACCAGCATCTAGATATCCTACAGAGCAACCTGAACCACTCCGCCCGCGCTCAAGATCTGCTCATGCAGGTCATGGCGGAGTGGGGTCTGGCAATGGCGGTGGTTGCGGAACCTTATTTTGCTCCCCCCCAACCCAATTGGGCTGGGGACACAGACGGGACAGTGGCAGTGGTAGTACCCACGGCTGGACAGTTCCCTCCCCTTTCCCTAATAGAGAATGGGCCAGGGTATGTGGCAGTGAAATGGGGCGGAGTCGCTGTAGTCGGGGTGTACTTCTCCCCCAATAAGTCACTGTCTGACTTCGAGGCATTTCTCGAAGGTCTGGCAAGAGTCGTGGGAAGGGCTGCCCCGGCGCAGGTAATAGTGATGGGGGACCTCAACGCCAAGAGCGCCGCGTGGGGATCTCCCATTACAGACCTAAAAGGGGCTGCACTTGGAGACTGGGTGGTGGCTGCTGGGCTAGAGGTCCTAAACCAGGGCAGCGCCAACACGTGTGTGCGTCGGCAGGGGGGGTCTATCGTGGACGTTACGTTCGCGACCCCAGCCCTAGCCACACGGATTGCGGACTGGCGTGTCCTGGAGGACGTGGAGACCCTCTCCGACCACTTGTACATTCGAATGAGGGTCTCCGCCTCGCCGCTGCCGCAGTCGCAGCCACCGGCGAGTGGGAGGACGAGTTTCCCGCGGTGGGTGATCACTCATTTCGACCCGGGAATGGCGGAGGAGGCCGCAGTGGTGGAGACGTGGTGTGCCCCCCCAGCTAACACCTTGGGGGTGGATGAGAAGGCAGTTCGTTTCCGCGAATCGCTCACTGCGGTCTGCGACGCCGCCATGCCTAGGTTTAGGAAAATGCCAGCCAAGCCGAGGGTGTACTGGTGGTCGGATGAAATTGCAGCTCTCCGACTCACCAGCAACCGCGCTCGTCGAGCTTACACCCACTGTAGGCGAAGACGGCAGCACACGACTGAAGAGGAGGAGCGCCTTCACAGCGCCCTGAAAGTTGCAAAGGAGGCGCTCCAAATTGCCATAGCTAAGGCCAAGGATGCGGCTCACGAGGATTTCCTGGCCACTCTTGACAAGGATCCATGGGGGCGTCCGTACAAGATGGTACGGAATAAGATGAAGCGCGCACCCCCCATGGATTCCTTGGAGCCGGAACTCCTTAATAGGGTAGTGGAGGCCTTGTTCCCAGCGGCGCCGGACTTTGACCCTCCAAGGATGTCGGCCCCTTCGGAGGAGTCAACGGAGCACGAAGCCCCAAGGCCAGTAAACGACGACGAGTGGATGATGGTCGTCGACCGACTCAGAGTCTGCAAGAAGTCCCCAGGGCCGGACGGAGTACCAGCGAGAGTTGTAGCCGTCGCTCTGAAGCATTTGGGGGCGCGCCTCAGAGACCTCTACGATGAGTGCTTGGAGGTGGGGCGCTTTCCCAAAGCGTGGAAAGAAGGGCGGCTGGTATTAATACCGAAGCCCGGACGCCCGCTGGATTCCCCCTCGGGCCACCGACCCATAGTTCTTTTGGACGAAGTCGGGAAGGCCCTGGAGAGGATAATTGCGTCCCGAATCCGCAGACATATGCGGGATGAGGGTCCGAACTTGTCAGACCGGCAGTTCGGATTCAGAGCTGGCCGGTCGACAATAGACGCGTTGCAGACCTTGAAGGACTGCTGCGATCTGGCGGCTAGTAAAGGGGAGGGAGTGGTGGCGGTGTCTCTTGACATCGCCAACGCATTTGGCACCCTCCCTTACGCAGTAATTAAAGAGTCCCTCCGATACTACCGCCTACCGGAGTACCTGCAGAGGATCGTAGGGCACTACCTTGAGGGAAGGGTGGTGCTCTACGATCAAGGTGGCAGGCGCAAGAGCTGGCCCATGGCCTGCGGCGTGCCCCAGGGTTCCGTACTCGGCCCCCTGTTGTGGAACCTGGGGTTCGATTGGGTAATCCGGGGCGTCCAACTTCCCCGCATGGCCACAATCTGCTACGCCGACGACACGCTTGTGGTCGTGCGGGGAAAAGAAGTGGATGAAACCCTTCGTCGGGCGACGGTCGCAACCGAGCTGGTTGTGGACCGCATTAGGGCGCTCGGTCTAGAGGTGGCCGTTCACAAAACGGACGCCATGGTCTTCGGGGCCCCCAGATGGCGCATTCCGGCTGGGACAGTACTTCCGATACGAGGGGAATCTGTCCAGGTCAAGGCCAACATGAAATATCTTGGCCTTGTCCTGGACAGAAAGTGGGATTTCCACGAGCATTTTGCTACGCTCGGCCCTAAGTTGGTAAAAACCGCGTCGGCACTGGCCAAATTGATGCCAAATGAGGGAGGTCCGGGTGCCTTGTGTAGGAGGCTCTACACGAATGTTGTCCGCAGCATGGCGCTGTATGGGGCACCAATATGGGCGGACCAATTAAAAGAGAGGACTAAGGCCCTGCTCCGACGGCCTCAGAGGGTGTGCGCCATCCGAACCATAAAGGCGTATGTTACGGTGGCGCACATGGCCGCCTGCCTGATAGCCGGTACTCCGCCATGGGATATAGACGCCTCAACCATGGCGGAGACGTACCGAGAGCAAAAGGCTGCTCTTGCAAGAGGGGAACGGCCGGCCCCGCAGGAACTTCTCCAAGCCCGCCGGAGAGCCGCGAGAAGAATGCGCGATAGGTGGAAAAATGAGCTGGAGGGTTGTCGGTATGGAACGAGGACCATAGCGGCAATCCTCCCACATATGGACCCATGGCTGGACCGACAGGGCGGGTCGCTGACGTTCAGACTCGTCCAGGTCCTGACAGGCCATGGGTGCTTTGCTCATTACCTGCACCGAATCGGCAGGGAGAGTAGCACGCAGTGCTTCAACTGTAGCGCAACAGACGACACAGCCCAGCATACACTCGAGGAGTGTCCCTGCTGGGATTACGAGCGCGGCCAGCTAATGGCAGCCCTAGGACGCACGGACTTGTCGCTCCACAGCATAGTCGAGGCTATGCTTGAGAGCGACGAGTCCTGGGAGGAGGTGGCCTCCTTTTGTGAAGCAATAATGCTCCAAAAGGAGGCCGAGGAACGGGAGCGCGAGGAGGACGTCCATGCGCCCCCGTTCCGGCGCAGACGAACGGGGCGAAGGCGGCGGCAGTTTGCTGCCCGCCTGAACCCTTAGTGGGACCAGCGGGCGGGGGGCGGGGGCCTCTCGCTCGCATTGCACGGTCCTACACGTCTGGGGGGGGAGTCGAAGCATTGCGACTCCTCCCTCCTTGGTGCGGGTGGCCCTGGCGAAAGCCGGGGCAGCCGGGGGGCGTCGTCGGCTCGAATCTTCGGGATCCCACGGCGCCTTCCTAAACCCGGCAAGCGGACAATGCCGCAGTGTTTTTAGTGGGTATGCTCCCCCCTCCCCTCTCCGCAGGGAGAGAGGTCGGGGGAGAGAGTCCCACATAACCCCCGGGTCCCCCCGGGCCCTGGGGTACTCGTAAAGAGTTTTCACTGCGTTTTAAAAAAAAAAAAAAAAAAAAAAAAAAGGTTAGGTTAGGTTAGGTTAGGTTAGGTTAGGTTAGGTTAGGTTAGGTTAGGTTAGGTTAGGTTAGGTTAGGTTAGGTTAGGTTAGGTTAGGTTAGGTTAGGTTAGGTTAGGTTAGGTTAGGTTAGGTTAGGTTAGGTTAGGTTAGGTTAGGTTAGGTTAGGTTAGGTTAGGTTAGGTTAGGTTAGGTTAGGTTAGGTTAGGTTAGGTTAGGTTCGCCCGTCGCTGGCAGCCGCCCGTCGCTGGCAGTCGCCCGTCGCTGGCAGTCGCCCGTCGCTGGCAGCCGCCCGTCGCTGGCAGCCGCCCGTCGCTGGCAGCCGCCCGTCGCTGGCAGCCGCCCGTCGCTGGCAGCGCCCGTCGCTGGCAGCGGATAGGGCCAGCCGAGCGCAAGAGCCCCCAAAGGCAAAGGCAAAGCAGAACAAGAAGGCTGGGGGGGGCCGTTCCGCCAGCCAACCCGAATCCAGACCGCAGACGCAAACAACGGTTGAACCCAAAGTTAGGCCTCAGCCCAAGACCCAGCCAAAGGTTCAGCCTAAGGCCCAGCCGAAGCCTCATGCAAAGCCGGATAACCGGACTGAGAATAGGCAGGAGAAGGAGCCAGTGCCCTCAACCTCCACAGCGCAACCCTCGTGGACAGAGGTAGTAAGGCGCAAGACAAAGGCAAAGGCCAACAGGCCTCAGCCACCTGAGCCGAAAGCAGCAGCCAAAAAGCCCACCAAGAGCGTTAAACTGACCACCCCTAAAAGCTCCGCGGTGGTCGTCACGCTTAAGCCGGAGGCCCAGGAAGCCAAGGTGTCATACCTGGACATCATGCAGAGGGCCACCGCGTCTCTCCGACTTGCGGACGTTGGTCTTGAGAGTGTGAAGATTCGCAAGTCGGCGACGGGAGCTCGTTTAATTGAGGTTGCGGGGGCCGATAGTGCCCGAATTGCAGACGATTTGGCCACAAAGATCGAAGGGGTGATTGGCGAAGTGGCCACGGTCAATAGGCCTTTTAAGACGGCAGACCTCCGAGTTACCGGCTTTGACGAGTCGGTAACCTCGGAGGACGTCAGAACTGCGGTGGTCCTCAAGGGCGGTTGCGCAATGGACCAGGTCAAGGTGGGCCCGATCCGGATCCTGGCCAGTAGTACCGGATCAGTCTTGGTACGATGCCCGGTGGCAGCCGCCAAGAACCTAATACAAGGAGGGAAGCTACTAGTAGGATGGTCGGCTGCCAGGGTGGCTGCACTTGAGCCCCAACCGATGCGGTGCTACCGCTGCATGGGAACGGGACACACGAGGGCGCGGTGCCCATCAGCAGTAGAAAGGGGTGAGCTGTGCTTCCGGTGCTCGAGGCCTGGACACAAAGCCACAGACTGCACAGCGGAGCCATTCTGCGCGGTGTGCCACCACGCCAAGAAGCCAGCGGGTCACGTGATGGGAGGGCATGCATGTGCTCCCCCCCCCACAAAGGGACGCGATGAAGGGCAAAAGACCCCTCAAAGCCCCGCGGCTCCCCAAAGGGGAACAAATGAGGAGGAAAGCATGGATGTCTAAATGCCAGTACACCAGCATTTAGACATCCTGCAGGGCAACCTGAACCACTCCGCCCGCGCTCAAGATCTGCTCACGCAGGTCATGGCGGAGTGGGGCATTGCGGTTGCGGTGGTGGCGGAGCCATATTTTGTCCCTCCTCAACCCAACTGGGCTGGGTCAGCGGATGAGAGAGTGGCAGTGGTGGTCCCTGTCACAGGAAATTTCCCCCCTCTCTCCAAAATGGAGGCAGGACCAGGGTATGTAGTGGTCAAATGGGGTGGGACCATAGTCATAGGGGTCTACTTCTCCCCCAACAGACCACTCTCCGATTTCGAGTCCTACCTCGAGGGCTTGGGGAGAGTGGTAGCAAGGATGGCCCCGGCACAGATAGTGCTACTGGGGGACCTCAACGCCAAGAGCGCGGCGTGGGGATCCCCCCAAACAGACCTCAAAGGGGCGGCCCTCCGAGACTGGGTGGTGGCAAACGGGCTGGAGGTCCTGAATCAGGGCAGCGCCAACACGTGCGTGCGACGGCAGGGTGGGTCCATCGTGGACATCACGTTTGCGACCCCTGCCCTCGCCGCACGGATTGTAGATTGGCGCGTCCTGGAAGACGTAGAGACCCTCTCTGACCACGTATATATTCGGATGAGGGTCTCCGCATCGCCACTGCCACAGTTGCAGCTGCCTGCAAGCGGTAGAACGAGCTTCCCACGATGGGTCCTTAAAAAGTTCGATGCGGGCATGGCTGAGGAGGCTGCTATCGTGGAGACGTGGCACGCCCTCCCATCGGATGCCTTAGGAGTGGACCAAAAGGCGGCTCGCTTCCAGGAGGCAATGACGGCGGTGTGCGACGCGGCAATGCCGCGAATTCGCAGATTCCCGGCCAAAACAAGCGTGTACTGGTGGTCTGAAGAAATTGCGAATCTTCGGGCTGCCAGTAACCGCGCCCGCCGAGCCTACACCCATTGCAGGCGGAGAGCGTCGCACACCGCGGAGGAAGAGGAGCTTCTCCACGGCGCCCTCAAGGAGGCAAAAACGGCTCTCCAGCTGGCCATCTCACAGGCAAAAGACGCTGCTTACGAGGAGTTCTTGGCCACGCTGGACAAGGATCCATGGGGGCGCCCGTATAAAATGGTGCGCAATAAAATGAAGCGTGCTCCCCCCATGGACTGCATGGAGCCGGAGCTCCTTAACAGGGTAGTAGGGGCCCTCTTCCCGCCGGCGCCGGACTTTGACCCCCCGAGGATGTCGCCCCCCTCGGAGGATCAAGGAGAATACGTCGTCCCAAGGGTCAACGACGACGAATTCATGTGGATAACAGATCGACTCCGCAAATGTAAAAAGTCTCCGGGCCCAGACGGTGTACCTGCTAGGGTAATACCAGTTGCCTTAAAGTACTTAGGGGGGCGCTTCCGGGACCTCCTCGACGAGTGCTTGCAGGTGGGGTGCTTCCCTCAAGTGTGGAAGGAGGGGCGATTAGTCCTTCTGCCCAAGCCGGGACAATCACCCGATTCGCCCTCCGGCCATCGGCCCATTGTCTTGCTGAACGAGTCCGGCAAGGCATTGGAGCGAATAATTGCTTGGCGGATACAGAAGTGTCTGCAGGAGGAAGGCCCAAATTTGTCGGACCAACAGTTTGGGTTCAGGGCGGGCCGGTCCACTATGGACGCTCTGAAGGCCCTGAAGGACTTCAGCGATCTAGCGGCAAGCAAGGGGGAGGGAGTAGTGGCGGTGTCCTTGGACATCGCCAACGCGTTCGGCTCACTCCCCTACGCTGTAATAAAGGAGGCATTGCGGTACCACCGACTACCACCGTACATTCAAAAAATCGTAGGGCACTACCTCGAGGGAAG
Source organism: Pandemis heparana (assembly GCA_963854515.1). Lineage (NCBI taxonomy): Eukaryota > Metazoa > Arthropoda > Insecta > Lepidoptera > Tortricidae > Pandemis > Pandemis heparana. The sequence goes on from OY978009.1 coordinate 17,962,640, forward strand.
GGTAGTGCTCTACGATCACAGAGGGAGGCGCATGAGCCGGTCAATGTCATGCGGAGTCCCCCAGGGTTCCGTACTCGGCCCGCTGTTGTGGAACCTTGGGTTTGACTATGTGATACGCGGAGTGCAGCTTCCCCGCATGACCACCATATGTTACGCGGACGACACAATGGTGGCCGTGCGGGGAAAAGAATTGGATGAGACCCTTCGCAGGGCGTCTGTCGCGGCCGAGTTAATTGTAGACCGCATCAGCTCACTCGGCCTAAGGGTGTCGGTCGCCAAGACCGACTCCATGGTCTTTGGTGCACCCAGGTGGCGTGTTCCGGCCAACACGGTGCTCCGGATTGCGGGTGAACCTGTCCAGGTCAAGGCTAACATCAAATATCTTGGCCTTGTCCTGGACAGAAAGTGGGACTTCGGGGAGCATTTCGCCAGGCTTGCTCCCCGGTTGGTCGGTGCCGCATCGGCTCTTGGCAGATTACTGCCGAACGTCGGTGGACCCAATGCGCCCTGCAGAAGGCTATATGCGAGGGTGGTCCGTAGTATGGCCCTTTATGGTGCACCAATTTGGGCGGACCGGCTGTCGGAACGAACTAGGGCACTCCTCCGACGGCCTCAAAGGGTCTGCGCTACCCGGATGATACGGGCATATGTGACCGTCGCGCATATGGCTGCCTGTCTAATAGCCGGCACACCTCCCTGGGACGTCGACGCCAAGGTCATGGCGGAGTCGTACAGGGAGCAGAAAGAGGCTCAAGAAAGGGGAGACAGACCAGCCCCGCAAGAGGTGCTGCATGCCCGCCGGCAGGCAGAAAAACGCATGCGCGATAGATGGAAGGACGAGCTGGAGGGTTGTCGATATGGCACGAGAACCATAGCGGCAATCCTCCCCTCGATGGACCAATGGTTGGACCGACAGGGCGGGTCCCTAACGTATAGGCTCGTCCAGGTCATGACGGGCCATGGCTGTTTCGGCCACTACTTACACCGTATCGGTAAGGAGGGCAACGCGCAGTGTTACAACTGTGGCGTACTAGATGACACGGCCCAGCACACATTCGAAGAATGTCCCTGCTGGGATTATGAGCGCGGCCAGCTAATGGCAGCCCTTGGACGCACGGACTTGTCGCTCCACAGCATAGTCGAGGCTATGCTTGAGAGCGACGAGTCCTGGGAGGAGGTGGCCTCCTTTTGCGAAGCGATAATGCTTCAGAAGGAGGCCGAGGAACGGGAGCGCGAGGAGGACGTCCATGCGCCCCCGTTCCGGCGCAGACGAACGGGGCGAAGGCGGCGGCACTTTGCTGCCCGCCTGAACCCTTAGTGGGACCAGCGGGCGGGGGGCGGGGGCCCCACGCTCGCATTGCACGGTCCCACACGTCTGGGGGGGGAGTCGAAGCGTTGCGACTCCTCCCTCCTTGGCGCGGGTGGCCCTGGCGAAAGCCGGGGCAGCCGGGGGGCGCCGTCGGCTCGAATCCTCGGGATCCCACGGCGCCTTCCTAAACCCGGCAAGCGGACAATGCCGCAGTGTTTTTAGTGGGTATGCTCCCCCCTCCCCTCTCCGCAAGGAGAGAGGACGGGGGAGAGAGTCCCACATAACCCCCGGGTCCCCCCGGGCCCTGGGGTACTCGTAAAGAGTTTTCACTGCGTTAAAAAAAAAAAAAAAAAAAAAAAAAAAAAAAAAAAAAGGTTAGGTTAGGTTAGGTTAGGTTAGGTTAGGTTAGGTTAGGTTAGGTTAGGTTAGGTTAGGTTAGGTTAGGTTAGGTTAGGTTAGGTTAGGTTAGGTTAGGTTAGGTTAGGTTAGGTTAGGTTAGGTTAGGTTAGGTTAGGTTAGGTTAGGTTAGGTTAGGTTAGGTTAGGTTAGGTTAGGTTAGGTTAGGTTAGGTTAGGTTAGGTTAGGTTAGGTTAGGTTAGGTTAGGTTAGGTTAGGTTAGGTTAGGTTAGGTTAGGTTAGGTTAGGTTAGGTTAGGTTAGGTTAGGTTAGGTTAGGTTAGGTTAGGTTAGGTTAGGTTAGGTTAGGTTAGGTTAGGTTAGGTTAGGTTAGGTTAGGTTAGGTTAGGTTAGGTTAGGTTAGGTTAGGTTAGGTTAGGTTAGGTTAGGTTAGGTTAGGTTAGGTTAGGTTAGGTTAGGTTAGGTTAGGTTAGGTTAGGTTAGGTTAGGTTAGGTTAGGTTAGGTTAGGTTAGGTTAGGTTAGGTTAGGTTAGGTTAGGTTAGGTTAGGTTAGGTTAGGTTAGGTTAGGTTAGGTTAGGTTAGGTTAGGTTAGGTTAGGTTAGGTTAGGTTAGGTTAGGTTAGGTTAGGTTAGGTTAGGTTAGGTTAGGTTAGGTTAGGTTAGGTTAGGTTAGGTTAGGTTAGGTTAGGTTAGGTTAGGTTAGGTTAGGTTAGGTTAGGTTAGGTTAGGTTAGGTTAGGTTAGGTTAGGTTAGGTTAGGTTAGGTTAGGTTAGGTTAGGTTAGGTTAGGTTAGGTTAGGTTAGGTTAGGTTAGGTTAGGTTAGGTTAGGTTAGGTTAGGTTAGGTTAGGTTAGGTTAGGTTAGGTTAGGTTAGGTTAGGTTAGGTTAGGTTAGGTTAGGTTAGGTTAGGTTAGGTTAGGTTAGGTTAGGTTAGGTTAGGTTAGGTTAGGTTAGGTTAGGTTAGGTTAGGTTAGGTTAGGTTAGGTTAGGTTAGGTTAGGTTAGGTTAGGTTAGGTTAGGTTAGGTTAGGTTAGGTTAGGTTAGGTTAGGTTAGGTTAGGTTAGGTTAGGTTAGGTTAGGTTAGGTTAGGTTAGGTTAGGTTAGGTTAGGTTAGGTTAGGTTAGGTTAGGTTAGGTTAGGTTAGGTTAGGTTAGGTTAGGTTAGGTTAGGTTAGGTTAGGTTAGGTTAGGTTAGGTTAGGTTAGGTTAGGTTAGGTTAGGTTAGGTTAGGTTAGGTTAGGTTAGGTTAGGTTAGGTTAGGTTAGGTTAGGTTAGGTTAGGTTAGGTTAGGTTAGGTTAGGTTAGGTTAGGTTAGGTTAGGTTAGGTTAGGTTAGGTTAGGTTAGGTTAGGTTAGGTTAGGTTAGGTTAGGTTAGGTTAGGTTAGGTTAGGTTAGGTTAGGTTAGGTTAGGTTAGGTTAGGTTAGGTTAGGTTAGGTTAGGTTAGGTTAGGTTAGGTTAGGTTAGGTTAGGTTAGGTTAGGTTAGGTTAGGTTAGGTTAGGTTAGGTTAGGTTAGGTTAGGTTAGGTTAGGTTAGGTTAGGTTAGGTTAGGTTAGGTTAGGTTAGGTTAGGTTAGGTTAGGTTAGGTTAGGTTAGGTTAGGTTAGGTTAGGTTAGGTTAGGTTAGGTTAGGTTAGGTTAGGTTAGGTTAGGTTAGGTTAGGTTAGGTTAGGTTAGGTTAGGTTAGGTTAGGTTAGGTTAGGTTAGGTTAGGTTAGGTTAGGTTAGGTTAGGTTAGGTTAGGTTAGGTTAGGTTAGGTTAGGTTAGGTTAGGTTAGGTTAGGTTAGGTTAGGTTAGGTTAGGTTAGGTTAGGTTAGGTTAGGTTAGGTTAGGTTAGGTTAGGTTAGGTTAGGTTAGGTTAGGTTAGGTTAGGTTAGGTTAGGTTAGGTTAGGTTAGGTTAGGTTAGGTTAGGTTAGGTTAGGTTAGGTTAGGTTAGGTTAGGTTAGGTTAGGTTAGGTTAGGTTAGGTTAGGTTAGGTTAGGTTAGGTTAGGTTAGGTTAGGTTAGGTTAGGTTAGGTTAGGTTAGGTTAGGTTAGGTTAGGTTAGGTTAGGTTAGGTTAGGTTAGGTTAGGTTAGGTTAGGTTAGGTTAGGTTAGGTTAGGTTAGGTTAGGTTAGGTTAGGTTAGGTTAGGTTAGGTTAGGTTAGGTTAGGTTGAGGAAAAATTTGAGCTGTCTGAGGAAAAATTTGAGCTGTCTGAGGAAAAATTTGAGCTGTCTGAGGAAAAATTTGAGCTGTCTGAGGAAAAATTTGAGCTGTCTGAGGAAAAATTTGAGCTGTCTGAGGAAAAATTTGAGCTGTCTGAGGAAAAATTTGAGCTGTCTGAGGAAAAATTTGAGCTGTCTGAGGAAAAATTTGAGCTGTCTGAGGAAAAATTTGAGCTGTCTGAGGAAAAATTTGAGCTGTCTGAGGAAAAATTTGAGCTGTCTGAGGAAAAATTTGAGCTGTCTGAGGAAAAATTTGAGCTGTCTGAGGAAAAATTTGAGCTGTCTGAGGAAAAATTTGAGCTGTCTGAGGAAAAATTTGAGCTGTCTGAGGAAAAATTTGAGCTGTCTGAGGAAAAATTTGAGCTGTCTGAGGAAAAATTTGAGCTGTCTGAGGAAAAATTTGAGCTGTCTGAGGAAAAATTTGAGCTGTCTGAGGAAAAATTTGAGCTGTCTGAGGAAAAATTTGAGCTGTCTGAGGAAAAATTTGAGCTGTCTGAGGAAAAATTTGAGCTGTCTGAGGAAAAATTTGAGCTGTCTGAGGAAAAATTTGAGCTGTCTGAGGAAAAATTTGAGCTGTCTGAGGAAAAATTTGAGCTGTCTGAGGAAAAATTTGAGCTGTCTGAGGAAAAATTTGAGCTGTCTGAGGAAAAATTTGAGCTGTCTGAGGAAAAATTTGAGCTGTCTGAGGAAAAATTTGAGCTGTCTGAGGAAAAATTTGAGCTGTCTGAGGAAAAATTTGAGCTGTCTGAGGAAAAATTTGAGCTGTCTGAGGAAAAATTTGAGCTGTCTGAGGAAAAATTTGAGCTGTCTGAGGAAAAATTTGAGCTGTCTGAGGAAAAATTTGAGCTGTCTGAGGAAAAATTTGAGCTGTCTGAGGAAAAATTTGAGCTGTCTGAGGAAAAATTTGAGCTGTCTGAGGAAAAATTTGAGCTGTCTGAGGAAAAATTTGAGCTGTCTGAGGAAAAATTTGAGCTGTCTGAGGAAAAATTTGAGCTGTCTGAGGAAAAATTTGAGCTGTCTGAGGAAAAATTTGAGCTGTCTGAGGAAAAATTTGAGCTGTCTGAGGAAAAATTTGAGCTGTCTGAGGAAAAATTTGAGCTGTCTGAGGAAAAATTTGAGCTGTCTGAGGAAAAATTTGAGCTGTCTGAGGAAAAATTTGAGCTGTCTGAGGAAAAATTTGAGCTGTCTGAGGAAAAATTTGAGCTGTCTGAGGAAAAATTTGAGCTGTCTGAGGAAAAATTTGAGCTGTCTGAGGAAAAATTTGAGCTGTCTGAGGAAAAATTTGAGCTGTCTGAGGAAAAATTTGAGCTGTCTGAGGAAAAATTTGAGCTGTCTGAGGAAAAATTTGAGCTGTCTGAGGAAAAATTTGAGCTGTCTGAGGAAAAATTTGAGCTGTCTGAGGAAAAATTTGAGCTGTCTTGGACGACACCTTGCGCTAAAACACTCAAATTTATTACTTGCCTTTGCTTTTCGCACAACTTTTTTTTCCTATTGCCTTCTGCATTAGACGCCCGATTTTTTGGCTATTTTTCTGGTTTTCTAGCTTCTCTGGATACCCCAAAATTAATTTTTGAAATTTCACCCCAAAAACCTTCTGTTTTTGCGGTCGCAATTTCAAAACACATCTTTTGTTTATTTTTTCAAAAATTCATAACTTTGTTTCGGCTTAACATTTTTTAAATTCTTTTTTCGGGGATATAGAGCGTAAAGGTAGCGCTATCGTTTGCCGCTTACCGAATAATTTTTGGACTTACCATTCAAAAGTTATTCGGTAACCTAACTTTGGCAACATTGCTATTTTTTTCGCCATAGGCGCACACGACTTTTTTCTTAAGTTTGTCGGGGCTTTTGAAAAATCGTTGCGCCTATACCAAAACGGTCAGGGATTTGGTAGCAGGGGGGTCGAATAGGAGGTAGTTTGCGCCGCCTAACGGCACCTCACACGACCCTGTAGCTGCTATAGTCTTGTCAGAATCTGGCGAAAACTACCAACTTTTTATAAGTTGGTAATTTTCGCTGGACCTGGACTCGACCGTTTTTAGGTTAGGTTTTGCCCTTCTGGCAAACCAACCTGGTAGGGGGGGGTTTTGATAGGTGGGGGGGGGGAACGAACCTGGAGAGGTTCGAGGGGGGGGTTCCGATTGGGAATCGGACGGGGGGGGGGGGAGTTATGTGCGACCGTAACTCCGAAGTCAGGCCCGGAATTAGGCTCGGGGAGAACTCCCAGATGGGGGGTTCTGAGGGGGGGGTTAGTTCGGGGGGGGGGAAGGCTGTTCTGCCAGCCACGCCTGAAGGGCATCAGGTGTCATGCCCCGTTGACGTCTCGCAAACTGCGGATTTTTCTCCGAAGGCAGGGAGTTATGTCCTGCAGTTTCCAACGCTTAAGCGTGGGGGGGGCTATGGGAAGCGAACGGGGAATGGCTCGCTTTTGGAGCCTGGAGTGGAAGATGGTACAAGCCAGTCTGAGGCATGTGGGGGGGCGGACTCGGAGCCAGAGCACGGGTTCCAGTCTGGTTTTCAGACCGTAAACCTGGCCGAATCCTCCGATATGGAGGCGGACAGTCTCGAGGCAGACAGCCTTGAAGTCGGAGGTACTCGGAGGAAAGTCCCTCTGAAGCGAACTATATCGGCCAAGTCTGGTGATGCAGTCGAAGTTCCTGTGAAGGTGACGACCTCCAGCAGGGGAGGATTAGGGAAGCGTCCTATTGGCGCTTATACCTTCGTTGCCAAGGCAAGGAGGGAGTTAGAGGGACTCGGTACTGACGACTCGTTTGAGTATGAGGATGCCCAGGACGACCGGACTTATCGTCCAAAGCAACTCCTCCGCCGCAAGAAATCGCCCGCGGGTGAGGAGAAGAACTTGCGCACCTCCCAGGATCAGACCAGGGAGGAGCTTGCTGCCTCGGCACTTCGCAATGTGCTCCTCATAAGGGGGGACATCGCGAAGTGCTCCAACATTAATGGGAGGGTGAAGCACCGCCTTAACGAGGCCACTGCTGAGGCTCTGGAGGCCATAGAGGAGCTGCGTGTTGTCTCTTCTGCTGAAGAGCAGCGCCGAATCCGCGCGGAAAACGCCCGGCTCTCTAGAGAGCTGGAGATCGTCCGCGGGGAACTGAAGGCGTTTAAAGCCGCATACGCAGAGGCGCAAGGCTCGGCCATCGCGGCAAGAAAAGAGGCTGCAGGTGCTGAAATCGGAGGAGGGCTTAAGGAAGCCATTGAAGACCTGAGGCGCGACCTCTTGACATCCCTGGGTGGGATGATCAATGCCCGCCTGGAGGAAGTCGAGGCGCGCCTCCCGCCGGAAGCTGTCCTCAGACCGTCGCTTGCTGCGGACAGGAGGACGACGCCTCCCCCCCGTCCCAAAGCCCCATCAGGCCTGATAGGGGGGAACATGAAAGAGCCTCCAAAGGCTATTCAGCAGAGGAAACGGGAGGCAATCCCTTTGCCCCCTCCGACCCAGCCAGCCCAAAGTGGCAAAAAGGTGGGCAAGGAGGCGGGCAAGAAGACTGGCTCCACGCCGGCCCCGAGGACTAAAACGCTCCAGCGGCCCAGTCAGGCGCCGCCCAATCCCCCTCCTCAGGCGGGAACAAGCGGCGAGAGTGGGCAGCAACCCCAGGATGCCCCGAAGTCACAGGAGGCTCCCTGGTCTGAGGTGGCAAGGAGGAAGGGGAAAAAGAAGGGCAACGCCAACCCCCCCCCTACCTCCTCGGGCCCTCCCCCCAGGACGGCCCCCAAGCCGAAAGCGGCGAAGGTGGTGGTGCCCCGCACCTCGGCAGTGGTGCTCACCCTCAAGGAGAGGGCACACAGGGGGGGCAAGGCTACCACCTACCCAGAGATGATGGTCTGGGCTAGAGATGGAGTCAAGTTGGCTGACTTCGGCTTGGAGTCGGTCAAACTGAGGACCACCATGACCGGCTCCAAGATGCTGGAGATCGGAGGGGATGCCCCTGAAGAAACCGCGGACCGCATGGCGGAGAAGCTCCGCGAGGTAGTGGGGGATGTGGCCGAGGTGACCCGGCCCGTAAAATTCGCCGAGCTCAAGCTCACGGGGCTCGACGACACAGTGGGCCGGGACGAGATAGCGGCGGCTATTGCAGCCAAGGGGGGCTGCAGTGTAGCCCTTGTGAAAGTTGGGGCCCTAAGCGAAAGAGCTTTTGGGCGGGGCACTGTCATTTTGCGGTGCCCAGCGACGGCTGCTAAGACCATCGCGAAGGATGGCCACATCCAGGTCGGATGGGTGAAGGTGTCGGTCACGCCCCTCGTGCCCCTGCCATTGCGCTGCTTCAAGTGCATGGCGCTGGGGCACACCAGGGCCACGTGCCCCTCTGCGGCGGAACATGGAGAAAAATGCTTCCGATGTGGAGCGGAGGGGCACCTAGCGGCGGCATGCACAGCGCAGCCTAAGTGCGCAGTATGCGCGGAGGCGGGCCGGCCGCACGGCCACGTGATGGGAGGGGAGAAGTGCTCCCCGCCCAAAGTAAGGGGGAAGGCCAGGACCCAGGCCAACACCTCCGACGCCGACAGCCTTAGAGGCCATGAGGAACTCGTAATGCAGGTGTCTTAATGCCAGTACACCTGCATTGCGAGCTCCTTCAGGGGAATGTAAACCACTCCGCCCGCGCTCAGGACCTGTTTATGCAGGCCATGGCGGAGTGGGGCATAGCACTGGGTGTGATAGCGGAGCCGTACTACGTCCCTCCCCAACCAAATTGGGCTGGGGCGACGGATGGCGGAGTGGCACTGGTGGTCCCGACGTCTGGAGATTTCCCTCCCCTTTACAAGATAGGAGAGGGGCCTGGGTACGTTGCGGCTAGATGGGGAGTACACGTTGTCGTGGGGGTGTATTTCTCCCCCAACAGGCCGCTCTCCGACTTCGAGTCCTTCCTAGAAGGCTTGGGGAGGGTGATTGGAAGGGCTGCTCCGGCCCAGATCGTGGTCATGGGGGACCTGAACGCTAAGAGCGCTGCGTGGGGTTCCCCCCATACCGACCCGAAGGGGGCGGTCCTCCGGGATTGGGCGGTGGCCACCGGGCTTCAGGTGGTCAACCGGGGCGCGGCCAATACGTGTGTGCGTCGGCAGGGGGGGTCCATCGTGGACATAACGTTCGCGACCCCAGCCCTAGCCACACGTATCCAGGAATGGCGCGTCCTGGAGGAAGAGGAGACCCTCTCTGACCATATGTTTATCCGGATGAGGGTCTCCGAGTCGCCGTCGCAACCACCAGCGTCGAGGAGGACAAGCTTCCCTCGGTGGGTCTTGACCCGTTTCGACCCGGGGATGGCGGAAGAGGCTGCGGTAGTGGAGGCGTGGAATGCCCCCCCAGCTAGCACCCTGGGGGTGGACGAAAAAGCGGTCCGCTTCCGCGAGTCGCTCACTGCGGTCTGCGACGCCTCCATGCCCCGACTTAGGAGGATGCCAGGAAAGCGGAGTGTATACTGGTGGTCGGAAGAGATTGCGACTCTCCGAGCCACCAGTAACCGCGCCCGCCGTGCCTACACGCACTACAGGCGGAGACGGCAGCGCGCTGACGAGGAGGAGGAGCGCCTCTACAGGGTTCTGAAGGAGGCGAAGGAGGCGCTACAAGTGGCAATAGCCAAAGCCAAGGACGAGGCTCATGAGGAATTCCTGGCCACACTAGACAGGGATCCATGGGGGCGTCCGTATAAAATTATACGGAATAAAATGAAGCGCGCCCCCCCCATGGATTCCCTCGAGCCGGAATTCCTCAATAGGGTGGTGGAGACCCTGTTTCCGCCGGCGCCGACCTTCGATCCTCCGAGGATGGCAGCCCCTCTGGAGGAGGAAGACCCACCACCACTCGTCCCGAGAATAAACGACGACGAGTGGATGATGGTGGTGGACCGCCTCCGGGTGTGTAAAAAGTCTCCAGGGCCGGATGGAGTCCCGGCTAGGGTTATCCCATTTGCACTGAAGCACATAGGGGAGCGCCTCAGAGGCCTCTATGACCAGTGCCTGGAAGAGGGGCGCTTCCCTAGTGCATGGAAGGAAGGACGGCTAGTGCTGATACCCAAGCCGGGAGGCGCGCCAGACTCGCCCTCCGCTCATCGCCCCCTGGTCCTCCTCGATGAGGCAGGCAAGTCGTTTGAGCGAGTGATTGCCTGCCGAATCAGGAAACATCTGCAGGAAGTCGGCCCTAACCTGTCGGAACGGCAGTACGGGTTTAGGGTCGGCCGGTCGACGATGGACGCTTTGGGGGCGCTAAAAGAATGCTGCGACCTGGCGGCCAGCAAGGGAGAGGGGGTGGTGGCGGTGTCTCTTGACATCGCCAACGCGTTTGGCACCCTCCCCTACTCGGTCATCAAGGAATCCCTCAGGTACCATCAGCTGCCGGAGTACCTGAGGAGGATCGTAGGGCACTACCTCGTGGGACGGGTAGTGCTCTACGACCACGGCGGAAGGCGCAGGAGCCGGCAAATGGCGTGCGGGGTGCCCCAGGGTTCGGTCCTAGGTCCATTATTATGGAACCTAGGATTCGACTGGGTGATCCGAGGGGTACAGCTTCCCCGCATGGCCACGATCTGTTACGCCGACGACACGCTTGTGGTCGTGCGGGGAAAGGATATGGCGGAAGCCCTGCGAAGGGCGGCTGTAGCGGCCCAACTGGTCGTGGACCGCATCAGCGCGCTCGGGCTAAAGGTGTCGGTCGCAAAAACCGACGCCATGGTGTTTGGGGCCCCCCGCTGGCGAATACCGGCTGGCACGGAGTTAAGGATTGGAGGCGAACCTGTCCAGGTCAAGGCCAATATCAAATATCTTGGCCTTGTCCTGGACAGAAAATGGGACTTCGGGGAGCATTTCACCCGACTCGCTCCCCGCCTGGTGGGCACTGCCTCGGCGTTGGCGCGGCTCCTGCCAAATGTGGGCGGCCCTAGCGCGCCCTGCAGGCGTCTTTATGCGGGAGTTGTACGCAACATGGCGCTTTACGGAGCGCCAATCTGGGCCGATAGGTTAACCCGGAAAACCAAAGCCCTCCTCCGGCGACCGCAGAGGGTGTGCGCTGCCCGCATAGTAAGAGCATACGTGACGGTGGCGCACATGGTGGCCTGTCTACTGGCCGGCACCCCCCCGTGGGACATCGACGCTTCCGTCGCGTCTGAGTCTTATAGGGAGCAGCGGGAGGCGCAATCGAGGGGCGACAGGCCGGCGCCGCAAGAGTTGCTGCATGCCCGCCGAGTGGCTGCTAGACGCATGCGGGACAGGTGGAAGAGTGAGCTGGAGGATTGTCGCTATGGAACGCGCACTATAGCGGCACTCCTCCCCTCATTCGACCTGTGGCTCGACAGGGAGTTCGGTACAATGACATACCGACTCGTACAGATCCTGTCGGGCCATGGGTGTTTCGGTGAATACCTGTTCCGCATAGGAAGGGAGGAAAGCGCGCAGTGCTGGAACTGCGGCGCCCCAGAAGATACTGCCCAGCACACGCTCGAAGAGTGTCCCTGCTGGGAGTACGAGCGTCGGCAACTTGTTGCGGCTATTGGGCGGCAGGACTTGTCACTCCACAGCGTAGTGCAATTTATGCTGGACAGGGGTGACGAGTCCTGGGAGGAGGTGGCTTCCTTCTGCGAGTCTGTAATGCTCCAGAAGGAAGCCGAGGAACGGGAGCGCGAGGAGGATGTCCAGGCGCCCCCGTTCCGGCGCAGACGAACGGGGCGAAGGCGGCGGCAGTTTGCTGCCCGCCTGAACCCTTAGTGGGACCAGCGGGCGGGGGGCGGGGGCCCCACGCTCGCATTGCACGGTCCCACACGTCTGGGGGGGGAGTCGAAGCGTTGCGACTCCTCCCTCCTTGGCGCGGGTGGCCCTGGCGAAAGCCGGGGCAGCCGGGGGGCGTCGTCGGCTCGAATCTTCGGGATCCCACGGCGCCTACCTCAACCCGGCGGGCGGACAATGCCGTAGTGTTTTTAGTGGGTATGCTCCCCCCTCCCCTTTCCGCAGGGAAAGAGGTCGGGGGAGAGAGTCCCACATAACCCCCGGGCCCCCCCGGGCTCTGGGGTACTCGTAAAGAGTTTTCACTACGTTAAAAAAAAAAAAAAAAAAAAAAAAAAAAAAAAAAAGGTTAGGTTAGGTTAGGTTAGGTTAGGTTAGGTTAGGTTAGGTTAGGTTAGGTTAGGTTAGGTTAGGTTAGGTTAGGTTAGGTTAGGTTAGGTTAGGTTAGGTTAGGTTAGGTTAGGTTAGGTTAGGTTAGGTTAGGTTAGGTTAGGTTCCCCCCGGTGGCTCTGAGGGCCATTGTTCTGTAAGGGGACGGTGGTAGAAGCATTAGCTTCTACCGAGAGGGGACTGAGCGTCGGCAGATCCGGCCGCTCGGACACAAGTTCCCTCAGGGAAGGGCGCTTAGGCGCAGGATGGGGAGGGTAAAAGTCCCTGCGCGATCCCGTAAGCCAAAGCGGTGGTGGTACGCGGCGGTGGTGCGGTGAATAGCGTGGGTCGACTTTTACGTGGTGGGGATGCTCCGGGGGCCTCCTGGAGGAAAAGTATCCTGGGGACTGAGTTCCCTGGGTGACCTAAGGGTTGATGCCCTTAGGTCTTTTCCGGGTCCCAGTGAGGCGAGCTATCCCCGCCCCTCTCAGTGGGACATCGGGTGGCGGATCGGGGGATCCGTCGCTCACTTCAGATGTCCCGAGGTTGTAAGGCGCTCCAGGTGTTTCCGGAGTGCCTTAGCCGGAGTCCGTGGGGCATAAGCCCCACAGAGGTGGGCCCGAAAGGGCAACACGCGGGGTAGAGTGCCGCGGATGCCGGATCCCGCTCCCGTAGCCTCTACCCGCGCGTACAGTGGAAACACCGGTGAGTTTTTAATGGGTAGGCCCCCACTAGGGGGGAGAGTCCCATACACCCCCCGCGTCTTCCCCCAAGGCGCGGGGATAGTGCGTAATCTGCATTTTCTCACCGAATCAAAAAAAAAAAAAAAAAGGTTAGGTTCCCCCCCGATGGGTATCCACCTTGCCGTGGTGGGGGGGCTCACCGTCACATGCCTTGTGTCCGGCCTGCGGCGGTGCCAAGAGGTACCCTGAGGTGGGCCGCTTTCGGTACCCCTCTGACCCAGCAGAGGGGACTGGGAAGCGGCAGCGTTTAGGCGCGGGGGTTGCCCCTTTGGGGCGTGGTGGGCAGCCATGACGGCTGTCGGGAGTGCGGTGGCTCTGAGGGCCATCGCTCTCTAAGGGGACGGTGGTAGAAGCATTGGCTTCTACCGGGAGGGGACTGAGCGTCGGAGGATCCGGCCGCTCGGACACAAGTTCCCTAGGGAGGGGCGCTTAGGCGCAGGATGGGGAGGGTAAAAGTCCCTGCGCGATCCCGTAAGCCAAAGCGGTGGTGGTACGCGGCGGTGATGCGGTGAATAGCGCGGGTTGACTTTTACGTGGTGGGGATGTTCCGGGGGCCTCCTGGAGGAAAAGTATCCTGGGGACTGAGTTCCCTGGGTGACCTAAGGGTTGATGCCCTTAGGTCTTTTCCGGGTCCCAGTGAGGCGAGCTATCCCCGCCCCTCTCAGTGGGACATCGGGTGGCGGATCGGGGGATCCGTCGCTCACTCCAGATGTCCCGAGGTTGTAAGGCGCTCCAGGTGTTTCCGGAGTGCCTTAGCCGGAGTCCGTGGGGCATAAGCCCCACAGAGGTGGGCCCGAAAGGGCAACACGCGGGGTAGAGTGCCGCGGATGCCGGATCCCGCTCCCGTAGCCTCTGCCCGCGCGTACAGTGGAAACACCGGTGAGTTTTTAATGGGTAGGCCCCCACTAGGGGGGAGAGTCCCATACACCCCCCGCGTCTTCCCCCAAGGCGCGGGGATAGTGCGTAATCTGCATTTTCTCACCGAATCAAAAAAAAAAAAAAAAAAAAGGTTAGGTTAGGTTAGGTTAGGTTAGGTTCCCCCCCGATGGGTATCCACCTTGCCGTGGTGGGGGGGCTCACCGTCGCATGCCTTGTGTCCGGCCTGCGGCGGTGCCAAGAGGTACCCTGATGTGGGCCGCTTTCGGTACCCCTCTGGCCCAGCAGAGGGGACTGGGAAGCGGCAGCGCTTCGGCGCGGGGGTTGCCCCTTTGGGGCGTGGTGGGCAGCCATGACGGCTGTCGGGAGAACGGTGGCTCTGAGGGCCATTGTTCTGTAAGGGGACGGTGGTAGAAGCATTAGCTTCTACCGAGAGGGGACTGAGCGTCGGCAGATCCGGCCGCTCGGACACAAGTTCCCTCAGGGAAGGGCGCTTAGGCGCAGGATGGGGAGGGTAAAAGTCCCTGCGCGATCCCGTAAGCCAAAGCGGTGGTGGTACGCGGCGGTGGTGCGGTGAATAGCGTGGGTCGACTTTTACGTGGTGGGGATGCTCCGGGGGCCTCCTGGAGGAAAAGTATCCTGGGGACTGAGTTCCCTGGGTGACCTAAGGGTTGATGCCCTTAGGTCTTTTCCGGGTCCCAGTGAGGCGAGCTATCCCCGCCCCTCTCAGTGGGACATCGGGTGGCGGATCGGGGGATCCGTCGCTCACTTCAGATGTCCCGAGGTTGTAAGGCGCTCCAGGTGTTTCCGGAGTGCCTTAGCCGGAGTCCGTGGGGCATAAGCCCCACAGAGGTGGGCCCGAAAGGGCAACACGCGGGGTAGAGTGCCGCGGATGCCGGATCCCGCTCCCGTAGCCTCTACCCGCGCGTACAGTGGAAACACCGGTGAGTTTTTAATGGGTAGGCCCCCACTAGGGGGGAGAGTCCCATACACCCCCCGCGTCTTCCCCCAAGGCGCGGGGATAGTGCGTAATCTGCATTTTCTCACCGAATCAAAAAAAAAAAAAAAAAAGGTTAGGTTAGGTTCCCCCCCGAGTGTCGCTACCTTGTCGTGGTGGGGGGGCTTGAGCCCCTTAGTGACCTTCGGGCCTTAAAGCCCGAAGTGAAAGGGTGACCAAGAGCGGCACAGCTCCGGCGGAGCCCACGTTGGGCTAGGCGGGGCGGGCGCGTCCTGGTGAGAGGACGCGCCACATTCCTGCTCCCTGTCTCTCCTGCAGCAGGGGACTCCGGGGATGCAGAGGCGGTGGGTCCGCTCCCGGTACTTCTCTGAATAGCAGAGTGGACTGGGATGCGGACGTGATTGGAGGGACGCGGCCGGTATGGCTGCGCCACATACCTGCTCCACATGCTCCCTGGTCGGGGCATCACTGGATGCAGAGGCGGTGGGTCCGCTCCCGGTACCTCTCTGATCAGCAGAGTAGACTGGGATGCGGACGTGTACAAGCGCAGGGCTCTTTTCAGAGCACCCGTGTGAACCCGCAATCCGGCCTGCTGGCGCCGGAAGTGGGGGTCGCTCCTTTTAAAGGGGGGATCGCGAGGAAGGAAAACCTCTATAAAAACCAGGGCCTAACCGCACCTTGACGCGGTTCTGGGTGCGGGTTGCAGCGCACTCAGTACCAGGCCGGAGACAAGTAGGTCCTGTGGATCGAACGGGTCCGGCCTGGGCCAGCGGTCTGCCGGATGTGCCACAGTAGTGGCGAACGGGAGAGCGTAACTGCAACACAGGGGAACTCACCCCTTAAAAAAAGAGGAGAGTGCTCTCTCTTTAAAAAGAGCAGGGGACCTCACCCCTTTAATAAAGGACTATGGGTGACAATAAAAATATATTACCCCAGGAGGGTACCCTTCGGGGAGAATCCCTCCCTGCGTCTAAGACGCAGGCTGCCCCATCGTATTCTGGGGGGGGCACTTGTCACTTCGTGGGCCCTAAAAGCTCCAACCCGACGACCACAGGCATGATTCAAGGATATGAGTTGGCGACAGAAAATGACGACCAGGCGACAACAACGGACTTTGATGAGGGGAAAATGGAAACCAGCGCGGGCCTAAACAGCCCTCGGCTGGACCTGAGGTCGGCGGCGATACAAATCCCGCCCAAGTTTGGGACCATTCCGCCTCTGCGCGAGTGCCGGGTGAATCTCGAGCGGCACAACTTGCAAGAGGCCACCGGCATTGAGCTCGAACCAAGAGCAGTGACGAGTACTGACGCCAGCTTCGCTTCGCAGGGCACTGCGGGACGTGAGTCCTCCAGTAAGAGCAGGCTAGATAACATCCCGGAGGATGCTGAGCGGACGAAGCGGAAGCGAAAGCGATTCCGCCCTGCTTCGTCCATCTTCAGCTCCAGTGATGAAGACTCCACATGCCCATCGGCTGGAGATGGGCGGAAAACAACAAAGGGCAGAGGCCGGCCACCAACGTCAGGGAAATACATTGGACTGGCCAAGGCGAAGGAAGCCTACAACCGTGCCCTTAAAGAGGAGATCCGGCTGAAGGCAGAGATGGCCCTCCAGAAGGAGCTGGAAGGTATGCCCCTCAGGACCCGACAAGGGTACCAGAAGATTGCCTCCTCTAAGGATGCAAACGAAGGCACCGAGGCCACCAAAGACCTTGGGCAACAGGTTTCTGACAGCGTGGCCATCATCACCAAGGTGGCCACTAAGTCAAAACACTTGTCTGGCGGATACGTCAAATGCCTCAAGGAGGCAGCTGCGGCCATTGCCGATGCGTTTGCGGAGCTGAGCCAACGCTCAGCCACAGAGGAGACGGCTAGACTGCAAGCCGATAATACCCGGCTGCAAGCCGAGATGGCCAGCCTCCGAAAGGAGCTGGCAGACATGAAAAAGGACATGGAGGAGATGCGGAAGCAGGGTAGTCCGCCACTCCTCCACACCGGATCAGACCGAGAAGGGCCGCTCCCTGCGCGACCTTCCCCAAAGGAGAGAACGGATGGGCGCGGTGCCATCAAATCGCCTCCAACGCAGATGGAAGAACTCTGCCAGGCGGTTATGGCCCAAGTTGGACCGTACCTGGATGCTCGCATAGCGGGGATCCAGGACAGGCTGCTGCCTGAAAAGCCGGTGCAGCCGACGCAGGCGAAAGACAACAGGAGAGACAAGAAGGGTAAGGAGAAGGCTGCAGCCAACTCCGATGCCACTCCCTTGGGGTCTAAAAGGGGTAAAAAGGGTAAGCGCTCGGCTAACGCCCCAAATAACGACGTTTACCCAGACGCCATTCCCCTGCCTCCACCGCCCGAGTCGTCGAATGGGCCGACAAAATGGGTAAAGGTGGTCAAAAAGGGGAAAAAGCCTAAAAAGAAGGATGTCGGACCGGAGGCGGAAGCACAGACCGGGAAGCGCCAAGCACCCAAAAAAGGCACAAAGAAAAGAAAAGCGAGAACACTTCGCCCTCCTCGTTCCTCTGCCGTGGTGATCACGCTGGTGGAGGAGAAGGCAAAGGAGAAAGGTGCCGACTTTGGAACCATCCTTGCGGAGGCAAAAAGACAGGTGCGGCTAGAGGATCTTGGCATCCCTGGCTTGCGCCTTAGAAAGGCACAAACAGGGGCCTACGTGATGGAGGTACCTGGCACAGCAAGTAAGGACAAGGCTGATGCCCTGGCTAAGAGGCTGGAGGAAGTCATGGACCCTGAGATCACACGCATTTCCAGGCCCACTAAATGCGCAGAACTACGGATCTCAGGTCTTGACGAGTCCGTCCTGTTCCCTGAAGTAGTTGCGGCAGTGGCTCGAGTGGGGGGCTGCTCTGAAGCAGAAATAAGATCTGGGGAGGTTGTTCTTGGACCCTCCGGGCTAGGAACAGTGTGGCTTCGCTGTCCCATCCCAGCGGCGAAAAAGGTGGTTGAGGCGGGGAGACTACTGGTGGGCTGGGTGTCAGCGCAGGTAAAGCTGCTTGACGCCCGCCCCCTGCGCTGCTTCCGTTGTCTCGAGGTGGGCCACGTGCGGGCCAAATGCAAGGCAGAGGTGGACCGGAGCCAGCAGTGCTACCGCTGCGGACAATCCGGCCACATAGCCAGCACCTGCGTAGCGCCACTGCACTGTACGCTATGTGCGGAGGCAGGGTTAACTGCAAATCACAGGGTGGGAAGCAAGACGTGCAACCCACCCAAAAGCAAACCCAACCAGGTCAGGAGGAAACAAGCTGGCGATGGCCCCCGAGCCTCCTCGCCGCCGGTCACCCGGAAAGGCAGCAATGCCGACACAAACCGGGTAGAGGAGGAGGAGCCCATGGACACTTAACGCAATGGCTCCCACTCGCTTCTTACAGGCGAATATTAACCACTGCGCCAGAGCTCAGGACCTCTTGTTCCAGAGCATGGCGGAGTGGTTAATACACATCGCGGTAGTGGCTGAGCCATACAGTGTTCCTCCTAGAGACAACTGGGCAGGAGACCGGGACAGCCTAGTAGCCATAGCCACTCAAACATCGGCTGGCTCTCCACCACTTGAAAGAGTGGTGCGAGGCCATGGCTACGTGGCTGGGTTCACTGGCCGTACGATGGTAGTCGGGGTCTATTTCTCGCCAAATCGGACCCTTGCTGACTTCGAAATGTTCCTCGATGAAGTGGGGGCTCTGATTGGCAGAATTGGCCCCGAACTGGTGCTGGTTGCTGGGGATCTCAACGCCAAGTCCATGGTGTGGGGCTCCCCTGCAACAGATGTGCGCGGTCAGGCCGTAATGGAGTGGGCGGCTGCGTCTGGTCTGGTGGTGCTGAACCGAGGGGCGGTAGACACGTGCGTGCGGCAACAGGGCGGATCCATCGTGGATGTAACATTCGCGAATGGTGCCCTGGCGCGCCGTGTCCAAGGCTGGGAGGTTGTGGAGGGCGTGGAGACGCTGTCGGATCACAGATATATTCGATTCGACGTCTCCGCCCACCACACTACCCCGGACGGCCTGAGCCGTCCTCGGAGAGCAGATGGCCCCAGATGGGCGCTAAAACAACTGGACCGGGACGCCCTGTGCGCAGCGGCCATGGTCCAAGCTTGGCCGGAAATTCCAGAAGGCCCAATACTCGTGGAGGAGGAGGCTGCCTGGCTGAATGAGGCTATGACGCAGGTCTGTGATGCAGCGATGCCACGGGTCAAGCAATCAGGTCCGAGACGGAGTGTGTACTGGTGGTCCGCAGAACTCACGCAACTGCGCAAGGCGTGCATCTCAGCGCGACGCCAGTACACCAGGAGCCGTAGACGGAGAAGGCGAGACCCTGTGGAGGAGGAGCACCTGTATGCGATATACAGGGCGTCCAGCCAGACCCTGTGCGTGGGCATAGCGAACGCAAAAGAACTGGCCGAGAAAGAGATGCTGGAGACGTTAAACCGCGACCCGTGGGGGAGGCCGTACAAGGTAGTGAGGTGCAAACTTCGCCCTTGGGCACCCCCACTAACGCAAAGTCTCCAGCCTGAACTACTAAGTCAGATTGTGGGAGCCCTTTTCCCGCAACGGGGCGAACATCAGCCCCCTCGTATGGCTCCAGTATCTGCTGACGAGGAGAATGCCGTACCAGAGGTAACCGAGGGAGAGTTGGGAGCGGCCGTGTTGAGGCTAAAAGCCAAGAACACCGCCCCTGGTCCCGACGGAACACCCGGCCGCGCCTGGGTACTAGCGCTCGGCCCACTAGAGGAGAGGGTGAGAGCCCTATTTACCGCGTGCCTGGTTCAGGGTCAAATCCCACGGAACTGGAAGTGCGGTAAATTGGTGCTGCTCCGGAAGGACGGGCGACCGGCCGACTCTCCCTCGGGATATCGGCCGATCGTGCTTCTGGACGAGGGACCAAAACTGTTCGAGCGGGTTGTTGCTACCCGTCTCAACAAACACTTGCGAGAGGAGGGGCCGGACCTGAGTGCGTGCCAGTTTGGGTTTCGCCAGGGCAGATCCACCATCGACGCGATTGCGCGGGTGAGGGCCCTGGCGGAAGACGCAGTCTCAAGGGGAGAGGTGGTATTGGCGGTGTCCTTGGACATTGCCAACGCGTTCAACACTCTCCCCTGGGAAACCATTAAGGAGGCACTCAGGTACCATAACGTGCCGGCGTACCTGTGTAGGGTAGTGGAGTCATATCTCTCTGAGAGAGCAATCCGCTACCCTACTCAGGAAGAGTGGGTTGAACGGGCCATGTCGTGCGGTGTTCCACAGGGTTCTGTCCTTGGGCCGCTCCTGTGGAACATCGGCTACGACTGGGTGCTGCGCGGGGCCAATTTACGTGGGGTCGACGTAACTTGTTACGCCGACGACACCCTCGTCACGGCCCGCGGTGCCACATTCCGTGAGGCGTCCCTGCTGGCCACCGCTGGAGTGGCCCTCGTCGTGGACCGAATACGGAGGCTGGGGCTCGAGGTCGCCCTACATAAGTCCGAGGCCATTTGTTTTCATGGCCCTCGGAGGGCACCTCCGACAGATGCCCGCATAGTGGTGGGGGGAGTTTCCATCGGTATCGGGAGGACGATGAAGTACCTGGGACTCGTCCTCGATAGCCGATGGAACTTCCAGGAGCACTTCCGGCGCTTGGCTCCGAAGCTGGTGGGCACCGCATCAGCGCTGAGTCGGCTTCTCCCAAACGTGGGCGGGCCAAACGCGAGCTGCCGCCGACTGTATACGGGTGTTGTGCGGTCGATGGCTTTGTATGGCGCACCCATCTGGGTGGATGCCCTCTCCGCCCAGAACAAGACCCTCCTGCGGCAACCGCAACGGGTCATGGCGGTTAGGGCAACAAGGGCGTACCGCACCACCTCGTTCGAGGCGGCCTGCGTACTGGCGGGCACCCCACCTTGGGAGCTAGACGCCGAGGTGCTGGCGGAGGTCTTCCGGCGGATAGCCGAAGCACGCGCCAGAGGGGAACAGCCCTGTCCGGAAGAGATAAGGCGATGGCGAGAAATCTCTCGCCAAACTCTCTTCCGGAAGTGGCTGGAGGCTCTGGAGCGGCCGAGCGCCGGCCACTGGACCATTACGGGAGTCCGACCTGTTCTGCGAGAATGGGTCGACAGAGAATGGGGCGTCGTTTCTTTTCACCTCGCACAGATACTGTCGGGGCACGGCTGCTTCGGCAGATATCTGTGCAAGGTTGCAAGAAGAGAAACGACGACAATGTGCCATCACTGCAGCGGGGCGGATGACACGGCGCAGCACACGCTGCAAGTGTGTCCCGCCTTTGCGGAGAATCGGGCCCGACTAACGGCAACGATCGGGAGCGACCTTTCGCTGCCGGCCGTGATTAGCACCATGACCGGCAGCGAAAGATCGTGGCAAGCGGTGGCCTCCTTCTGCGAGGAGGCCATGACGCTCAAGGAGGAAGCGGAGAGGGTGCGTGAGGAGGACCCAACCTCCCAGCCCCAGCGCCGCAGGCGAGTCGGGCGCAGGCGGCTCAATTTTGAGCGCCGACTACCGCCCTGAGGAGGGCTGCGGGTGACGGGCATGGGGATGCCCGTCCCTCGCCAATAAGCCCTCGAGCTGCTAGGCGCACCAAGTGTTCCCGGTGCGCCTACAGCGAAGGAAAAAGGAGGCAACCACAGCCTCCTGAGGTCGGGCCTACAAGGGCAGACTGCCGTGCTACCGGGGCCATGGATGCGTAGAGTTCCCACAGCCCCGGAAGCAATACGGCGGGGATGAGGAACACCCTGGGGTTTTTAGTGGGTAAACCGCCCCCTTCAGGGGCGGGACTCCCACATAACCACCGGCACCCCAGCCGGTGGTATCCATAAAGGATTTTCCCCAGGTCAAAAAAAAAAAAAAAAAAAAAAAAAAAAAAAAAAAAAAAAAAAAAAGGTTAGGTTAGGTTAGGTTCCCCCCCGAGGGAGGCGAACCTGTCCAGGTCAAGGCCAATATAAAATATCTTGGCCTTGTCTTGGACAGGAAATGGGACTTCAGAGAGCATTTTTCCCGACTTGCTCCCCGCCTAGTCGACACCGCCTCAGCCCTGGCCAGGCTGATGCCGAACGTGGGCGACCCAAGTGCGCCATGCAGGCGCCTCTTTGCTGGAGTAGTGCGCAGTATGGCCCTGTACGGCGCACCAATTTGGGCGGACCGGCTGACGCCACAAACTCGGGCCCTCCTCCGACGGCCGCAGAGGGTGTGCGCCATCCGTATCATAAGGGCCTACGTTACGGTGGCGCACATGGCTGCCTGCCTGCTGGCCCGCACTCCCCCATGGGACATTGACGCCTGCGTCATGGCGGAGTCCTACAGGGAGCAGCGGGCAGCCCAGGCGAGAGACGAGAGGCCGGCTCCACAGGAGCTCATGCATGCCCGCCGGATGACGGCAAGGCGCATGCGCGACCGGTGGAAGAGCGAGCTGGAGGACTGTCGCTATGGCACGCGCACTATAGCGGCTATCCTCCCCTCGCTCGACCTGTGGCTTGACAGGGAGTTTGGTACCCTAACGTACCATCTAACCCAAATCCTGTCGGGCCACGGGTGTTTCGGTGCCTACCTCCACCGGATAGGCAGAGAGGCCAGCGCGCAGTGCTGGAACTGCGGCGCGGCGGAGGATACTGCCCAGCACACACTCGAGGAGTGTCCCTGCTGGGAGTATGAGCGTCGCCAACTCGTGGCGGCCATTGGGCGACAGGACTTGTCACTCCACAGCATAGTGCAAGCTATGCTGGATAGGGGTGACGAGTCCTGGGAGGAGGTGGCTTCCTTTTGCGAGTGCATAATGCTCCAAAAGGAAGCCGAGGAACGGGAGCGCGAGGAGGATGTCCAGGCGCCCCCGTTCCGGCGCAGACGAACGGGGCGAAGGCGGCGGCAGTTTGCTGCCCGCCTGAACCCTTAGTGGGCCCAGCGGGTGGGGGGCGGGGGCCCCTCGCTCGCATTGCACGGTCCCACACGTCTGGGGGGGGAGTCGAAGCGTTGCGACTCCTCCCTCCTTGGCGCGGGTGGCCCTGGCGAAAGCTGGGGCAGCCGGGGGGCGTCGTCGGCTCGAATCTTCGGGATCCCACGGCGCCTACCTAAACCCGGCGAGCGGACAATGCCGTAGTGTTTTTAGTGGGTATGCTCCCCCCTCCCCTTTCCGCAGGGAAAGAGGTCGGGGGAGAGAGTCCCACATAACCCCCGGGCCCCCCCGGGCTCTGGGGTACTCGTAAAGAGTTTTCACTACGTTAAAAAAAAAAAAAAAAAAAAAAAAAAAAAAAAAAAAAAAAAAAAAAGGTTCCCCCCCGAGTGTCGCTACCTTGTCGTGGTGGGGGGGCTTGAGCCCCTTAGTGATCTTCGGGCCCTAAAGCTCGAAGTGAAAGGGTGACCAAGAGCGGCACAGCTCCGGCGGAGCCCACGTTGGGCTAGGCGGGGCGGGCGCGTCCTGGTGAAAGGACGCGCCACATTCCTGCTCCCTGTCTCTCCTGCAGCAGGGGACTTCGGGGATGCAGAGGCGGTGGGTCCGCTCCCGGTACTTCTCTGAATAGCAGAGTGGACTGGGATGCGGACGTGACTGGAGGGACGTGGCCGGTATGGCTGCGCCACATACCTGCTCCACATGGTTCCCTAAACAGGGGATCGCTGGAAGCAGAGGCGGTGGGTCCGCTCCCGGTACCTCTCTGATCAGCAGAGTAGACTGGGATGCGGACGTTTACAAGCGCAGGGCTCTTTTCAGAGCTCCCGTGCGAACCCGCAACCCGGCCCGCTGGTGCCGGAAGTGGGGGTCGTCCCCATGAAAGGGAGGACCACGAGGAAGGAAAACCTCTATAAAAACCGGGGCCTAACCGCACCTTAACGCGGTTCTGGATGCGGGTCGCAGCGCATTCAGTACCAAGCCGGAGACAAGTAGGTCATTTGGACCGAACGGGTCTGGCTTGGACTAGCGGCGAGCCGGATGTACCACAATAGTGGCGAACGGGTCGGCGTAACTGCGACACAGGGGAACTCACCCCTTAAAAAAGAGGAGAGTGCTCTCTCTTTAAAAAGAGCAGGGGACCTCACCCCTTTAATAAAGGACTATGGGTGACAACAAAAATATATTACCCCAGGAGGGTACCCTTCGGGGAGAATCCCTCCCTGCGTCTAAGACGCAGGCTGCCCCACCGTATTCTGGGGGGGGCACTTGTCACTTCGTGGGCCCTAAAAGCTCCAACCCGACGACCACAGGCATGATTCAAGGATACGAGTTGGCGACAGAAAATGACGACCAGGCGACAACAACGGACTTTGATGAGGGGAAAATGGAAACCAGTGCGGGTCTAAACAGCCCCCGGCTGGACCTGAGGTCGGCGGCGATACAAATCCCGCCCAAGTTTGGGACCATTCCGCCTCTGCGCGAGTGCCAGGTGCTCCTTGAGCGGCACAACGTGCAAGAGGCCACCGGCATTGAGCCCGAACCGAGAGCACTAATGAGCTCCGACGTCAGTTTTGCCTCGCAAGGCACTGCAGGACGTGAGTCCTCGGGCAAAAGCAGGCTTGATAACATCCCGGAGGATGCTGAGCGGATGAAGCAGAAGCGGAAAAGGTTCCGACCAGCTTCTTCAATCTTCAGCTCAAGTGATGAGGACTCTACACCTCCAACTGGAGACGGGAGACAAAAGCCGAGGGGAAGAGGCCGCCCACCCACATCGGGCAAATACATGGGCTTAGCCAAAGCCAAAGAAGCATATAACCGTGCCCTGAGGGAAGAGATACGGCTTCAGGCGGAGAAGGAACTACAACAGACGCAGATTCGAACTCGTCAAGGGTACCAAATGGGCGACTCATCCGCACAGAGGAATGACCCCAAGAGCTGCGCTGCCACTGCTGATCTTGGCCAACAAGTATCAGATAGCGTGGCAATTATATCAAAGGTAGCCACAAAATCAAAAAACCTTTCAGGTGGCTACGTTAAGCTCCTGAAAGATGCGGGTGCTGCCATCGCTGATGCGTTTGCCGAACTAAGCAAACGCACAGCAAACGAAGAAACTGCTCGGCTGCAGGCAGACAATAGTCGACTGCAAGCCGAGATGGCCAGCCTCCGTAAGGAACTGGCCGACCTAAAGAAGGACATGGAGGAGATGCGGAAGCAGGGTAGTCCGCCACCCCTCCACACCGGATCAGACCGGGAAGGGCCACCCCCTGCGCGACCTTCCCCAAAGGGGAGAACGGATGGGCGTGGTGCCATCGAACCACCTCCAGTGCAGATGGATGAACTCTGCCAGGCGGTCATGGCCCACGTCGGACCGTACATTGATGCCCGTTTAGCGGGAAACAAGAAGAAAAAGGAGCCTTCACAAACTGCGAAGGCCAAAACCCAGACTGATCCTGCTTCTGGCTCCGGTTCCAATCGCTCGGGGCCTACACGGGCGAAAC
Source organism: Pandemis heparana (assembly GCA_963854515.1). NCBI lineage: Eukaryota > Metazoa > Arthropoda > Insecta > Lepidoptera > Tortricidae > Pandemis > Pandemis heparana. The sequence continues at coordinate 17,987,556 of OY978009.1, forward strand.
GGGGGAAAAAGAAGAAAGCGGCCCCAAACAAGGATGTCTTCCCTCGCGCTATTCCTCTGCCTCCACCTGAACAGCCTACGTCGTCCAAGTGGAAAAAAGTGGAGAGGAAGAAAAAGAAGAAGAAAGTGCAGCCAAAGGGACAGGCGGAGAGGCCACACGCCCCCGAAAGCGTCAGAAAAACGAAGCCTAAGAGGCTGCGTCCTCCCCGATCGGCTGCTGTTGTTCTGACGCTACTGGAGCCGCAAGCGACAGAGAAGGGAGCAGACTTGGGCACAGTAATCGCAGAAGCGAAACAGAAAATCAAGCTGGAGGAGCTCGAAATACCAGGCCTTCGCTTCAGAAAGGCTCAAACTGGAGCCTATGTAATGGAGGTGCCCGGCATTGCAAGTGGCGATAAAGCAGATGCCTTGGCAAAAAAGCTGCAGGAAGTGACGGACCCGGAAGTGGTCCGAATTTCTAGGCCCACCAAGTGTGCAGAACTGCGCATTTCGGGCCTAGACGAGTCTGTTCTCTTCACCGAAGTGGTGGCGGCAGTCGCGCGAGTAGGGGGCTGTGCCGAAGCCGACATAAGGTCGGGGGAAGTAGTTTTCGGTTCCTCTGGACTGGGAACAGTCTGGCTTCGCTGCCCCATATTGGCAGCGAATAAAGTAATAAAGGCCGGAAGATTGCTCGTAGGCTGGGTGTCAGCGCAGGTAAAACTGCTCGAGGCCCGCCCCCTGCGCTGCTTCCGTTGCCTCGAGGTGGGCCACGTGCGGGCAAAATGCAAGGCAGAGGTGGACCGGAGCCAGCAGTGTTACCGCTGCGGACAATCCGGCCACATAGCCAGCACCTGCGTAGCGCCACTGCACTGTATGCTATGTGCGGAGGCAGGGTTAGCTGCAAATCACAGGGTGGGAAGCAAGACGTGCAACCCACCCAAAAGCAAACCCAACCAGTATAGGAAGAAACAAGCTGGCGATGGCCCCCGAGCCCCCTCGCCGCCGGTCACCCGGAAAGGCAGCAATGCCACAGACCGGGTAGAGGAGGAGGAGCCCATGGACACTTAACGCAATGGCTCCCACTCGCTTCCTACAGGCGAATATTAACCACTGCGCCAGAGCTCAGGACCTCTTGTTCCAGAGCATGGCGGAGTGGTTAATTCACATCGCGATAGTGGCTGAGCCATATAGTGTTCCTCCTAGAGATAACTGGGCAGGAGACCGGGACAGCCTAGTAGCCATAGCCACTCAACCATCGGCTGGCTCTCCACCACTTGAAAAAGTGGTGCGAGGCCATGGCTACGTGGCTGCGTTCATCGGCAAGACGATGGTAGTCGGGGTCTATTTCTCGCCAAATCGGACCCTTGCTGACTTCGAAGTGTTCCTCGATGAAGTAGGGGCTCTGATCGGCAGAATTGGCCCCGAACTGGTGCTGGTTGCTGGGGATCTCAACGCCAAGTCCATGGTGTGGGGCTCCCCTGCAACAGATGTGCGCGGTCAGGCCGTAATGGAGTGGGCGGCTGCGTCTGGTCTGGTGGTGCTGAACCAAGGGGCGGTAGACACGTGCGTGCGGCAACAGGGCGGGTCCATCGTGGATGTGACATTCGCGAATGGTGCCCTGGCGCGCCGTGTCCAAGGCTGGGAGGTTGTGGAGGGCGTGGAGACGCTGTCGGATCACCGATATATTCGGTTTGACGTCTCCGCCCACCGCACTACCCCGGACGGCCTAAGCCGTCCCCGGAGAGCAGACGGCCCTAGATGGGCGCTAAAACAACTGGACCGGGACGCCCTGTGCGCTGCGGCCATGGTCCAAGCTTGGCCGGAAGCGCCAGAAGGCCCAATACTCGTGGAGGAGGAGGCTGCCTGGCTGAATGAGGCTATGACGCAGATCTGTGATGCAGCGATGCCGCGGGTTAAGCACTCAGGTCCGAGACGGAGTGTGTACTGGTGGTCCGCAGAACTCACGCGAATGCGCAAGGCGTGCATCTCAGCGCGACGCCAGTACACCAGGAGCCGTAGACGGAGAAGGCGAGACCTTGTGGAGGAGGAGCATCTATATGCGACATACAGGGCGTCCAGCCAGGCCCTGAGCGTGGGCATAGCTAACGCTAAAGATCTCGCCGAGAAAGAGATGCTGGAGACGCTAAGCCGAGACCCGTGGGGGCGGCCGTACAAGGTAGTGAGGTGCAAACTTCGCCCTTGGGCCCCCCCACTAACGCAAAGTCTCCAGCACGAACTGCTGAGCCAAATTGTGGGAGCCCTCTTCCCACAGCGGGGCGAACATCAGCCCCCTCGTATGGCTCCAGTGACAGTTGCCGACGAAAATGCCGTACCTGAGGTGACGGAGGGAGAGCTGGGTGCGGCAGTGCTGAGGCTAAAAGCCAGAAACACTGCCCCCGGTCCCGACGGAACACCCGGACGCGCCTGGGTACTGGCACTCGGCCCACTAGAGGAGAGGGTGAGGGCCCTATTTACCGCATGCCTAGTTCAGGGGCAAATCCCACGGAACTGGAAGTGCGGTAAATTGGTGCTGCTCCGAAAGGACGGGCGACCGGCCGACTCTCCTTCGGGATATAGGCCGATCGTGCTCTTGGACGAGGGAGCAAAACTATTTGAGCGGGTTGTTGCTACCCGTCTCAACAAGCACTTGCGAGAGGAGGGGCCGGACCTGAGTGCGTACCAGTTTGGGTTTCGTCAGGGCAGATCCACCATCGACGCGATTGCGCGGGTGAGGGCCCTGGCAGAGGACGCAGTCTCAAGGGGAGAGGTGGTGTTGGCGGTGTCCTTGGACATTGCCAACGCGTTCAACACCCTCCCCTGGGAAACCATTAAGGAGGCACTCAGGTACCACAACGTGCCGGCGTACCTGTGTAGGGTAGTGGAGACATACCTCTCTGAGAGGGCAATCCGCTACCCTACCCAGGAAGAGTGGGTCGAACGGGCCATGTCGTGCGGTGTTCCACAGGGTTCTGTCCTTGGGCCGCTCCTGTGGAACATCGGTTACGACTGGGTGCTGCGCGGGGCCAACTTACGGGGGGTCGACGTAACTTGTTACGCTGACGACACCCTCGTCACGGCCCGCGGCGCCACATTCCGGGAGGCGTCCCTGCTGGCCACCGCTGGAGTGGCCCTTGTCGTGGACCGGATCCGGAGGCTGGGGCTTGAGGTCGCCCTACACAAGTCCGAGGCCATCTGCTTCCATGGCCCTCGGAGGGCACCTCCGGCGGATTCCCGCATAGTGGTGGGGGGAGTTTCCATCGGTGTCGGGAGGACGATGAAGTACCTAGGACTCGTCCTCGACAGCCGATGGAACTTCCAGGAGCATTTCCGGCGCTTGGCTCCGAAGCTGGTGAGCACCGCATCGGCGCTGAGTCGTCTTCTCCCAAACGTGGGCGGGCCAAACGCGAGCTGCCGCCGACTGTACACGGGTGTTGTGCGGTCGATGGCCTTGTATGGTGCACCCATCTGGGTGGATGCCCTCTCCGCCCAGAACAAGACCCTCCTGCGGCAACCGCAACGGGTCATGGCGGTTAGGGCAGCAAGGGCGTACCGCACCACCTCGTTCGAGGCGGCTTGCGTACTGGCGGGCACCCCACCTTGGGAGCTAGACGCCGAGGTGCTGGCCCGGGTGTACCGACGGGTAGCCGAGGCGCGCTCCAGAGGGGAACAGCCCTGTCCGGAAGAGATAAGACGATGGAGAGAAATCTCTCGCCAAACTCTCTTCCGGAAGTGGCTGGAGGCTCTGGAGCGGCCAAGCGCCGGCCACTGGACCATATCGGGAGTCCGACCAGTCCTTCAGGACTGGGTAGAGAGAGGCTGGGGCGCTGTTTCTTTCCACCTAGCGCAGGTACTGTCGGGGCATGGTTGCTTCGGCAAGTACCTGTGCAAGGTCGCAAGGAGGGAAACAGCGCCATGGTGTCACCACTGCGGGAACGCGGAGGACACGGCGCAGCACACGCTGCAGACTTGTCCCGCGTTCACCGAGCAGAGGACTCGCCTCACGGCAATTGTTGGTAGCGACCTCTCGCTGCCGGCCGTGATCAAAGCCATGACCGGCAGCGAGAGGTCGTGGGACGCGATGGCCTCCTTTTGCGAGGAGGTCATGACGGCCAAGGAGGGTGCGGAGCGGGAGAGAGAGGACGACCCGTCCTCCCAACCCCAGCGCCGCAGGCGAGTCGGGCGAAGGCGGCTCATCCACGAGCGCCAAATTCCGCCCTGATGAGGACTGCGGGTGGTGGGCATGGGGATGCCCGCCCCCCGCCTAGGAGTCCTCGAGCTGGTAGACGCACCAAGTGTTCCGGTGCGTCTACAGCGTTGGAGACAGGAGGCACTCGTCTCCTGAGGCCGGGCCCTCACATAGGGCGAACTGCCGTGCTACCGGGGCCATGGATGCGTAGAGTTCCCACAGCCCCGGAAGCAATACGGCGGAGATGTGGAACACCCTGGGGTTTTTAGTGGGTAAACCGCCCCCTTCTGGGGCGGGACTCCCACATAACCACCGGCATCCCCAAGCCGGTGGTATCCATAAAGGATTTTCCCCAGGCCAAAAAAAAAAAAAAAAAAAAAAAAAAAAAAAGGTTAGGTTAGGTTAGGTTAGGTTAGGTTAGGTTAGGTTAGGTTAGGTTAGGTTAGGTTAGGTTAGGTTAGGTTAGGTTAGGTTAGGTTAGGTTAGGTTAGGTTAGGTTAGGTTAGGTTAGGTTAGGTTAGGTTAGGTTAGGTTAGGTTAGGTTAGGTTAGGTTAGGTTAGGTTAGGTTAGGTTAGGTTAGGTTAGGTTAGGTTAGGTTAGGTTAGGTTAGGTTAGGTTAGGTTAGGTTAGGTTAGGTTAGGTTAGGTTAGGTTAGGTTAGGTTAGGTTAGGTTTTTTTTTTTTTTTTGGTTATCCCGACTTCAGAAGGAAGCTCGCTCTACCTCGACCGGTTTATTTGGTGCCAGTATTGGTTATGCCCAAACACACTTTTATCCAATGTTGCACCATTCCCGGTCTAGGCCAAGCCAGCTCCCTCCATACAAGGCTCGGGTCACCTCTTGTCGTTATCCCGGGTTTATTGTTATCCCGGGATTTTTACTGTCATGCATTAAAAAACTGTTTTACTGGGGGTTTTATTTATTATTTTTGTTGAGAGGAGGGGGAGAGGAAAAGGGGAGGAATACTTAACTACCCGCCGGGTCTTACATTATTTACTTATTGGCCCAGCGGGGTGCAGGGGTTGGTCATTTGATGTTTTCCCTTCTGGTTACTTCATTGACCAACCCCTACCCGAGTGTTAATTTAGATACTATATTTACTCTAGGAAAAGGTACTTTGAGGGAAGACCTGACGTATGCTTACTATTATTAACTTAGTTTAACGTTTTCTTTTGTGGTGGAAGGGTAGGCCGGAGATCTTTTATTGGCCTTTTGTGACAGTTCTTGGTCATCTTTTCGGGTGGGGCTACCCTTGGCGCTGGTTTTGCTGTTTTCGCTCGTCTCCTAGCGCTGCCCGTCTTTTCGTGACCGCTTCCACCATTTTCTTAGCTTATAACATAATTAATTTTAACCATTTATTGGGGATTTTAAAACATAAGTGGCAATAACCAATTTAGGGAAATTTAAACAATTTTAGACATTTTAACTTTTAACGTAAGAATGAACATAAGGTAGATGACAGTCCTGGACATTCCATCCACGTTCCGTGGAGAGAGAGGGGAGAGGAAGGGGAGAAAGGGAAGTGGAGACAAACAGATGGGTGTATAGACGCACCGGCTTTACAAGCTGCCGTAAGACCGACCGCAGATCCTTGCCTCTTAGCTAAGGGCCAGGGAAGAGGAAACCTCCCTGCTTAGGCTTCTGACGATCGATCCCCAACAGCCTGCGCCAGCGCGTCCCCCATCCGCACTCCGTGGGGGAAAGGGAGAAAGGAAGTGGAGACCACAGATGGGTGTATAGACGCCCCGGCTTTACAAGCTGCCGTAAGACCGACCGCAGATCCTTGCCTCTTAGCTAAGGGCCAGGGAAGAGGAAACTTCCCTGTTTAGGCTTCTGACGATCGATCCCCGACAACCTGCCACCGGTGCGCCCCCCATCCACGCTCCGTGGGGCACATGGGTGTGTAGACGTTCCAGTTATCCTCCGGTACGTCCCCCATTGCTCCGTAGGAAGGGAAAGAAGGGGAAGTGGAGAGTCAGATAGGTGTATAGACGCCCCGGTTTTACAAGCTGCCGTAAGACCAACCGCAGATCCTTGCCTCTTTGATAAGGGCCAGGGAAGAGGAAACCTCCCTGTTTAGGCTTCTGACGATCGATCCCCAACAACCTGCCACCGGTGCGCCCCCCATCCACGCTCCGTGGGGCACATGGGTGTATAGACGTTCCGGTTATCCTCCGGTACGTCCCCCATTGCTCCGTGGGAAGAGGAAGGGAGAGGAAAATGAATAGAAATCCAGGACCATTTAATTTATTGATTTTGTTTTATAACTAAGTGGGGGGGAAAGGGAAGCCAGGCCCGGGCGGCGCGTCGTTGATATAATCTCAGACCCGCCCGGGCCTCGCCTCTCATTGGGTGGGAAAGCATACGTCAGGAAACTTAAACTACTTAAGTACATTTTGATGGTCATTTTAAAGCTAGTGCAATAGGGCAAACAAAAATAAATGAAAATGAAAACAATATAAATCAAAAGAACAATTTAACTAAAACATGCAAAATAAAAAGTAAAAATAAACAAAAGTGTAAAATTTGGTACATTGTCGTTTTTAACTTAAGAATTGGGTTAGTTACTAAATACTACTTTATTGTGGACCCATTGGACTTCGCGACGCGACGCATTATTCGCCTCGCGAAGTCCAAGAAGCCCTCCCTAGCTAGGTTGTCCCCGATCAGTATCCCCAGGCTTTTCTCGGTGATTGCCATTCCCGTCTTGTGCTCGCAGTCGAGTCTCTCGTTGTCGAATCTGGGGCACTGTGTCAGCACATGCTGCACAGTTTCCTCAGACTCGTCATCGCAAACACAAAACGGGGATGGGGCCAATTTAAACCTATGGAGATACTGCCGGAGACCCCCGTGTCCAGTCAAAATTTGGGCTAAAAGGTTGTCAACGTGTACTTTGCCAAGGATCTTTTTGGCGCTTTTAACGTTGTTGAAGAAAAGTTTTGTGAGCGCTCCCGTCTCTGACTCGGTGTATCTGCGCTGCCACTCGCTGATGGTCTGCTGCCTGATGGTGCGCTTTGCGAAGGATATCGGAAATTTATCGTATGCTGGGGACTCCCTATTCCGAAGCGCAGCGTTCTTGGCCAACTCGTCAGCTCTCTCGTTCCCTACAATGCCAGCGTGTGCCTTGATCCAACATAGTCTGATGTCGGTGCCGGCTTCGCTGGCAGATTGCAGGTCCCGGTGAATGTTGCCCGCTATTGGATTTAGTGTAGCGGGATAGCTGACGCACTGTAGAGATGACCTCGAGTCGCTGAGGATGGTTACTCTCCCGCCTTCCCTCGCCGTCAGTTCCACCGCCCTGCTGATCGCCACCATCTCCGCCTGGAATACCGTGCAGTAGGGTTCCAACCTGAAACCCTGACTTCGGATTTCTCTTCCATCCTTCCAGATTGAGACGGCTCCGCCAACTCTCCCCTCGATCTTGCTCCCGTCCGTGTAGACCGTTATCATGCCGCTCGCCTCTACCTGCAGGGCTTCCTCTTGGGTTGTGATGAGATCGAACCCAAGGGTCTCCCGCTCTGCTGGATGCGGCATGTCTATTGGCCTTCTTCTTGGCTGGAGTTCGCGGTCCGGCAAATCCTCCAGCGGACGTCCCCTCTTGACTTCATAGAGCAGGAAATTTTCTTTGGCTCTCAGATCGAGGGGCAAGATGCCTGCTATCAGCGTGCTCGCTGTTAGGGAAACAGTGCGGTGGGACTTAGCAATTTTGATGGCGAAAGATCTCGTGACCCTGTCCAGCCTCTTCCTGACGTGTACCCGGTTCAGGACCACCCCCCAGGCCCCGGCTGCGTACAACATAGTGGGTTCGACCACGGTGACGTAGATGGTGCGTAGAATCTCGGGATTAAGGCCCCATTGTGCTCTAGCCATTCTGGCCACGACCTTGTAGAGTGCGACTGCCTTGGCTGTGACTCTTTCTAGATGTTGTCCAAACCCGAGATTCCGGTCGATGGTGAGCCCGAGCAGGTGGACGCTGTCGGAGATTTCTATGGGGACATTCGCGATGTTGAAGAGAGGCTTCTCGTACTTAAGACGCTTTGTAATGATGGTACATTGCGTCTTATGCGGTGCGAACTTCATTCTATTCCGCTGTCCCCAGTCCGTGATCTCCTTAAGCGCCGTATTGACCACTCTCTCGAGCTCCGTAGTAGTTTTGGCAGCTGCTACTACCACTATGTCGTCCGCAAAAGCCTGGACCTCCGCCTCAAGTTGCTCCGCCTTTTGTAGAAGTGGGTCGAGTTGCACATTCCACAGAAGGGGTCCTCCTATCGATCCCTGGATGCAGCCTCGCGCCGTTGTCGCGGTGACCTCTGCTCCCAGGTAGTTCAAGGCGATGGTCCTGTCCTCCAGGTAGCTGCACACCATGCGGAAGGTTCCGAGCTCTTCCACCTTGCCCGAAAGCTCCCGCACTATGGCTGGCCACCACGCGCCGTCGAAGGCTCCCTCGATGTCCAGGGACACGATGGCGACGATTTTCTTTTCCTTGAGGCCACCTCTGACATATGTGATGACGTCATACAACGCGTCCTCCGTGCTTTTCTGTGGCATGAATCCGTACTGCTTCGGACTAAGTTTCCGCTCCCTGTACAACCCCCAAGCGATCCGGTTGAAGATCATCTTCTCGAGGATTTTTCCTGGTACAGGGAGTAGTCCGATAGGGCGGTGGGATTTAGGGCTGGCGTACGTGTCTTTCCCAGGCTTCGGTATGACACGTATCCACGCCTTTTTCCAGATCTTAGGAAAATAGCCGACCCTTAGGCACGCGTTGTATATCGCCAGCATTACTGGCGTTGCTCTAAATGCTTGGCAGCATATGTCAGAGGTGAATCCGTCGACTCCCGGCGCCTTCTTCGGACTCATCCCCCCCAATACGGCTACTGCTTCCTCTTCCGTAAAGGGGCGGACGGTCATAGGCTCCAGGCGTGTTTGGGTCCTCCAGGTCTCCGCCTCTCTCCTGCACGCCTCCTGCTCCGGTGTGTCCTCGCTCGGATCGTCCTCTGGGAAAAAGGTCTTGACGAGCAGCTCCGCGGACTCCGTTGCGGTTAGTGTGCCTCCGTTCGCAGGGTTTTTCAGGAGGGTCTCCTGGCTGGTAGTCGGCTTCATACAGTTTTTGATGACTCTGTATGAAGTGTGCCAGATGTCCTCCTTCTGCTGCTGCGAACAGAACCCCTTCCAGCTTGCCGTGATGGCGCTCTCGATAGCCTTCTTGTAGATGTCCCGGGCTGCCAAGTACTCCTGGCATACGAAGTTTCTTCTCCCCGGGTTGGCCACCGATATGCGCCGCCTCAGCCTCCTGGTTTCCCGCTTCAGGTCCTCCAGTTCGGCGGTCCACCACGTCGTCCCCCTACCCCGCGCCCCCCTCTTGACCCTCGGGATTGCGTCCTTGCAAGCCCCAGCAACGCTCTCCGTGAACTCAATCACTGTGCGCTCCAGCTCCTCCGGCTCCGCGATGGTCTCTACCTTCTCCGAGGATATGTTGGCTTCCTGTAGTGCGCGCCTTAGCGATTCCGAAAAGCGCGCCCAATTTGCCTTTGTGGTGTTGAATATCCTCGTTGACTGGCTTTTCTCCTCCGCAGTGCTGGGTCCCACCTCGATCACGAATTCCAGTCTTCGGTGGTCGGAGAGTCCCGCGTCGTCCTCGTTGACCCTCCAGTTCTTGATTTGCCCCAGCATAGCCCCTGAGCACACAGTGACGTCCACGATGCTGGAGTAAAGTTTCCCCCCCCGATGAGTGTAGAAGGTTGGCACCGATCCCGAGTTCACCACCTCCAGGCCCGCCTCAGAAAAGAAGTCCACCAGATCCGACCCTCTCCGATCCTCCGCGCGGCATCCCCACCAGTGACTTGTGGCGTTGACGTCTCCCGCTACGATGATGTTGGTCGTTGTGGCAGTCTCTAAGGCCCCCTTGAGATGACGTAGATGTTGGTCCATAGGCCGGTCTCCCTCCAAGTACACGCTGACAACCATTATTTTAATACCATTAAAAGAGATCAATGCAGGCACGATGTTTTTTGTCATACGACTGGAGTCTATACTTACCTGGATGTTGTGGTCGAGGATCACCACAGCAGACTTGACCGGGCCGTCGCCCTGGGTCTGCTGTAGGACGGGGTAAGAGGCGGTGAGGATCCCACTGGAGCCCACGTAGGGTTCCTGTAAGATCAGCACCGCCACCCCTCCCCTCTCCGCGTCGTTGACGAGCTCCTTCGTCGCTGCATAGCCCCTCCCCAAATTCGCCTGCACTACCCTAAGTTGTTTAGGCCTCGTGTTCCCCGGGGTGCCCTTAGCAGTACCGGACCTGTGAGCGCGCTATGCGGTCCCACTTCCTCCACTCGGGACAGTCCGTACTGTAGGCAGGGTGACTTATTTCGACGTTTCCCCCCAGTTTAACACAGTTAGTGCACTTTGGTTGGGCCTCCCGGGCTTTGCAGGCTTTGGTGTCGTGCTTTTCAGCACAATAACCACACGCCTGCTCCGCCGTACACCCCCTCGCAAAGTGCCCATACCCCATGCACCTGAAGCATCTGACAACGGGAGATTGGTCCCGGGCTAGCAGACACTGGTAGCCAAGCCTCACCTTTTGGTCGCGGAGACGTTCCCAGGTTTCCGGGCTAACCTCAATGATGACATTTGTCATCTCTGAAGTCCGCCCCCTAGTTCGCCTCACGACCCTGATGTCGGCTCCGCCACCAGACCCTGCCCCCAGGAGCTCCCTGTTTTGCTTCCGCAGCGCGTCAGGTATCTGGGGGTCCTTTATATCCCCGGCCACACCCACGAGACAGATGAGGGGTTTCCTCATGCTGGGAGCGCTCACCTGAATGCTTGCGCACTTTTGGTGGATTGCCCCCCGCATGACCTCCCTGTCTGCCTCCGAAGCTAGGCCGAGGACGGCCTTTTGATTTCTAAGTCCCCTGACGAAGTCAACCCCAACCCCCATTTCCGAGGCCTTCACTCTCTCCTTTAGGGTTCTGATGATGGACGCGCTGGTCTCCCTGGGATCCTTCGACTCCAGAATTAGGGGGAAGCTGGGTTTCGGTGGTTCCGGTTTGGCACCCCCGCTCTCCAGCCTCCTCCTCCTTCTAGCAGCCGATTTGGACTCGACCTCAACCCAAGGTAGTTCTTTCCTTGAGTCGGGGCCGCGCTCCATGGTTCCCTGGCTGACCAGCTCGTCCATTAGCGTCATTCCCCCCGCAGTTTTCGAGTGTGCGGCAAATGCAGACGCCGACTGGACTTCCTCCCTTAAATCCGCGAATCCGTTTACTGTCACGGTATGCAGTCTCTCCACCACTGATCTCACCTTCTCCTCAGTGGTTCGGATGACTCCGACTGCCTCCGCGACGGCCTCCGGCGCGCTACCCACCCGCTTCACCTCCTCCGCCATTTGGCCGATGTTATGGCCCATTACCCCGAGGCGCTCCTCAATTAGGCCTCTCTGTTCCGCTGTTGCTTTGTTGTTTGCTGAGGCGGACACCATCTCTGCTCCTAGGGCTGAGCTCGAGAGCGAAAGCTCTCTAATCTCTGCCCGAAGCTTGGCGATCTCAAGCACGAGCTCCCGGCGCTCCAACCGCTCTCCCTCCTGGGGTCCTTTGCGGTTTTCGTCCCTTAGCCCTTCCAACGCTTGGAGAATCTGCCTTTGGAGATGGCTGTCCGCCTCCTTTGGCTTCTTTTGTTCTGCGCCGCCCAGCAATGCCTTCCACGGTCCGGTGGTTGGCAGCCTTTCCAGGGCATCTCCGAAATCGGACGCGATCACTTGCCTTTGGGCCTTCACCTCTCCGGCGATGTTTTTTAATGCCGTTAAGGTAACTTCCCGGGCCTCCCGCTCCGCCTCTACCATTGCCGTCAGCCTCGCCGAGTGGGCCTGCTCAGTGACGTGCAGCCGCTTCACGAAAGCTGCTTTCTCCCTGTGGAGTTCGGTCATGTGGCGCGTTCTGGAGTCCGCCAGCCTCAGTACCATTTCGTACAAGGCATGGAGGGACTCCACCATCGCCTCTCTGACCGTCCTCTTTAGGTTTCCCGAGCTCTCTAAAGCGGCCTTCGCATTCTGCAAAATTTCATTTGCTTTCTGCGGCAGCTCACTAATCAGGCCCCCCCCGCAGATAACCGACGAACACACCGAGCGGTCGTCAAACAAACCCGAGTTGTCCTGGGCTTGTTCCGGGTCAGCTGGCTCGCTGGCTAACCTAGTCCTGTTCCGGGTTTCTGCCGCCTCGGCCTCCCGGATCTGAGTCTTTATCCTCAGCAACGCCGATTCCGACCTGGACTCAGAGTTGGCCCTCAGCCTCTTATGTAGCGGGTAGCTCTGGGAGGGCGTCGACGCAGCGTTTGGAGTTTTCGCGCCGCTCTCATTTATGGACTCCTCAGCTTGAGGAGTTTGTGAGATTGGCGCCTCCTTAGGCCTCCCGTCCAAAACGCCCTCCCCGCCTCCCGCCCCTTTGGCTAGTTCCTCCTTGGAGTAAGTGTACTCCTGCTCTCCGGTCTGCTTTGCAGTCTCCCGGCTTTGGTGCCCGTCCCCGCTGTTTGAGGCTTCACTCCTGTCTTCGGCCTCATCGTCGTCGATCATAATGACCTCGACGTCCGCGGGGGGTGGCGTCCTAGGAGCAGTTTGTACCTCCTGCTCTGATTCCGGTTCCGATCCGGACGTTGCTGGCGCGACTTTTCCGGGGTCGCTAGCGCTCTGCGCTCCCTTCTCACCCCTCTTCCTTTTTGGAGCGGTGTTCCCTTTCTCCGAGCCGCCTCCTACGCACTTCCGTGCAGCTGGCGGCTCCACTTTCCTCTTGGCGGCGAGTGTCACGGGCATACGGAGCCGAATCCCCTTTCCCACAACCTTTCCCGCCTCTCCCCCCTCCCTTTGTGACATCCTGTTTCCCCTAAGGCCGATTTTTTACTTTTCCGGACAAAAAGTTCCGGGTCCGGAAAAAGTGTCCGGCAGCCTATTGGGTCGTGTAGAGGAGGTCGCGCCGAGCTCGGCGTTGGGTCGCACGTCCCTCTAGGACGCCCGGTTCGCCCGCTACGGCGATTCCAATTCTGACTTTGACAGTTCGAGAACTGTCAAAACCAAACCAAAACCGCCGCTGCAGCCCCCCCAGACGTCGTAGAAGATCGCGGTTTTCGACTGACACTGGTTTCCCAAGGTCCCGGTTCCGTTCCTATCACTTTCCGGACAAAAAATTCCGGGTCCGGAAAGTGTCCGGAAACAATCGGACACTGTAGGGAAGCTCACGCCGGACTCGGCGTTGGGTCGCACGTCCCTCTAGGACGCCTGGTTCTCCCGCTATAGCGATTTGAAATCCGACTTTGACAGTTCGAGAACTGTCAAGTCAAACTTGAAACCGCCGCTGCAGCTCTTCCAGACGTCGTAGAAAGTCGCGGTTTTTGGCTCTCCTAGGTTCCCCGAGGTCCCGGTTCCGTTTCCACCACCTCCCGGACAAAAAATTCCGGGTCCGGAAAGTGTCCGGAAACAGTCGGACACTGTAGAGGAGCTCGCGCCGGACTCGGCGTTGTGTCGCACGTCTCTCTAAGACACCCGGTTCCTCCGCTACAGGGCTCCAAAGTTCAACTTTGACAGTTGAGAACTGTCAAAGTCAAAATTCAAACCCCGATTGCAGCGGCCCCAGACGTCGCAGAGACACGCGGTTTCCTTCCCCAAGCTGCCCCCCCTTGTCTCCTCGATTTGAGTTGTGAATTTTCCGGAAAAAATTTTCAAAAAATTTTCCAAAATTTTTTGAGTTTTTCCGGAAAATTCCCAAACCAGCCGATAGAGCACCCCAGACTTCCCCGGAGAGACCCCAAGCTCGACCCCCGTCGACCCACTGGTTCCCCTAAAAATTTACCCTAAAATTTTCCAAGATGGCGTCCGCGCCAAACCAAAATCGCGCGTCCCAGCGAACCAGAGGTCGTAGGGACTCGCGGTTTTGGATGCAGACCTAAACCCAGGGGTCCAGAACCCGTTTCCGGAACTTCCGGGTGACCGGATATCCGGACTCGGATTTTGACCCGGGTGCAAAGCGACACCCCAGACAGACTCCCCAGTGAAAACCGCAGCCTCCTACGACTCTCCTAGCCCGAGATCCGTCAGGATCGAGACTTGAAGGAAACCAGAGGTGGTCTCCAACAATTCAAAGATCGAGAGATCTCGGTCCCCTGAAGTCGCAGAGACACGCGGTTTTCTCCGGTGTGATCTGTGTGGGATGACGTCTCGCCCCAGATGACGTCCTGAATTTTCCTGTTTCCAGAACTGGGAGAAGCGGGAATTTTCGCGGTTTTGGCCGCCACAAGCCCAATTCTTAACCTAAAAATACCCAAAAAATTTTAACCTAAAGCTCCAGACGGGCCCCACAATCTGGCGCTCTCAGATGTTCCCGGGCTCGTCTCCTTCCCCCCCCGCGTGTTTTGGGAAAAACCGGGTCACCTCTTTTTCACCCCCTTCCCGTTGGCGCGCGGGGGCGTGTGAGGTATCAAAAGATAGGTCTTGAAGAGACCTATCTAACAGTATTTTAAAAATGGGGGGTTGCCGATCGTTTTAGGGAGTTATTTAATTTTGAAAAGTTGAATTTTGAAAAATTTCCGGTTTTTCCCCGATATCTCGGTCCACCGTTCGAATTAAGGGATGGGGTTTTTTGCGGGTTGTAAGGCTTCCTTTGCCGCACCTACCGACGTATCGCACGGTGTCCTAACGTTTGTTTTGGACGAAACACGTGTACACGTGGTTTTTGGTTTTTTGATTCCCAACCCCTCAATTCGCCCCCAAAAAATCTGATTTTTTGGGGGAAGATGGAGCAAGATAAGGCCCTCCGAATGGCCAAAAGAAAAGTAGTACTTACAGCGATTCCCAAGGCAGCGCACGCAGTTTTGTGCGGGAAAAAGCAGTTTTAACCTCAAAAATTGAGGTCTTTGAATGCTAAGTCCCTGGATTTTTTAGACCCTCACTGGATTTGCACTTGCCCACATAGGACTCACTGTAATTAACACTTTAACACTTTTTGCACTTAAATCGGATGACTTTTGCCCTTTTTCAGGGTTTTTTGAGTGCGGAGCGGTGTATTTTCGTGGCGCTCTCCACGGCGGGGGGATCGGAACTGGTTAGGTTAGGTTAGGTTAGGTTAGGTTAGGTTAGGTTAGGTTAGGTTAGGTTAGGTTAGGTTAGGTTAGGTTAGGTTAGGTTAGGTTAGGTTAGGTTAGGTTAGGTTAGGTTAGGTTAGGTTAGGTTAGGTTAGGTTAGGTTAGGTTAGGTTAGGTTAGGTTAGGTTAGGTTAGGTTAGGTTAGGTTAGGTTAGGTTAGGTTAGGTTAGGTTAGGTTAGGTTAGGTTAGGTTAGGTTAGGTTAGGTTAGGTTAGGTTAGGTTAGGTTAGGTTAGGTTAGGTTAGGTTAGGTTAGGTTAGGTTAGGTTAGGTTAGGTTAGGTTGAGGAAAAATTTGAGCTGTCTGAGGAAAAATTTGAGCTGTCTTGGAGGTGACCTTTTTCTAAAACGCTCAAATTTATTTCTTGCCGGTGCTTTTTTGCAACTTTTTATATCTTCCTGCCTTCCGCGTTAGATACTCGATTTTTTGGACATTTTTCTGGTACTCTAGCTTCTCTGGATACCCCAAAATTAATTTTTGAAATTTCACCTCAAAAACCTTCTGTTTTTGCTGTCGGAATTTCAAAACACAACTCTTCCAAATTTTTTCAAAAATTCGTAACTTCTTTTTGGCTTTAATTTTTTAGAATCTTTTTGCTGGGGAATAGAGCGAATTAGTGGTACTACCGAATACCGTTCACCGAATAATTTTTGAACTTACCATTCGGAAGTTGTTCGGTGAAACGTCGGTTGCGGCTAGATTCGCCATAGGCGCTAGTGACTTTTTTGTTAAGTTTGTCGGGGCTTTCAAAAAATCACTGCGTCTATACCGTAACGGTCCGGGATTTTGTTGCTAGGGGGTCTAATAGGAGGTAGTTTGCGCCGCCTAACGGCACCTCACACGACCCCGTAGCTACTATAGTCTTGTGGGAATCCGGGGAAAACTACCAACTTTTTGATAAGTTGGTAATTTTCCACGGTTCGCACTTGACCGTTTTGAGTTTGGTTTTGCCCTTCTGGCAAAACCACTCGGTAGGGGGGGGGTTTTATAGGTGGGTGGGGGGCTTTAGCCCGAAAGGGTGTGGGGGGTGTCTCCGATCGGGAATCGGACGGGAGGGGGGGAAACTATGGGGGACCATAGTTCCGGAGTTAGGTCTGGGGGTAACTCCGAAACTGCGGGTACTACGGGGGCGGGTAGTATGGGGGGGGGGAAGGCCGGTCCATCGGCCGTTCCTGACAGGGGTCAGGATCTGCGCCCCAGCAACGGGGCAATCTCTGGGAATTTTTTCCCGGGGTCAGCCGGGTACCGGCTCACCTTCCCAGAGATCTCCAAAAAGGGGAAAAAGGGGCACATAAAAAATGCCCCCATTTTTGAGGATTGCGCGGTGGAAACGACTTCCCAGTCGGAAGTCTTTGAGGAGACCTTCCAGGAGCCACCCGAGCTGTTTGAGACATGGCCTGAACCTGATGAATCCGATGTTCAGATTGTCGACCCCTCCGAAACCTCCGATATGGAGGAGGAGTTGGCGGGGGCTGTTGCCTCCAAATTTTTCGTGGGGGGATCCAGGGGGGACGCCCAAAAGGTCCCTCGGAAACGGGTCTACATGGGGAAATCTGACGGTGCGGAAGAGGTGCCCGTCAAAGTAACGACGAGCAGCAGGGGGGGCCTCGGAAAGCGCTCCTTGGGGGCCTATTCCCTCTCGGCCGCTGCGAGGAGGGAGCTAGGGGGGCTGGGTTCGGACGAAGAGTCGGTCGACGCCGAGGATGTTCGGGGCGATATAACAAGCCGCCCCAAGCAATATACTCGCCGAGGGAGAAAATCACCCAAAGGTGATGATGAGGAAGACCCCCGCACTTCCCAGATGCGGACAAGGGAGGAACTAGCGGCCATTGCGCTCCGCAACGTCCTCTCTGCTCGTGGGAACATCGCCAAATGCTCCAACGTGAACGGACGCATAAAGAACCTCCTCAACTCTGCGATGAGTAAGGCCCTCGAGGCCATCGAGGAGATGAGGTGTGTCTCCTCAACAGAGGAGCAGAGGCGGCTCCGCGCGGACAACGCCCGGCTCGGAAGAGAGCTGGAGATTGTTCGAGCGGAAGTGAAGGCGTTCAAGGCGGCCTACCACGAGGCGCAAGATAGCGCCTCCGCTGCGCGGAGGGAGGCCGCAGGGGCCGAGATCGGTGGGGGCCTCAAGGAGGCCATCGAGGACTTGAGGCGTGACCTCTTGACATCCCTGGGTGGGATGATTAATGCCCGCCTAGGGGAGATAGAATCGCGCCTCCCGCCGGAGTCTGTGTTCAGGCCGCAGCTCGCCGCGGACAAGAAGACGCCTCCACCCGCCCGTCCCAGAGCCCAGTCAGGCCTGGTGGGAGGGGACACGAGGGAGCCGAAGAAGCAGGTGGCAATCCCCTTGCCCCCTCCTCCGACCTCGCCAGCCCAAAGTGGCAAAAAGGCGGACAAGGAGACGGGCAAGAAGACTGGCCCAACGCCAGCCCCGAGGTCCAAGGCTACTAGCCATGCGCCGCCACCCAATCCCCCCCCCCGGGTGGAAACAAGCGGCGAGAGCGGGCAACAACCTGAAGCTGCCCCCCAGTCCCAGGAAGCTCCCTGGTCAGAGGTGGCAAGGAGAAAGGGGAAGAAGGGGAACGCCACCCACCCGAGTCCTCCCCCCAAGACGGCTAAGAAGACCCAACCTCAGTCTCAAGCCGCTGGGACCAAAAAGCCCGTGAGGACTAAGCTGACTGTCCCCAAAAGCTCAGCGGTGATAATCACCTTAAAGCCGGAAGCCAAGGTCACATACGTCGAAGCGATGCAGAAGGCCACTGCGTCGCTTCGGCTTGCGGATATTGGCCTCGAAAGCGTCCGTATTCGCAAATCGGCGACTGGGGCCCGCCTGATTGAGGTGCCGGGCTCAGACAGCGCCCGAGTTGCGGACGATCTGGCCGCAAAGATAGAGGGAATAATTGGGGAGGTGGCCATAGTCAACCGACCCTTCAAGACAGCGGACCTCCGAGTTACCGGCTTTGATGAGTCGGTAACCTCGGAGGATGTTAGAACGGCGGTGGTCCTCAAGGGAGGCTGCTCGTTGGACCAGACCAAGGTGGGCCCTATTCGAGTCCTGGCGAATAGCACCGGATCGGTGCTGGTGCGATGCCCGGTGGCCGCCGCCAAAATACTGACGCAAGAAGGAAAGCTGCTTGTTGGCTGGTCATCGGCTAGGGTAACGGCCCTAGAGCCCCAACCCATGAGGTGTTACCGATGCATGGGGACGGGCCACACGAGGGCGCGTTGCCCATCAGCGATAGAGAGGGGAGATTTATGCTTCCGATGCTCCAGGCCAGGACACAGGGCATCGGACTGTAAAGCGGACCCCTTCTGCGACGTGTGCCACCAAGCCAAACGCCCGGCGGTCCATGTCATGGGGGGACACTCATGTGCTCCACCCCCCACTAAAGGACGTGATGAGGTCCCACGAAACTCCGCGGCTGCCCCAAGGCCTGAAGAAGAGGAAAACCGCATGGATGTCTAAATGCCAGTACACCGCCAACATTTAGACATCCTGCAGTGCAACCTCAACCACTCCGCCCGCGCTCAAGATCTGCTCATGCAGGTCATGGCGGAGTGGGGACTGGCTATGGCGGTCGTCGCGGAGCCGTATTTCGCTCCCCCTCAACCCAACTGGGTTGGGGATACAGACGGAACAGTGGCGATGGTGGTGCCAACGACAGGTTACTTCCCTCCTCTCTCTCGAGTCGAGAACGGGCCGGGGTACGTGGCGGCCAAATGGGGCAAGACTGTCGTTATCGGCACGTACTTCTCTCCCAATAAGCCGCTATCGGACTTTGAGACATTCCTCGAAGAGATAGGACGAGTGGTGAGGAGAGCTGCCCCAGCACAAATAATAGTGATGGGGGACCTCAACGCCAAGAGCGCCGCGTGGGGTTCCCCCGTCACTGACCCGAAAGGGGTGGTGCTTGGAGACTGGGTGGTGGCTGCCGGGCTGGAGGTGCTAAACCGGGGCGACGCCAACACTTGCGTGCGTCGGCGGGGTGGGTCCATTGTGGATGTCACGTTCGCGACCCCCGCCCTAGCCGCACGAATAAGTGATTGGCGCGTACTGGGAGACGTTGAGACCCTCTCCGATCACCTTTACATAAGGATGAGGGTCTCCGTCTCGCCCTCGCCGTCGCAGCAGCCGCAGCCGCCGGCAGGAAGGACGTCTTTCCCACGATGGGTGCTGAAAAAGTTTGATGCGAGCATGGCCGAGGAAGCGGCAATTGTGGAGACGTGGTGTACCCCCCCATCTGACGCCCTGGGCGTGGAAGGGAAGGCGGCTCGCTTCAGAGAATCCCTGACGGCGGTGTGTGACTCCTCAATGCCACGAATCCGCAGGTTGCCGGCCAAGACTAGCGTGTACTGGTGGTCCGAAGAAATCGCGAGCCTTCGGACCGCCAGTAACCGCGCCCGCCGCGCCTACACCCACTGCAGGCGGAGGAGGGTACACACCGCGGAGGAGGAGGAGCTGCTGCACAGGGCCCTGCAGGAGGCCAAGCAGGCCCTTCAGCTGGCGATCTCGAAGGCGAAGGACACCGCCTACGAGGAGTTTCTGGCTACGCTTGACCGGGATCCATGGGGGCGCCCGTTTAAGATGGTGCGCAACAAAATGAAGCGTGCCCCCCCTATGGACTCCCTTGAGCCAGAGCTCCTCAACAGAGTCATAGAGGCCCTCTTCCCGCCGGCGCCAGAGTTTGACCCCCCGATAATGTCGGCCCCTTCGGAGGATCAAGAAGAGGGAAGCACCGTTCCGAGAGTCAGCGATGACGAGTTCATGTGGCTTGTGGACCGTCTCCGGGCCTGCAAAAAGGCTCCCGGCCCAGACGGGGTACCGGCAAGGGTGATCCCTGTCGCCCTGAAACACCTGGGGGGGCGTTTTAGGGACCTGCTTAACGAGTGCCTACAGGTAGGGCGCTTCCCCAGAGTGTGGAAGGAAGGACGGCTCGTCCTCCTTCCTAAGCCGGGACAACCATCAGACTCGCCCTCCGCCCATCGGCCTATCGTCCTATTGGATGAGTCGGGCAAGGCACTGGAGAGGGTGATTGCCTGGCGTATACTCGGCCACCTGCGGGACACAGGCCCAAATCTGAGCGAAAACCAGTTTGGGTTTCGGGCGAGGCGGTCAACTGTGGACGCTATTAGGGCCCTCAAGGACTTTTGTGACCTGGCAACCAGTAAAAGGGAGGGAGTGGTGGCGGTGTCACTAGACATCGCCAACGCGTTCGGCTCCCTTCCATACGCTGTGATTAAGGAAGCCTTGCGCTACCACCACCTGCCAGCGTATATACAAAAGATCGTAGGGCACTACCTTGAGGAGAGGGTAGTGCTCTACGATCACGGAGGGAGGCGCATGAGCCGTCCTATGGCCTGCGGAGTCCCCCAAGGTTCTGTACTCGGCCCATTATTATGGAACCTTGGGTTTGACTACGTCATACGAGGAGTGCAGCTTCCCCGCATGACCACCATATGCTATGCCGATGACACAATGGTGGCCGTCCGGGGAAGCGACATGCGGGAAACCCTCCGCGGAGCAACAGTCGCGGTGGAACTGGTGGTCGACCGCATTAAGGCGCTCGGCCTTAAGGTGTCAGTTTCGAAGACCGACGCTATGGTCTTCGGGGCACCAAGATGGCGCATCCCGACCGACACCTCGCTCACAATCGGCGGCGAACCTGTCCGGGTCAAGGCCAACATCAAATACCTTGGCCTTGTCCTGGACAGGAAGTGGAACTTTAGCGAGCATTTTACCAGGCTCGCCCCTAAGCTAGTAGGTGCTGCATCGGCTCTAGGTCGACTGCTGCCGAACGTGGGAGGACCGAGCACGCCTTGCCGCAGGCTATATGCAGGAGTGGTCCGTAGCATGGCCCTATATGGCGCTCCGATCTGGGCAGACCGGCTGTCGGAGAGAACTAGGGCCCTCCTCCGACGGCCACAGAGGGTATGTGCCACCCGCATAATTAGGGCCTATGTGACGGTGGCACATATGGCCGCCTGCCTTATTGCCGGGACACCTCCCTGGGACATTGACGCCATCTGCATGGCGGAGTCACACAGGGAGCAGAAAGAGGCTCTTTTGAGGGGAAACAGGCCAGCCCCGCAGGAGATTTTGCACGCCCGCCGACAAACAGAGAGGCGCATGAGAGACAGGTGGAAGGCAGAGCTGGAGGATTGCCGTTATGGAACAAGAACCATAGCGGCAATCCTCCCATCTATGGACTTGTGGCTCGACAGAGAGTTCGGGCCACTAAGCCATCGATTGACCCAGATCTTGACGGGACATGGGTGTTTTGGGCACTATCTGCACCGCATCGGCAGGGAGGCGAGCTCCCAATGCTATAACTGCGGTGCGGCAGATGATACGGCCCAACACACCCTAGCAGAGTGCCCATGCTGGGACTTCGAGCGGCGGCAGCTCGAAGTGGCCCTTGGACGGCAGGACTTGTCACTCCACAGCATAGTGCAAGCTATGCTGGATAGGGGTGACGAGTCCTGGGAGGAGGTGGCCTCCTTTTGTGAGAGCATAATGCTCCAAAAGGAGGCCGAGGAACGGGAGCGCGAGGAGGACGTCCATGCGCCCCCGTTCCGGCGCAGACGAACGGGGCGAAGGCGGCGGCAGTTTGCTGCCCGCCTGAACCCCTAGTGGGGCCAGCGGGCGGGGGCGGGGGCCCATCGCTCGCATTGCACGGTCCTACACGTCTGGGGGGGGAGTCGAAGCATTGCGACCCCTCCCTCCTTGGTGCGGGTGGCCCTGGCGAAAGCCGGGGCAGCCGGGGGGCGTCGTCGGCTCGAATCTTCGGGATCCCACGGCGCCTTCCTAAACCCGGCAAGCGGACAATGCCGCAGTGTTTTTAGTGGGTATGCTCCCCCCTCCCCTCTCCGCAGGGAGAGAGGACGGGGGAGAGAGTCCCACATAACCCCCGGGTCCCCCCGGGCCCTGGGGTACTCGTAAAGAGTTTTCACTGCGTTAAAAAAAAAAAAAAAAAAAAAAAAAAAAAGGTTAGGTTAGGTTAGGTTAGGTTAGGTTAGGTTAGGTTAGGTTAGGTTAGGTTAGGTTAGGTTAGGTTAGGTTAGGTTAGGTTAGGTTAGGTTAGGTTAGGTTAGGTTAGGTTAGGTTAGGTTAGGTTAGGTTAGGTTAGGTTAGGTTAGGTTAGGTTAGGTTAGGTTAGGTTAGGTTAGGTTAAGGCAAAAGTTGATGTTACTAAGGCAAAAGTTGATGTTACTAAGGCAAAAGTTGATGTTACTAAGGCAAAAGTTGATGTTACTAAGGCAAAAGTTGATGTTACTAAGGCAAAAGTTGATGTTACTAAGGCAAAAGTTGATGTTACTAAGGCAAAAGTTGATGTTACTAAGGCAAAAGTTGATGTTACTAAGGCAAAAGTTGATGTTACTAAGGCAAAAGTTGATGTTACTAAGGCAAAAGTTGATGTTACTAAGGCAAAAGTTGATGTTACTAAGGCAAAAGTTGATGTTACTAAGGCAAAAGTTGATGTTACTAAGGCAAAAGTTGATGTTACTAAGGCAAAAGTTGATGTTACTAAGGCAAAAGTTGATGTTACTAAGGCAAAAGTTGATGTTACTAAGGCAAAAGTTGATGTTACTAAGGCAAAAGTTGATGTTACTAAGGCAAAAGTTGATGTTACTAAGGCAAAAGTTGATGTTACTAAGGCAAAAGTTGATGTTACTAAGGCAAAAGTTGATGTTACTAAGGCAAAAGTTGATGTTACTAAGGCAAAAGTTGATGTTACTAAGGCAAAAGTTGATGTTACTAAGGCAAAAGTTGATGTTACTAAGGCAAAAGTTGATGTTACTAAGGCAAAAGTTGATGTTACTAAGGCAAAAGTTGATGTTACTAAGGCAAAAGTTGATGTTACTAAGGCAAAAGTTGATGTTACTAAGGCAAAAGTTGATGTTACTAAGGCAAAAGTTGATGTTACTAAGGCAAAAGTTGATGTTACTAAGGCAAAAGTTGATGTTACTAAGGCAAAAGTTGATGTTACTAAGGCAAAAGTTGATGTTACTAAGGCAAAAGTTGATGTTACTAAGGCAAAAGTTGATGTTACTAAGGCAAAAGTTGATGTTACTAAGGCAAAAGTTGATGTTACTAAGGCAAAAGTTGATGTTACTAAGGCAAAAGTTGATGTTACTAAGGCAAAAGTTGATGTTACTAAGGCAAAAGTTGATGTTACTAAGGCAAAAGTTGATGTTACTAAGGCAAAAGTTGATGTTACTAAGGCAAAAGTTGATGTTACTAAGGCAAAAGTTGATGTTACTAAGGCAAAAGTTGATGTTACTAAGGCAAAAGTTGATGTTACTAAGGCAAAAGTTGATGTTACTAAGGCAAAAGTTGATGTTACTAAGGCAAAAGTTGATGTTACTAAGGCAAAAGTTGATGTTACTAAGGCAAAAGTTGATGTTACTAAGGCAAAAGTTGATGTTACTAAGGCAAAAGTTGATGTTACTAAGGCAAAAGTTGATGTTACTAAGGCAAAAGTTGATGTTACTAAGGCAAAAGTTGATGTTACTAAGGCAAAAGTTGATGTTACTAAGGCAAAAGTTGATGTTACTAAGGCAAAAGTTGATGTTACTAAGGCAAAAGTTGATGTTACTAAGGCAAAAGTTGATGTTACTAAGGCAAAAGTTGATGTTACTAAGGCAAAAGTTGATGTTACTAAGGCAAAAGTTGATGTTACTAAGGCAAAAGTTGATGTTACTAAGGCAAAAGTTGATGTTACTAAGGCAAAAGTTGATGTTACTAAGGCAAAAGTTGATGTTACTAAGGCAAAAGTTGATGTTACTAAGGCAAAAGTTGATGTTACTAAGGCAAAAGTTGATGTTACTAAGGCAAAAGTTGATGTTACTAAGGCAAAAGTTGATGTTACTAAGGCAAAAGTTGATGTTACTAAGGCAAAAGTTGATGTTACTAAGGCAAAAGTTGATGTTACTAAGGCAAAAGTTGATGTTACTAAGGCAAAAGTTGATGTTACTAAGGCAAAAGTTGATGTTACTAAGGCAAAAGTTGATGTTACTAAGGCAAAAGTTGATGTTACTAAGGCAAAAGTTGATGTTACTAAGGCAAAAGTTGATGTTACTAAGGCAAAAGTTGATGTTACTAAGGCAAAAGTTGATGTTACTAAGGCAAAAGTTGATGTTACTAAGGCAAAAGTTGATGTTACTAAGGCAAAAGTTGATGTTACTAAGGCAAAAGTTGATGTTACTAAGGCAAAAGTTGATGTTACTAAGGCAAAAGTTGATGTTACTAAGGCAAAAGTTGATGTTACTAAGGCAAAAGTTGATGTTACTAAGGCAAAAGTTGATGTTACTAAGGCAAAAGTTGATGTTACTAAGGCAAAAGTTGATGTTACTAAGGCAAAAGTTGATGTTACTAAGGCAAAAGTTGATGTTACTAAGGCAAAAGTTGATGTTACTAAGGCAAAAGTTGATGTTACTAAGGCAAAAGTTGATGTTACTAAGGCAAAAGTTGATGTTACTAAGGCAAAAGTTGATGTTACTAAGGCAAAAGTTGATGTTACTAAGGCAAAAGTTGATGTTACTAAGGCAAAAGTTGATGTTACTAAGGCAAAAGTTGATGTTACTAAGGCAAAAGTTGATGTTACTAAGGCAAAAGTTGATGTTACTAAGGCAAAAGTTGATGTTACTAAGGCA
This sequence comes from Pandemis heparana, assembly GCA_963854515.1. NCBI lineage: Eukaryota > Metazoa > Arthropoda > Insecta > Lepidoptera > Tortricidae > Pandemis > Pandemis heparana. The sequence continues at coordinate 18,012,493 of OY978009.1, forward strand.
AAAGTTGATGTTACTAAGGCAAAAGTTGATGTTACTAAGGCAAAAGTTGATGTTACTAAGGCAAAAGTTGATGTTACTAAGGCAAAAGTTGATGTTACTAAGGCAAAAGTTGATGTTACTAAGGCAAAAGTTGATGTTACTAAGGCAAAAGTTGATGTTACTAAGGCAAAAGTTGATGTTACTAAGGCAAAAGTTGATGTTACTAAGGCAAAAGTTGATGTTACTAAGGCAAAAGTTGATGTTACTAAGGCAAAAGTTGATGTTACTAAGGCAAAAGTTGATGTTACTAAGGCAAAAGTTGATGTTACTAAGGCAAAAGTTGATGTTACTAAGGCAAAAGTTGATGTTACTAAGGCAAAAGTTGATGTTACTAAGGCAAAAGTTGATGTTACTAAGGCAAAAGTTGATGTTACTAAGGCAAAAGTTGATGTTACTAAGGCAAAAGTTGATGTTACTAAGGCAAAAGTTGATGTTACTAAGGCAAAAGTTGATGTTACTAAGGCAAAAGTTGATGTTACTAAGGCAAAAGTTGATGTTACTAAGGCAAAAGTTGATGTTACTAAGGCAAAAGTTGATGTTACTAAGGCAAAAGTTGATGTTACTAAGGCAAAAGTTGATGTTACTAAGGCAAAAGTTGATGTTACTAAGGCAAAAGTTGATGTTACTAAGGCAAAAGTTGATGTTACTAAGGCAAAAGTTGATGTTACTAAGGCAAAAGTTGATGTTACTAAGGCAAAAGTTGATGTTACTAAGGCAAAAGTTGATGTTACTAAGGCAAAAGTTGATGTTACTAAGGCAAAAGTTGATGTTACTAAGGCAAAAGTTGATGTTACTAAGGCAAAAGTTGATGTTACTAAGGCAAAAGTTGATGTTACTAAGGCAAAAGTTGATGTTACTAAGGCAAAAGTTGATGTTACTAAGGCAAAAGTTGATGTTACTAAGGCAAAAGTTGATGTTACTAAGGCAAAAGTTGATGTTACTAAGGCAAAAGTTGATGTTACTAAGGCAAAAGTTGATGTTACTAAGGCAAAAGTTGATGTTACTAAGGCAAAAGTTGATGTTACTAAGGCAAAAGTTGATGTTACTAAGGCAAAAGTTGATGTTACTAAGGCAAAAGTTGATGTTACTAAGGCAAAAGTTGATGTTACTAAGGCAAAAGTTGATGTTACTAAGGCAAAAGTTGATGTTACTAAGGCAAAAGTTGATGTTACTAAGGCAAAAGTTGATGTTACTAAGGCAAAAGTTGATGTTACTAAGGCAAAAGTTGATGTTACTAAGGCAAAAGTTGATGTTACTAAGGCAAAAGTTGATGTTACTAAGGCAAAAGTTGATGTTACTAAGGCAAAAGTTGATGTTACTAAGGCAAAAGTTGATGTTACTAAGGCAAAAGTTGATGTTACTAAGGCAAAAGTTGATGTTACTAAGGCAAAAGTTGATGTTACTAAGGCAAAAGTTGATGTTACTAAGGCAAAAGTTGATGTTACTAAGGCAAAAGTTGATGTTACTAAGGCAAAAGTTGATGTTACTAAGGCAAAAGTTGATGTTACTAAGGCAAAAGTTGATGTTACTAAGGCAAAAGTTGATGTTACTAAGGCAAAAGTTGATGTTACTAAGGCAAAAGTTGATGTTACTAAGGCAAAAGTTGATGTTACTAAGGCAAAAGTTGATGTTACTAAGGCAAAAGTTGATGTTACTAAGGCAAAAGTTGATGTTACTAAGGCAAAAGTTGATGTTACTAAGGCAAAAGTTGATGTTACTAAGGCAAAAGTTGATGTTACTAAGGCAAAAGTTGATGTTACTAAGGCAAAAGTTGATGTTACTAAGGCAAAAGTTGATGTTACTAAGGCAAAAGTTGATGTTACTAAGGCAAAAGTTGATGTTACTAAGGCAAAAGTTGATGTTACTAAGGCAAAAGTTGATGTTACTAAGGCAAAAGTTGATGTTACTAAGGCAAAAGTTGATGTTACTAAGGCAAAAGTTGATGTTACTAAGGCAAAAGTTGATGTTACTAAGGCAAAAGTTGATGTTACTAAGGCAAAAGTTGATGTTACTAAGGCAAAAGTTGATGTTACTAAGGCAAAAGTTGATGTTACTAAGGCAAAAGTTGATGTTACTAAGGCAAAAGTTGATGTTACTAAGGCAAAAGTTGATGTTACTAAGGCAAAAGTTGATGTTACTAAGGCAAAAGTTGATGTTACTAAGGCAAAAGTTGATGTTACTAAGGCAAAAGTTGATGTTACTAAGGCAAAAGTTGATGTTACTAAGGCAAAAGTTGATGTTACTAAGGCAAAAGTTGATGTTACTAAGGCAAAAGTTGATGTTACTAAGGCAAAAGTTGATGTTACTAAGGCAAAAGTTGATGTTACTAAGGCAAAAGTTGATGTTACTAAGGCAAAAGTTGATGTTACTAAGGCAAAAGTTGATGTTACTAAGGCAAAAGTTGATGTTACTAAGGCAAAAGTTGATGTTACTAAGGCAAAAGTTGATGTTACTAAGGCAAAAGTTGATGTTACTAAGGCAAAAGTTGATGTTACTAAGGCAAAAGTTGATGTTACTAAGGCAAAAGTTGATGTTACTAAGGCAAAAGTTGATGTTACTAAGGCAAAAGTTGATGTTACTAAGGCAAAAGTTGATGTTACTAAGGCAAAAGTTGATGTTACTAAGGCAAAAGTTGATGTTACTAAGGCAAAAGTTGATGTTACTAAGGCAAAAGTTGATGTTACTAAGGCAAAAGTTGATGTTACTAAGGCAAAAGTTGATGTTACTAAGGCAAAAGTTGATGTTACTAAGGCAAAAGTTGATGTTACTAAGGCAAAAGTTGATGTTACTAAGGCAAAAGTTGATGTTACTAAGGCAAAAGTTGATGTTACTAAGGCAAAAGTTGATGTTACTAAGGCAAAAGTTGATGTTACTAAGGCAAAAGTTGATGTTACTAAGGCAAAAGTTGATGTTACTAAGGCAAAAGTTGATGTTACTAAGGCAAAAGTTGATGTTACTAAGGCAAAAGTTGATGTTACTAAGGCAAAAGTTGATGTTACTAAGGCAAAAGTTGATGTTACTAAGGCAAAAGTTGATGTTACTAAGGCAAAAGTTGATGTTACTAAGGCAAAAGTTGATGTTACTAAGGCAAAAGTTGATGTTACTAAGGCAAAAGTTGATGTTACTAAGGCAAAAGTTGATGTTACTAAGGCAAAAGTTGATGTTACTAAGGCAAAAGTTGATGTTACTAAGGCAAAAGTTGATGTTACTAAGGCAAAAGTTGATGTTACTAAGGCAAAAGTTGATGTTACTAAGGCAAAAGTTGATGTTACTAAGGCAAAAGTTGATGTTACTAAGGCAAAAGTTGATGTTACTAAGGCAAAAGTTGATGTTACTAAGGCAAAAGTTGATGTTACTAAGGCAAAAGTTGATGTTACTAAGGCAAAAGTTGATGTTACTAAGGCAAAAGTTGATGTTACTAAGGCAAAAGTTGATGTTACTAAGGCAAAAGTTGATGTTACTAAGGCAAAAGTTGATGTTACTAAGGCAAAAGTTGATGTTACTAAGGCAAAAGTTGATGTTACTAAGGCAAAAGTTGATGTTACTAAGGCAAAAGTTGATGTTACTAAGGCAAAAGTTGATGTTACTAAGGCAAAAGTTGATGTTACTAAGGCAAAAGTTGATGTTACTAAGGCAAAAGTTGATGTTACTAAGGCAAAAGTTGATGTTACTAAGGCAAAAGTTGATGTTACTAAGGCAAAAGTTGATGTTACTAAGGCAAAAGTTGATGTTACTAAGGCAAAAGTTGATGTTACTAAGGCAAAAGTTGATGTTACTAAGGCAAAAGTTGATGTTACTAAGGCAAAAGTTGATGTTACTAAGGCAAAAGTTGATGTTACTAAGGCAAAAGTTGATGTTACTAAGGCAAAAGTTGATGTTACTAAGGCAAAAGTTGATGTTACTAAGGCAAAAGTTGATGTTACTAAGGCAAAAGTTGATGTTACTAAGGCAAAAGTTGATGTTACTAAGGCAAAAGTTGATGTTACTAAGGCAAAAGTTGATGTTACTAAGGCAAAAGTTGATGTTACTAAGGCAAAAGTTGATGTTACTAAGGCAAAAGTTGATGTTACTAAGGCAAAAGTTGATGTTACTAAGGCAAAAGTTGATGTTACTAAGGCAAAAGTTGATGTTACTAAGGCAAAAGTTGATGTTACTAAGGCAAAAGTTGATGTTACTAAGGCAAAAGTTGATGTTACTAAGGCAAAAGTTGATGTTACTAAGGCAAAAGTTGATGTTACTAAGGCAAAAGTTGATGTTACTAAGGCAAAAGTTGATGTTACTAAGGCAAAAGTTGATGTTACTAAGGCAAAAGTTGATGTTACTAAGGCAAAAGTTGATGTTACTAAGGCAAAAGTTGATGTTACTAAGGCAAAAGTTGATGTTACTAAGGCAAAAGTTGATGTTACTAAGGCAAAAGTTGATGTTACTAAGGCAAAAGTTGATGTTACTAAGGCAAAAGTTGATGTTACTAAGGCAAAAGTTGATGTTACTAAGGCAAAAGTTGATGTTACTAAGGCAAAAGTTGATGTTACTAAGGCAAAAGTTGATGTTACTAAGGCAAAAGTTGATGTTACTAAGGCAAAAGTTGATGTTACTAAGGCAAAAGTTGATGTTACTAAGGCAAAAGTTGATGTTACTAAGGCAAAAGTTGATGTTACTAAGGCAAAAGTTGATGTTACTAAGGCAAAAGTTGATGTTACTAAGGCAAAAGTTGATGTTACTAAGGCAAAAGTTGATGTTACTAAGGCAAAAGTTGATGTTACTAAGGCAAAAGTTGATGTTACTAAGGCAAAAGTTGATGTTACTAAGGCAAAAGTTGATGTTACTAAGGCAAAAGTTGATGTTACTAAGGCAAAAGTTGATGTTACTAAGGCAAAAGTTGATGTTACTAAGGCAAAAGTTGATGTTACTAAGGCAAAAGTTGATGTTACTAAGGCAAAAGTTGATGTTACTAAGGCAAAAGTTGATGTTACTAAGGCAAAAGTTGATGTTACTAAGGCAAAAGTTGATGTTACTAAGGCAAAAGTTGATGTTACTAAGGCAAAAGTTGATGTTACTAAGGCAAAAGTTGATGTTACTAAGGCAAAAGTTGATGTTACTAAGGCAAAAGTTGATGTTACTAAGGCAAAAGTTGATGTTACTAAGGCAAAAGTTGATGTTACTAAGGCAAAAGTTGATGTTACTAAGGCAAAAGTTGATGTTACTAAGGCAAAAGTTGATGTTACTAAGGCAAAAGTTGATGTTACTAAGGCAAAAGTTGATGTTACTAAGGCAAAAGTTGATGTTACTAAGGCAAAAGTTGATGTTACTAAGGCAAAAGTTGATGTTACTAAGGCAAAAGTTGATGTTACTAAGGCAAAAGTTGATGTTACTAAGGCAAAAGTTGATGTTACTAAGGCAAAAGTTGATGTTACTAAGGCAAAAGTTGATGTTACTAAGGCAAAAGTTGATGTTACTAAGGCAAAAGTTGATGTTACTAAGGCAAAAGTTGATGTTACTAAGGCAAAAGTTGATGTTACTAAGGCAAAAGTTGATGTTACTAAGGCAAAAGTTGATGTTACTAAGGCAAAAGTTGATGTTACTAAGGCAAAAGTTGATGTTACTAAGGCAAAAGTTGATGTTACTAAGGCAAAAGTTGATGTTACTAAGGCAAAAGTTGATGTTACTAAGGCAAAAGTTGATGTTACTAAGGCAAAAGTTGATGTTACTAAGGCAAAAGTTGATGTTACTAAGGCAAAAGTTGATGTTACTAAGGCAAAAGTTGATGTTACTAAGGCAAAAGTTGATGTTACTAAGGCAAAAGTTGATGTTACTAAGGCAAAAGTTGATGTTACTAAGGCAAAAGTTGATGTTACTAAGGCAAAAGTTGATGTTACTAAGGCAAAAGTTGATGTTACTAAGGCAAAAGTTGATGTTACTAAGGCAAAAGTTGATGTTACTAAGGCAAAAGTTGATGTTACTAAGGCAAAAGTTGATGTTACTAAGGCAAAAGTTGATGTTACTAAGGCAAAAGTTGATGTTACTAAGGCAAAAGTTGATGTTACTAAGGCAAAAGTTGATGTTACTAAGGCAAAAGTTGATGTTACTAAGGCAAAAGTTGATGTTACTAAGGCAAAAGTTGATGTTACTAAGGCAAAAGTTGATGTTACTAAGGCAAAAGTTGATGTTACTAAGGCAAAAGTTGATGTTACTAAGGCAAAAGTTGATGTTACTAAGGCAAAAGTTGATGTTACTAAGGCAAAAGTTGATGTTACTAAGGCAAAAGTTGATGTTACTAAGGCAAAAGTTGATGTTACTAAGGCAAAAGTTGATGTTACTAAGGCAAAAGTTGATGTTACTAAGGCAAAAGTTGATGTTACTAAGGCAAAAGTTGATGTTACTAAGGCAAAAGTTGATGTTACTAAGGCAAAAGTTGATGTTACTAAGGCAAAAGTTGATGTTACTAAGGCAAAAGTTGATGTTACTAAGGCAAAAGTTGATGTTACTAAGGCAAAAGTTGATGTTACTAAGGCAAAAGTTGATGTTACTAAGGCAAAAGTTGATGTTACTAAGGCAAAAGTTGATGTTACTAAGGCAAAAGTTGATGTTACTAAGGCAAAAGTTGATGTTACTAAGGCAAAAGTTGATGTTACTAAGGCAAAAGTTGATGTTACTAAGGCAAAAGTTGATGTTACTAAGGCAAAAGTTGATGTTACTAAGGCAAAAGTTGATGTTACTAAGGCAAAAGTTGATGTTACTAAGGCAAAAGTTGATGTTACTAAGGCAAAAGTTGATGTTACTAAGGCAAAAGTTGATGTTACTAAGGCAAAAGTTGATGTTACTAAGGCAAAAGTTGATGTTACTAAGGCAAAAGTTGATGTTACTGAAGGCAAAAGTTGATGTTACTAAGGCAAAAGTTGATGTTACTAAGGCAAAAGTTGATGTTACTTAGCGGTTAGCCTTGCGATTTGCGGAATATTTTGATTGTAGTGGATAGTAAACGACCTTGGCTTTCTTCCCCTACTTCGATCTTCTTCCTAACTTGTGATTTGGCTTTGTTATTAACGGATTTCTGATTTTGCACTTTGTAAAAATAAATGCAAACATTTTGCTAACTTTTACTATTTGACGTCTAATAACTTCCATACCCGTGGACCTACCCCCACCAAATTTTTGTGGTGGGTAGAGTTGGGGCTGAAGTTATTACCCTGTTAATTAGCATCGTTAGCAATAAGCGGTTTCCGAGTTATGAATTTTTGAAAAACGCTTTGCGCCTGCACTTTTCTTCATAATAGCGCCTAAGAAAGTGTCAGGGCAATCTTTTCGAAAATTCATAACTCAGTCAGTTGACGTCCAAAAATTCTGTTTTTGGCGTCAATAGATAGGGCTCGTCGAGCACAATATTTTCGGCTTGAGTTGTGGGTGGGTATCTCCGTCGTGAACGGAGATACGAATTTCTTAAATTTCACCGATTTAACACCTTTCGGTGAAATTTTCGGCTTAGTGTGCGTATATGAGAGGAGGCTTGTGGGAACTCGCACAACCAAAAATTTATATTTTTGGCCGGGGAAAAAGGGGGAAATTTGGATTTTCTTCAGAAAAATCCCAGAGTGGTCTCGAACGTTAGGGGTGGCTTAGCCCTATCGTTTTGAACCACTTTCTGGACCCGAACCTCCCGGGAAAAGGGGGAAATTGAGGCAAAGCCTTAATTTCCTCTTTGACCCCTGGTATTTTTAGGGGACCTGCCCCATCAAGGGGCAAATTATTCTTTCGGTTTTTTCTGCTCTCCCATTGAGGGGGAAGAGTGGAAAATGGCAGACAGCGGTGGCGATGGGTTTTCGGACGCCATGGAGTTGGTGTCCGACCCAATTAAGAGGGTGATTATGGAGGGAACCTCTATTGGGGAGGGTGCGTTCTCCCCAAAAGCAAAAAGCTCAGTCAGAGGGCGCACGCCTGCAGGGTTCGGAGCTTACTCTGGGCTGGCTGCCGCCAAGGCCAAACTGCGGAACTACGACAACGAGGACTTTCGCTCCCAGGCGGACAAAATTAAATCCTTCCGCCTGGAGTTCCCAGCACTGCGCTCCCTCTCGCAAGGGAACAGGAAAGGCATTAAGAGGGATCGGAGCCCCGTTCGCCCCGTAACGATGGTCGACGCGTCCGAGGACGAGGACGAGGACGACTCCCGCCACCAGCAGCCTAGCGGGCGCAGCCCGGCTTCGGAGAATGACCGTTTGGTGTCCGAAGAAGCCGGGGCAGTAGAGTGTGCTCGCAAGGCGGCATCCCTTGTGCTTTCCGAAGCTGCCAAATCGGGCAACTTAAACGGAGTGGTGCGGAAGAACATAAACGCGGCCTGCCGAGAGATTCTCCAGTGCATGGAGGCTCTCGACGGCCGCGTTGAGAGCGAAGAGATCCGCAAGCTCAAGGCGGACAACAAGAGGATGCGGGAGCAGCTGGCCTTACTCACGGAGGAGACCAAGGCGCTGCGCACCGCATTCTCAGAGCGGCGGGGGAACGCCCAACCAGCGATCCCGGGACTCCCTGATGGACTGCAAGAGGCATTGGCAGTCCATTCCAGGGAGCTGTTCCTCAGCTTGGGGAACATGATAAATGCTCGTCTTGAGGCAGTGGAGGCACGCCTGCCTCCGGAGCCTATCGTGCGCCCGTCGCTGGCAGCGGACAGGGCCAGCCGAGCGCAAGAGCCCCCAAAGGCAAAGCAGAACAAGAAGGCTGGGGGGGGCCGTTCCGCCAGCCAACCCGAATCCAGACCGCAGACACAAACAGTGAATGAGCCGAAAACAAGAACTCAGCCCAAGACCCTCTCGAAGGCTCAGTCAAAAGCGCAGCCGAAAGCCCAGCCAAGGGCCCAGCCCAAGGCCCAGCAAAGAGTAACTCAACAGGAGGATTCGAGGCCCTCCACCTCCGCGACAGCGCCAAGGACTACCACGCAGTTCTCCTGGACGGAGGTAGTGAAACGCAAGTCCAAGAAGGCCCCGCAAGCCGAACCTAAAACTGCGGGGAAAAAGCCAGCAAGAGGTGTCAAGCTGACTGCCCCGAGAAGCTCAGCAGTGGTTATCACGCTGAAGCCGGAAGCCAAAGTCTCGTACCTGGAGACAATGCAGAAAGCCACTGCGTCACTCCGACTTGCGGATGTCGGACTCGAGAGTGTGCGTATTCGAAAGTCGGCGACAGGGGCTCGCTTGATTGAAGTTCCAGGAGCGGACAGCGCCCGCATCGCAGATGACCTTGCTGCGAAGATTGAGAGCATAGTAGGCGATGTGGCCACTGTCAACAGGCCAGTCAAGACGGCGGACCTCCGAGTTACTGGCTTTGACGAGTCGGTAACTTCGGAGGACGTTAGAACCGCAGTTGTACTGAAAGGAAGCTGTGCAACCGACCAAGTTAAGGTGGGCCCGATCCGATTCTTGGCAAACGGTACTGGATCGGTTCTAGTACGATGCCCGGTAACATCTGCCAAGAGCCTTACGCAAATGGGAAAACTGTTGGTGGGCTGGTCATCGGCAAAGGTAACGGCCCTTGAGCCCCAACCCATGAGGTGTTACCGCTGCATGGGAACGGGCCACACAAGAGCGAGGTGCCCATCAGCGGTAGAAAGGGGGGAACTATGCTTCCGGTGCTCGAGGCCTGGACATAAAGCCGCGGACTGCACTGCGGAACCGTTCTGCGCGGTGTGCCACCACGCCAAGAAGCCAGCGGGTCACGTGATGGGAGGACACTCATGTGTTCCCCCCCCCACAAAGGGACGCGACGAAGGGCAAAAGAGCCCTTCTAGCCTCGCGGCTCCCCAAAGGGGAACAAATGAGGAAGAAAGCATGGATGTCTAAATGCCAGTACACCAGCATCTAGACATCCTGCAGGGCAACCTAAACCACTCCGCCCGCGCTCAAGACCTGCTCATGCAGGTCATGGCGGAGTGGGGGCTGGCTATGGCGGTGGTTGCGGAGCCTTATTTCGCTCCCCCTCAACCCAATTGGGCTGGGGACACAGACGGGACAGTGGCGGTGGTAGTGCCCACGGCTGGCCAGTTCCCTCCCCTCTCCCTAATGGAGAATGGGCCAGGGTATGTGGTGGTGAAATGGGGTGGAGTTGCCGTCGTCGGGGTGTACTTCTCCCCCAATAAGCCACTGTCCGACTTTGAGGCCTTCCTCGAAAATTTAGGACGGGTAGTCGGAAGGGCTGCCCCGGCGCAGGTAATAGTGATGGGGGATCTCAACGCCAAGAGCGCCGCGTGGGGTTCCCCCGTCACAGACCTAAAAGGGGCTGCGCTTGGAGACTGGGTGGTGGCTACTGGGCTACAGGTCCTAAACCAGGGCAACGCCAACACGTGTGTGCGTCGGCAGGGGGGGTCCATCGTGGACGTAACGTTCGCGACCCCCGCCCTAGCCACACGGATTGCGGACTGGCGCGTCCTGGGGGACGTGGAGACCCTCTCCGACCATTTGTACATTCGGATGAGGGTCTCCGCCTCGCCGCTGCCGCAGTCGCAGCCGCCAGCGAGTGGGAGGACGAGCTTCCCGCGGTGGGTGATCACCCATTTCGACGCGGGAATGGCGGAGGAGGCCGCAGTGGTGGAAACGTGGTGTGCCCCCCCAGCTAACACCTTGGGGGTGGATGAGAAGGCGGTTCGTTTTCGCGAATCGCTCACTGCGGTCTGCGACGCCGCCATGCCTCGGTTCCGAAAAATGCCGGCCAAGCCGAGGGTATACTGGTGGTCGGATGAGATTGCAGCTCTCCGAGCCACCAGCAACCGCGCTCGCCGAGCTTACACCCACTGCAGGCGGAGACGGCAGCACACGGCTGAGGAAGAGGAGCGCCTTCACAGGGCCTTGAAGGACGCAAAGGAGGCCCTCCAAATTGCCATAGCTAAGGCCAAGGATGCGGCTCACGAGGAGTTCCTGGCCACTCTTGACAAGGATCCCTGGGGGCGCCCGTATAAAATGGTGCGGAACAAGATGAAGCGCGCACCCCCCATGGATTCCTTGGAGCCGGAACTCCTCAACAGGGTTGTGGAGGCCTTGTTCCCAGCGGCGCCGGACTTTGACCCTCCAAGGATGTCGGCTCCTTCGGAGGAGTCCATCGAGCATGAAGTCCCAAGAAGGGTAAATGACGACGAATGGATGATGGTCGTTGACCGGCTCAGAGTCTGTAAAAAGTCCCCAGGGCCAGACGGAGTACCGGCAAGGGTTGTAGCCGTCGCCCTAAAGCATCTGGGGGGGCGCCTCAGAGACCTTTACGATGAGTGTTTGGAGGTGGGGCGCTTCCCCAAAGCGTGGAAAGAAGGGCGGCTGGTTTTGATACCGAAACCCGGACGCTCGCCGGACTCGCCCTCGGGTCACCGACCCATAGTTCTTCTGGACGAAGTCGGGAAGGCCCTGGAGCGGATAATCGCGTCCCGAATCCGCACACATATGCGGCAGGAGGGCCCGGATTTGTCGGACCGGCAGTTCGGCTTCAGGGCTGGCCGGTCGACAATAGACGCGCTGCAGACGCTCAAAGACTGCTGCGATCTAGCGACTAGCAAAGGGGAGGGAGTGGTGGCGGTATCTCTTGATATCGCCAACGCTTTTGGCACCCTCCCTTATGCAGTAATCAAGGAGTCCCTCCGGTACTACCGCCTACCGGAGTACCTGCAGAGGATCGTGGGGCACTACCTTGAGGGGAGGGTAGTGCTCTGCGACCAAGGTGGCAGGCGCAAGAGTTGGCCCATGGCCTGCGGCGTGCCCCAGGGTTCCGTACTCGGCCCCCTGCTGTGGAACCTGGGGTTCGATTGGGTAATCCGTGGTGTGCAGCTTCCCCGCATGGCCACGATTTGTTACGCCGATGACACCCTCGTGGTCGTGCGGGGGAAGGAAGTCGACGAAACCCTTCGTCGGGCGACGGTCGCAACCGAGCTGGTTGTAGACCGCATTAGGGCGCTCGGTCTAGAGGTGGCCGTCCACAAAACTGACGCCATGGTGTTTGGGGCCCCGAGATGGCGCATCCCGGCTGGGACAATACTCCCTATACGAGGTGAATCTGTCCAGGTCAAGGCCAACATGAAGTATCTTGGCCTTGTCCTGGACAGAAAGTGGGACTTCCATGAACACTTTGTGAGGCTTGGCCCCAAATTGATTGGAACTGCGTCGGCACTGGCTAAACTGATGCCAAACGAAGGAGGTCCGGGAGCCTTGTGTAGAAGGCTCTACACAAACGTGGTCCGCAGCATGGCACTTTATGGGGCGCCAATATGGGCAGATCGGCTGAAGGAGCGAACGAAGGCCCTGCTCCGAAGGCCTCAGAGGGTGTGTGCCATCCGTGTTATAAAGGCGTATGTCACGGTGGCGCACATGGCTGCCTGCCTGATAGCCGGGACTCCGCCATGGGATATAGACGCCTCCACCATGGCGGAGACATATAGGGAGCAGAAGGCTGCCTTGGCGAGAGGGGAACGGCCGGCCCCGCAGGAGCTCCTACACGCCCGCCGAAATGCCGCAAGGCGTATGAGGGATAGATGGAAGCACGAGCTGGAGGGTTCCCGCTATGGAACGAGGACCATAGCGGCAATCCTCCCCTCGATAGACTCATGGCTGGACCGACAGGGCGGGTCGCTGACGTATAGACTCGTCCAGGTCCTAACAGGCCATGGGTGCTTCGGCCATTATTTGCACCGCATTGGCAGGGAGGCCACTGCGGAATGCTATAACTGTGGCGCCCCGGACGACACGGCCCAGCATACGCTGGACGAATGTCCCTGCTGGGACTATGAGCGTGGGCAGCTCATGGCGGCCCTCGGATGTACGGACTTGTCGCTCCACAGCATAGTCGAGGCTATGCTTGGGGGTGACGAGTCCTGGGAGGAGGTGGCCTCCTTTTGTGAAGCAATAATGCTCCAGAAGGAGGCCGAGGAACGGGAGCGCGAGGAGGACGTCCATGCGCCCCCGTTCCGGCGCAGACGAGTGGGGCGAAGGCGGCGGCAGTTTGCTGCCCGCCTGAACCCCTAGTGGGACCAGCGGGCGGGGGGCGGGGGCCCCTCGCTCGCATTGCACGGTCCTACACGTCTGGGGGGGGAGTCGAAGCATTGCGACTCCTCCCTCCTTGGTGCGGGTGGCCCTGGCGAAAGCCGGGGCAGCCGGGGGGCGTCGTCGGCTCGAATCTTCGGGATCCCACGGCGCCTTCCTAAACCCGGCAAGCGGACAATGCCGCAGTGTTTTTAGTGGGTATGCTCCCCCCTCCCCTCTCCGCAGGGAGAGAGGACGGGGGAGAGAGTCCCACATAACCCCCGGGTCCCCCCGGGCCCTGGGGTACTCGTAAAGAGTTTTCACTGCGTTAAAAAAAAAAAAAAAAAAAAAAAAAAAAGGTTAGGTTAGGTTAGGTTAGGTTAGGTTAGGTTAGGTTAGGTTAGGTTAGGTTAGGTTAGGTTAGGTTTTTTTTTTTTTTTTTTTTTTTTTTTTTATAATTTTATATTATCCCAGGTTTGGTATTCCCGAGCTTAAGACTATTTTAAAGTAATAGACCATCTGTCTTTTATTATATCACTAGTAGGGAAGGAAGGGAAGGGAAGGGAATTACAAATGACTTACTTACTAAGGAAGGGGAGAGAAAATAAAGTTGCTGACGCAAGCATGTGGCGTTTTTCTTTTCGCCAGGAGCGGACAGGCGGGACGGAGATCTTTTATTGTCCCTTTATGTGGCATTTGGGGCCATCTTTTTGGTGGGGCTAACCTTTGGTTAGTTTAATCCATTCTTTTTATACCCTGTCTCCTGGGGTGCCCATCTTTTCCTTGTCCGCTCCTTTACTATCTCTAACATTTGGGAGGGATTGGGGAGAGGGAGATGCTTGCGTCAGCAACACTTAACCTAAACTTAGTCTAACCAATCTACAATCCTAACTATTTACAGGTGCAGGTGCAATGGCCCCTAAGGCCCCACCCGGCCGAACAATGTTTTTACTATCCTATCCTACATGTCTATTTGCACAGTGGCCGCGTTCCGGTGCTCGGTTGGATCAGTTCAATGAGGCAAATTTGATGTCAAGAGGTAAGTTAATCCAAACTAAAACTTAAAATCCCATGTCAATTGCAAATCATAATAAATAAAATAATAACTGTAAGATGGTGTAAACAGTGTAATTAATTGTGGAATATCAATGAATTAAAAGTCAAAAATAAGATGTCAGTTTGTAGCGATTGTTCTAAAATTATAAAATATATCTAAAAACAAACTAAACTAGAGCAATAGGGCAATTTATGTGTCAATGAGTAAAATAATTAAATAAGTTAGATAAAAGTTAAATCGATATCAAAATTCTAAGACTAGTTCGGTAAATAAGATAGAACAAAAATAATAAAGGTGTTAAAGTAGAAAGGGGGGTAAGGCAAATATCCTTATCCCAAGCAAGAAAACCTAACCTATCTCAATAATGCGACAAAATAAAATGGATTAAAATTAAAATAAAATAAAATAAAATGAACTAGATGAAATAAAATGTCAGTGGATTAAAACAACTAACCCCCCGAGTGGCCCAGGCCAACACGAGCCGTCACACCCTGGAGCCGTTCGACCTAGCCGCCCTCCGGACTACGTCCAGGGCATAGGGCAGGAAGTGCTTTCTCAGCCTCTTGTCCCCCATCAGGCTGGTCAGGCCGGTCTCGTCTATATCTGTCCCCATTCTGAATTCGCAGTCTTGTCTGTCCCCCGCAAACCTGGGGCATTTGCACAGAATGTGTGCGACAGACTCGACCGATTCGTCATCGCAGACGCAGAATGGGGAGTCAGCCAAGCCAAACCTGTGGAGGTACTGGCGGAAACCCCCGTGACCCGTAAAGAGCTGGGCCATCAGGTTCCCGAACGGTCTGTGCTCCGCCAGAGTTTTGTGTGCCTCCCGGACACTCCCGAAGAAAAGCTTCACGCCAGACCCGGTCCCCGCCAGCTCGTAGCGGCTCTGCCATTCCCCTATGCTGCGGCCCCGAATGGTGCGTTTTATGTGGGACAGCGGGACCTTGTCGTAGGCGGGCGCTCGCTTGTCTCTGAGGGCTGCTCCCTTGGCCAGCTCGTCTGCTCTTTCGTTCCCCATGATGCCCACGTGGGCCTTGACCCAGTGAAGGGTGATGGGGTTTCCGAGGTTGGCAGCCAGGGTGACATTGCGTCTAATCTCGGCGGCCAGGGGGTTAAGGCTTCCGGGGTCGGAGATGGCCTCCAGGGAGGAGCGCGAGTCGCTGAGTATTGCGGCCGGGGAGTTCAGCTTCAGGGAGAGCTCGGTCGCCCTGACCAGTGCCACCATCTCCGCTTGGTAGACGGAGCAGTAGCTTGCCAGGCCGAGGCTGGCCGTTCTGATTTCAGCGGTGTTTCGCCAAAAGGTCAGGGCGGCCCCAACCTTCCCTTCTATTTTGCTCCCGTCCGTGTAGCATACCACTCCCCCCCCTTCATGCAGCTCGTCCGCCTCCTCCTGGGTGGTGACTAGGCCGAAGCCAATTGCGGGTCTGTCAGCCGGGTGCGGCAGCTGGGATGGGTGCAACCGCGTCTGCAGCGAGCGGCCGGGCAGGTCCTCCATCTCCTTACCCCTCTTGATTTCATATAAATCGAACTGCTCCCGCAGCCTAATGTCCAGGGGGAGTATGCCCGCCAAGAGGGCCGCAGCGACCAGCGACGAGGTGCAGTGGGCCTTTGCTATTTTGATGGCGTAATCCCGAGTTATGCGGTCCAGCCTCTTTCTGGCGTATACTCTGTCGGCGACCTGCCCCCAAGCGCCCGCCGCGTAAAGGATGGTCGGTTCGACCACAGCTATATAAAGGGTGCGCAGGATTTCCGAGTTGAGCCCCCACTGGGCTCTGGCCGCCTTTGCAACCATCTTGTAGATGCCTGCGGCCTTCCCGGCCAGGGTGTCAAGATGCGGCAGGAAGCTCATGCCCCGGTCAATAGTTAGACCAAGCACCTTCAGCGTTTCCCCCAGTCTGAGGTCTTCCCCGGCAAGCGTGAAGACAGGGGTGACGTACTTGAGCTTTCTGGTGATTATCATGGCTTGGGTCTTGTGAGGGGCCAGCCTCATCTTGTGTCTGGTGGCCCAGGCCTGGATCAACTCCAAGGTGCTATTGACCTTCTCCTGTAGAGCTTCCCCAGAGGCCGCCTCGGCGACCAAAATTAAATCATCCGCAAAAGCCTGGACGTGGGCCGCCGCTGACTCCGATTCCCGGAGTAAGGGGTCTAGCTGGATGTTCCACAGTAGTGGGCCCCCTATAGACCCCTGTACGCAGCCCCTGTCAGTCTCACGAACGACCGTCTCGCCGAGGTAGGTGAGGGACACCTCTCTGTGCTCCAGGTAGCTCAGGAAAACCCCAAGTATGGATGGATCGACTTTTCTCCTGTGAAGTTCCGTGATGATTGCTGGCCACCAGGCGTTGTCAAAAGCCCCCTCTATGTCGAGTGAGACCAGCGCCACAATGTTTTTCCCGAAGAGACCCTGCTTAATTCTGGTGACGATGTCATACAGGGCGTCCTCAGTGCTCCTTTGGGGCAAGAACCCGTACTGGCGCTGGCTCAGGAGGCCTTGGCCGCAGACCTGCCAGGTGAGCCTGTTCACCAGCAGCTTCTCGTACACTTTGCCCATCACCGACAGGAGTCCTATCGGCCTGTATGACTTGGGTGCCGTGTAGTCGTCCTTGCCTGGCTTGGGGATGATTTTGATGGTCGCCTTTTTCCATATCCGGGGGAAGTATCCCACCTCAAAGCACCTGTTGAGGAATGCCAGGACCAGCGGGCTGCTCTCGTGCGCCCGTCTGCAGATGTCGGCGGTCAGACCGTCCTCCCCCGGGGACTTCTTGGGGTCCATGTGGCGGAAGACCTCGTCCACCTCCTGGGTGGTAAAAGGTAGGTGGGGTGAGGGCCCCTGCGGAGGCAGTGATGGCCTCCTCCCGGCCCTAAAGGCCGCCCTAATGGCCTCCGCCTCCTCCCTGGTCCTTCTCTGCTCGTCAGTGTCCACTGCCGCGTCGTCACGGGGGTAAAAGGTCTCCACCAGGAGAGCGGCCGAGTCGCCCTCGCTCAAAATAGTCCCGGTTAGGTTAGGTTAGGTTAGGTTAGGTTAGGTTAGGTTAGGTTAGGTTAGGTTAGGTTAGGTTAGGTTAGGTTAGGTTAGGTTAGGTTAGGTTAGGTTAGGTTAGGTTAGGTTAGGTTAGGTTAGGTTAGGTTAGGTTAGGTTAGGTTAGGTTAGGTTAGGTTAGGTTAGGTTAGGTTAGGTTAGGTTAGGTTAGGTTAGGTTAGGTTAGGTTAGGTTAGGTTAGGTTAGGTTAGGTTAGGTTAGGTTAGGTTAGGTTAGGTTAGGTTAGGTTAGGTTAGGTTAGGTTAGGTTAGGTTAGGTTAGGTTAGGTTAGGTTAGGTTAGGTTAGGTTAGGTTAGGTTAGGTTGGAGCCCAGTACACTCCGTACAGGAGCCCAGTACACTCCGTACAGGAGCCCAGTACACTCCGTACAGGAGCCCAGTACACTCCGTACAGGAGCCCAGTACACTCCGTACAGGAGCCCAGTACACTCCGTACAGGAGCCCAGTACACTCCGTACAGATGGTCGACGCGTCCGAGGACGAGGACGAGGACGACTCCCGTCGCGACTCTCGTCACCAACAGCCTAGCAGACGCAGCCTGGCTTCGGAGAACGACCGTGCGGTGTCTGAAGGAGCCGGGGCCGTGGAGTGCGCGCGCAAGGCGGCCCGCCTCGTACTTTCCGAGGCTGCCAAGTCTGGCAACCTTAACGGAGTAGTGCGCGGTAACATAAACGCAGCATGCCGGGAGATTCTCCAATGCATGGAGGATATTGAGAGCCTGACTGAGAGCGAGGAGATAAGGAAACTGAAGGCCGATAATAAGAGGATGAGGGAACAACTGGCTCTGCTCACGGCCGAAACTAAGGCTCTGCGCACTGCCTTCTCCAGCCGCAGGGAGACACCTCACTCCTCAACCCAGGGGCTCCCTGATGGACTGCAAGAAGCCCTTGCAGTTCATTCAAGGGAGCTGTTCATAAGCCTGGGCAACATGATCAATGCCCGGCTGGAGGTGGTAGAGAGCCGTCTGCCGCCAGAGCCTGTGATGCGCCCTTCGCTAGCAGCGGACAGGGCAGGCCAGGCGCAGGAACGCACACAAGGGAAACAGGGTAGGAAGACTGGAGGTGGCCGTTCCGCCAGCCAACCCGAACCCAGGCCGCAGACGCAATCAACGGCTGAGCCTAAAGCTAGGACTCAGCCCAAGACCCAGCCAAAGGCTCAGTCGAAGGCTCAGCCGAAGGTTCAGCCGAAGGCTCAGGCAAAGCCTGAAAACCGGAACGGGAATAGGCAGGAGAAAGAGCCAGCGCCCTCCACCTCCACAGCACCGTCAGGAACGGCCACGCAGCCCTCGTGGACAGAGGTGCTGGGGCGCAAGGCAAGGGCGAAGGCCAACAGGCCCCCGCCAGCTGAGTCAAAAGTAGCAGCCAAGAAGGCCACAAAAGGCGTTAAACTGACCACCCCTAAAAGCTCTGCGGTGGTCGTCACGCTGAAGCCGGAGGCCCAGGAGGCCAAGGTTTCATACCTGGACATAATGCAGAGGGCCACCGCGTCTCTCCGACTTGCGGATGTCGGCCTCGAGAGCGTGAGGATCCGCAAGTCGGCGACGGGGGCCCGCCTAATTGAGGTGGCAGGGGCCGACAGCGCTAGAATCGCAGACGACTTAGCCACGAAGATAGAGGGGGTGATCGGAGAAGTGGCCACGGTCAACAGGCCGTATAAGACTGCAGACCTCCGAGTTACCGGCTTTGATGAGTCGGTAACCTCGGAGGACGTCAGAACAGCGGTGGTCCTCAAGGGCGGTTGCGCGATGGAGCAGGTCAAGGTGGGCCCGATCCGGATCCTGGGCAGTGGTACCGGATCAGTCTTGGTGCGATGCCCGGTGGCAGCCGCCAAGAACCTAATACAAGGAGGGAAACTCCTGGTAGGATGGTCGGCTGCTAGGGTATCTGCCCTAGAGCCCCAACCGATGCGGTGCTACCGCTGCATGGGAACGGGCCACACGAGGGCGCGGTGCCCATCAGCGGTAGAAAGGGGGGAACTATGCTTCCGGTGCTCGAGGCCTGGACATAAAGCTGCGGACTGCACAGCGGAACCGTTCTGCGCGGTGTGCCACCACGCCAAGAAGCCAGCGGGCCACGTGATGGGAGGGCACTCATGTGCTCCCCCCCCCACAAAGGGACGTGACGAAGGGCAAAAGACCCCTTCAAGCCCCGCGGCTCCCCAAAGGGGAACACATGAGGAGGAAAGCATGGATGTCTAAATGCCAGTACATCAGCATTTAGACATCCTGCAGGGCAACCTGAACCACTCCGCCCGCGCTCAAGATCTGCTCACGCAGGTCATGGCGGAGTGGGGCATTGCGGTTGCGGTGGTGGCGGAGCCATATTTCGTTCCTCCTCAACCCAACTGGGCTGGGTCAGCGGATGAGAGAGTGGCAGTGGTGGTCCCTGTCACGGGAAATTTCCCCCCCCTCTCCAAAATGGAGGCAGGGCCAGGGTATGTCGTGGTCAAATGGGGTGGGACCATAGTCATAGGGGTCTACTTCTCCCCCAACAGACCGCTCTCCGATTTCGAGTCCTACCTCGAGGGCTTGGGGAGAGTGGTAGCAAGGATGGCCCCGGCACAGATAGTGCTACTGGGGGACCTCAACGCCAAGAGCGCGGCGTGGGGATCCCCCCACACAGACCTTAAAGGGGCGGCCCTCCGTGACTGGGTGGTGGCAAACGGGCTGGAAGTCCTGAATCAGGGCAATGCCAACACGTGCGTGCGTCGGCAGGGTGGGTCCATCGTGGACATCACGTTTGCGACCCCTGCCCTCGCCGCACGGATTGCAGATTGGCGCGTCCTGGAGGACGTAGAGACCCTCTCCGACCACCTATATATTCGGATGAGGGTTTCCGCATCGCCGCTGCCACAGTCGCAGCTACCTGCGAGCGGGAGAACGAGCTTCCCACGGTGGGTTCTAAAGAAGTTCGATGCGGGCATGGCCGAGGAGGCTGCTGTTGTGGAGACGTGGTACGCCCCCCCATCGGATGCCTTAGGAGTGGATCAAAAGGCGGCTCGCTTCCAGGAGGCAATGACGGCGGTGTGCGATGCGGCAATGCCGCGAATCCGCAGATTACCGGCCAAAACAAGCGTGTACTGGTGGTCCGAAGAAATTGCGAATCTTCGGGCGGCCAGTAACCGCGCACGCCGAGCCTACACCCATTGCAGGCGGAGAGCATCACACACCGCGGAGGAGGAGGAGCTTCTCCACGGTGCCCTTAAGGAGGCAAAAACGGCTCTACAGCTGGCCATCTCACAGGCAAAAGACGCCGCCTACGAGGAGTTCTTGGCCACGCTGGACAAGGATCCATGGGGGCGCCCGTATAAAATGGTGCGCAACAAAATGAAGCGTGCTCCCCCCATGGACTGCATGGAACCAGAGCTTCTCAACCGGGTAGTGGAGGCCCTCTTCCCGCCGGCGCCGGACTTTGATCCCCCGAGGATGTCGGCACCCTCGGAGGCTCAAGAAGAATATGTCGTTCCGAGGATTAACGACGATGAATTCATGTGGCTAACGGACCGCCTCCGAAAATGCAAGAAATCTCCGGGCCCGGACGGCGTACCTGCTAGAGTAATACCTGTTGCATTGAAACACCTGGGGAGGCGCTTCCGGGACCTCCTTGATGAATGCCTGCAGGCGGGGCGGTTCCCTCAAGTGTGGAAGGAGGGGCGACTAGTCCTTCTGCCGAAGCCGGGACAACCACCTGATTCGCCCTCCGGTCATCGGCCCATCGTCTTGCTGAACGAGTCGGGCAAGGCGCTGGAGCGAATTATTGCTTGGCGAATCCAAAAGTGTCTTCAGGAGGAAGGCCCAAACCTGTCGGACCACCAGTTTGGGTTCAGGGCAGGCCGGTCCACCATGGACGCCTTGAAGGCCCTGAAGGCCTTCAGCGATTTAGCGGCAAGCAAAGGGGAGGGAGTAGTGGCGGTGTCCTTGGACATCGCCAACGCGTTCGGCTCACTCCCCTACGCAGTGATAAAGGAGGCATTGCGGTACCACCGACTACCACCGTATATCCAAAAGATCGTAGGGCACTACCTCGAGGGAAGGGTAGTGCTCTACGATCACAGAGGGAGGCGCATGAGCCGGACAATGTCATGCGGAGTCCCCCAGGGTTCCGTACTCGGCCCGCTATTATGGAACCTTGGGTTTGATTATGTCATACGCGGAGTGCAGCTTCCCCGCATGACCACTATATGTTACGCGGACGACACAATGGTGGCCGTGCGGGGAAAAGAATTGGATGAAACCCTTCGTAGGGCGTCTGTTGCGGCAGAGTTAATTGTCGACCGCATCAGCTCGCTCGGTCTAAGGGTGTCGGTCGCCAAGACCGACTCCATGGTATTTGGTGCACCCAGGTGGCGTGTTCCGGCCAATACGGTGCTCCGAATCGCGGGCGAACCTGTCCAGGTCAAGGCTAACATCAAATATCTTGGCCTTGTCCTGGACAGAAAGTGGGACTTTGGGGAACATTTCACCAGGCTTGCTCCCCGGCTGGTCGGTGCCGCGTCAGCCCTTGGCCGACTGCTGCCGAACGTTGGTGGACCAAATGCGCCTTGCAGAAGGCTATATGAGAGGGTGGTCCGCAGTATGGCCCTTTACGGTGCACCAATCTGGGCGGACCGGCTGTCGGAGCGAACCAGGGCCCTCCTCCGACGGCCTCAAAGGGTCTGCGCTACCCGGATGATACGGGCATATGTGACCGTCGCACACATGGCTGCCTGTCTCATAGCCGGCACACCTCCTTGGGACGTCGATGCCATGGTACGTACAAGGAGCAGAAAGAGGCTCAACTAAGGGGAGACAGGCCAGCCCCGCAAGAGGTGCTGCATGCCCGCCGGCAGGCAGAAAAACGCATGCGCGACAGATGGAAGGACGAGCTGGAGGGTTGCCGATATGGCACGAGAACCATAGCGGCAATCCTCCCCTCGATGGACCAATGGTTGGACCGACAGGGCGGGTCCCTAACATACAGGCTCGTCCAGGTCATGACGGGCCATGGCTGTTTCGGCCACTACTTACACCGTATCGGTAAGGAGGGCAGCACGCAGTGTTACAACTGTGGCGCGCTAGACGACACGGCCCAGCACACATTCGAAGAATGTCCCTGCTGGGATTACGAGCGCGGCCAACTTATGGCAGCCCTTGGACGCACGGACTTGTCGCTCCACAGCATAGTCGAGGCTATGCTTGGGAGCGACGAGTCCTGGGAGGAGGTGGCCTCCTTTTGCGAAGCAATAATGCTTCAAAAGGAGGCCGAGGAACGGGAGCGCGAGGAGGACGTCCAGGCGCCCCCGTTCCGGCGCAGACGAACGGGGCGAAGGCGGCGGCAGTTTGCTGCCCGCCTGAACCCTTAGTGGGACCAGCGGGCGGGGGGCGGGGGCCCCACGCTCGCATTGCACGGTCCCACACGTCTGGGGGGGGAGTCGAAGCATTGCGACTCCTCCCTCCTTGGTGCGGGTGGCCCTGGTGAAAGCCGGGGCAGCCGGGGGGCGTCGTCGGCTCGAATCCTCGGGATCCCACGGCGCCTTCCTAAACCCGGCAAGCGGACAATGCCGCAGTGTTTTTAGTGGGTATGCTCCCCCCTCCCCTTTCCGCAGGGAGAGAGGACGGGGGAGAGAGTCCCACATAACCCCCGGGTCCCCCCGGGCCCTGGGGTACTCGTAAAGAGTTTTCACTGCGATAAAAAAAAAAAAAAAAAAAAAAAAAAAAAAAAAAAAAAAAAAAAAGGTTAGGTTAGGTTAGGTTAGGTTAGGTTAGGTTAGGTTAGGTTAGGTTAGGTTAGGTTAGGTTAGGTTAGGTTAGGTTAGGTTCCCCCCCGATGGGTATCCACCTTGCCGTGGTGGGGGGGCTCACCGTCGCATGCCTTGTGTCCGGCCTGCGGCGGTGCCAAGAGGTACCCTGAGGTGGGCCGCTTTCGGTACCCCTCTGACCCAGCAGAGGGGACTGGGAAGCGGCAGCGTTTAGGCGCGGGGGTTGCCCCTTTGGGGCGTGGTGGGCAGCCATGACGGCTGTCGGGAGTGCGGTGGCTCTGAGGGCCATCGCTCTCTAAGGGGACAGTGGTAGAAGCATTAGCTTCTACCGAGAGGGGACTGAGCGTCGGCAGATCCGGCCGCTTGGACACAAGTTCCCTCAGGGAAGGGCGCTTAGGCGCAGGATGGGGAGGGTAAAAGTCCCTGCGCGATCCCGTAAGCCAAAGCGGTGGTGGTACGCGGCGGTGATGCGGTGAATAGCGCGGGTCGACTTTTACGTGGTGGGGATGCTCCGGGGGCCTCCTGGAGGAAAAGTATCCTGGGGACTGAGTTCCCTGGGTGACCTAAGGGTTGATGCCCTTAGGTCTTTTCCGAGTCCCAGTGAGGCGAGCTATCCCCGCCCCTCTCAGTGGGACATCGGGTGGCGGATCGGGGGATCCGTCGCTCACTCCAGATGTCCCGAGGTTGTAAGGCGCTCCAGGTGTTTCCGGAGTGCCTTAGCCGGAGTCCGTGGGGCATAAGCCCCACAGAGGTGGGCCCGAAAGGGCAACACGCGGGGTAGAGTGCCGCGGATGCCGGATCCCGCTCCCGTAGCCTCTACCCGCGCGTACAGTGGAAACACCGGTGAGTTTTTAATGGGTAGGCCCCCACTAGGGGGGAGAGTCCCATACACCCCCCGCGTCTTCCCCCAAGGCGCGGGGATAGTGCGTAATCTGCATTTTCTCACCGAATAAAAAAAAAAAAAAAAGGTTAGGTTAGGTTAGGTTAGGTTAGGTTAGGTTAGGTTAGGTTAGGTTAGGTTAGGTTAGGTTAGGTTAGGTTAGGTTAGGTTAGGTTAGGTTAGGTTAGGTTAGGTTAGGTTAGGTTAGGTTAGGTTAGGTTAGGTTAGGTTAGGTTAGGTTAGGTTAGGTTAGGTTAGGTTAGGTTAGGTTAGGTTAGGTTAGGTTAGGTTAGGTTAGGTTAGGTTAGGTTAGGTTAGGTTAGGTTAGGTTAGGTTAGGTTAGGTTAGGTTAGGTTAGGTTAGGTTAGGTTAGGTTAGGTTGGGGTGCGAAGTCGGAAACCTCCTCGAGAGCTCTAGTGTTACAGTTCCCTTCTAACAGAGGCTCTTGGCCTCACGGGGGGGGAAGGGTAACGCTTAGGCCGGTGCACCCTGGGCAACAACGGTTAATTAATTTATTTAGTAAGTTAGTTAACTGTTGGCTAATATCCGACTGGGGGGGAGGGGTCAACACGCAACCCGGCCCATGGGGTCGGAACGTGGGCCGCTTGTCTTTTTCAAGACAGGGGGCCGTGAGGAGTAAACCTCTATAAAA